>JASGCC010000060.1:1653710-1966833 GCA_030067915.1 Hydractinia echinata
TAAACTACTCAAATTCCATCCTCTTTATATGCAACGTTAAAGGCGTCCTGTCCTGATAACAATCATGTTCCGCTTCGGCAGGAATAGTTAAGACAGTCTTGAGAAAGACATTTATGAATACTACAAATTAACCGTTTATCCTTGTTTCTGATCAACGGCCTTATTTCTAGCACTTTTATTATAATATCATCAAAAAAATATATTAAAACAACATGCCTCCGTTGCCTAATGGATAAGGCAACGGCCTCCTAACCCGGGGACTGCGGGTTCGAAACCTGTCGGAGATGTTCAAGTAATATGATTTACTCAACTTCAATCCTCTTCGTACGCAACGTTTTAGCCGTCCTGTCCTGAAAACAATCATGTTCCGCTTCCGCAGGGATAGTTGAGACAGTCTTGAGAAAGACATTTATGAATACTACCAATTAACCGTGTATCCTTGTTCCTGATCAATTGCGTCACTTCTAGCTCTTTTTTTATAGTATAATAAAAAAAATATATTATAACAACATGCCTCCGTAGCCTAATGGATAATGCATCGACCTCCTAACCCGGGGATTGCGGGTTCGAGTACCGTCGGAGGTGATCAAGTCATATAAACTACTAGAATTCGATCCTCTTTATATGCAACGTTAAAGGCGGCGTCCTGTCCTGAAAACAATCATGTTCCGCTTCCGCAGGAATAGTTAAGACAGTCTTGCGAAAGACATTTATGAATACTACAAAGTAACCGTTTATCCTTGTTTGTGATCAATGGCATTATTTCTAGCTCTTTTTTTATAATATAATCAAAAAAATATATTATAACAACATGCCTCCGTGGCCTAATGGATAAGCCATCGGCCTCCTAAGCCGGGGATTGCCAGTTCGATTCTCGTCGGAGGTGCTCAAGTTATATAAACTACTCAAAATCGATCCTCTCTATATGCAACGGTAAAGGCGTCCTTTCCTGAAACCAACCATGTTCTGTTTCGGCGGTATTAGTTGAGTCCGTCTTGAGAAAGACATTTATTGATCATTTACCAACACCGTTGCTTTTATGCCTTTCGAAATTGGTCTTACTTTGTGAAATAATGAATACTTTAGAATAACCGTTTATCCTTTTTTCTGATCAATAGCCTCATTTCCATATCTTTCCCTTTTTATAATGTAATCAAAAAAATATATTATAACAACATGCCTCCGTAGCCTAATGGATAAGGCATCGGCCTCCTAAGCCGGGCATTGCGGGTTCGAGTCCCGTCGGAGGTGCTCAAGTCATATAAACTACTCAAATTTGATCCTCTTTATATACAACGTTAAAGGCGTTCAGTCACGAAAACAATCATGTTCCTCTTCGGCAGGAAAAGTTGAGTCAGTCTTGAGAAAGACATTTATGAATACTACAAATTAACCGTTTATCCTTGTTTCTGATCAATTGCGTCATTTCTAGCTCTTTTTTTATAATATAATCTAAAAAATATATTATAACAACATGCCTCCGTAGCCTAATGGATAAAGCATCGGCCTCCTAACCCGGGGACTGCTGGTTCGAGTCCCTTCGGAGGTGCTCAAGTCATATAAACTACTCAAAATCGATCCTCTCTATATGCAACGGTAAAGGCGTCCTGTCCTGAAAACAACCATGTTCTGTTTCGGCAGTATTAGTTGAGTCCGTCTTGAGAAAGACATTTATTGATCATTTACCAACACCATTGCTTTTATGCCTTTCGAAATTGGTCTTATTTTGTGAAATAATGAATACTTTAGAGTAACCGTTTATCCTTGTTTCTGATCAATAGCCTCATTTCAATATCTTTCCCTTTTTATAATGTAATCAAAAAAATATATTATAACAACATGTTTCCGTAGCCTAATGGATAAGGCATCGGCCTCCTAAGCCGGGCATTGCGGGTTCGAGTCCCGTCGGAAGTGCTCAAGTCATATAAACTACTCAAATTTGATCCTCTTTATATACAACGTTAAAGGCGTTCAGTCACGAAAACAATCATGTTCCTCTTCGGCAGGAAAAGTTGAGTCAGTCTTGAGAAAGACATTTATGAATACTACAAATTAACCGTTTATCCTTGTTTCTGATCAATTGCGTCATTTCTAGCTCTTTTTTTATAATATAATCTAAAAAATATATTATAACAACATGCCTCCGTAGCCTAATGGATAAAGCATCGGCCTCCTAACCCGGGGACTGCTGGTTCGAGTCCCTTCGGAGGTGCTCAAGTCATATAAACTACTCAAAATCGATCCTCTCTATATGCAACGGTAAAGGCGTCCTGTCCTGAAAACAACCATGTTCTGTTTCGGCAGTATTAGTTGAGTCCGTCTTAAGAAAGACATTTATTGATCATTTAACAACACCGTTGCTTTTATGCCTTTCAAAATTGGTCTTATTTTGTGAAATAATGAATACTTTAGAGTAACCGTTTATCCTTGTTTCTAATCAATAGCCTCATTTCAATATCTTTCCCTTTTTATAATGTAATCAAAAAAAAATAATATAACAACATGCCTCCGTAGCCTAATGGATAAGGCATCGGCCTCCTAAGCCGGGGCCTCCTAAGCCGGGGATTGCGGGTTCGAGTACCGTCGGAGGTGCTCAAGTCATATAAACTACACAAAATCGATCCTCTCTATATGCAACGGTAAAGACGTCCTGTCCTGAAAACAACCATGTTCTGTTTCGGCAGTATTAGTTGAGTCCGTCTTGAGAAGACCATTTATTGATCATTTACCAACACCGTTGCTTTTATGCCTTTCGAAATTGGTCTTATTTTGTGAAATAATGAATACTTTAGAGTAACCGTTTATCCTTGTTTCTGATCAATAGGCTCATTTCAATATCTTTCCCTTTTTATAATGTAATCAAAAATATATCTTTTAAAATCATGCCTCCGTGGCCTAATGGATAAGGCATCGGCCTCCTAAGCCGGGGATTGCGGGTTCGAATTCCGTCGGAGGTGTTCAAGTGATATGATGTACTAAACTTCAATCCTCTTTGTATGCAACGTTTTGGCCGTCCTGTTCTGAAAACAACAATGTTCTGTTTTGGCAGTATTAGTTGAGTCAGTCTTGAGAAAGACATTTATGAATACTACAAATTAACCGTTTATCCTTGTTTCTGATCAATTGCGTCATTTCTAGCTCTTTTTTTAGAATATAATCAAAAAAATATATTATAACAACATGCCTCCGTAGCCTAATGGAAGAGGCCTTTGTCCTCCTAAACCGGGCATTGCGGGTTCGAGTCCCGTCTGAGGTGCTCAAGTCATATAAACTACTCAAATTTGATCCTCTTTATATACAACGTTAAAGGCGTCCAGTCCTGAAAACAATCATGGTCCGCTTCGGCAGGAATAGTTAAGACAGTCTTGACAAAGACATTTATGAATACTACAAATTAACCGTTTATCCTTGTTTCTGATCAATGGCATTATTTCTAGCTCTTTTTTTATAATATAATCAAAAAAATATATTATAACAACATGCCTCCGTGGCCTAATGGATAAGGCATTGGCCTCCTAAGCCGAGGATTGCTGGTTCGAGTCCCTTTGGAGGTGCTCAAGTCATATAAACTACTCAAAATCGATCCTCTCTATATGCAACGTTAAAGGCATCCTGTCCTGAAAATAACCATGTTCTGTTTCGGCAGGAATAGTTGAGACAGTGTTGAGAAAGACATTTATGAATATTACAAATTAACCGTTTATCCTTGTTTCTGATCAATTGCGTCATTTCTAGCTCTTTTTTTATAATATAATCAAAAAAATATATTAAAACAACATGCCTCCGTGGCCTAATGGATAAGGCATCGAACTCCTAAGCCGGGGATTGCATGTTCGAAACCCGTCGGAGGTGTTCAAGTAATATGATTTACACAACTTCAATCCTCTTTGTACGCAACGTTTTAGCCGTCCTGTCCTGAAAACAATCATGTTCAGCTTCCGCAGGAATAGTTGACACAGTCTTGAGAAAGACATTTATGAATACTACATATTAACCGTGTATCCTTGTTCCTGATCAATTGCTTTGTAGCTCTTTCTTTATAATATAAAAAATACAAGTGACATATATACTGTGGATTTCTCAAGCCATAACTTAAAATTAGTTCCAAAAACATTGCGCGTTCGAGTACCGTCGGAGGTGCTCAAGTCATATAAACTACTCAAATTCCATCCTCTTTATATGCAACGTTAAAGGCGTCCTGTCCTGAAAACAATCATGTTCCGCTTCCGCAGGGATAGTTGAGACAGTCTTGAGAAAGACATTTATGAATACTACAAATTAACCGTTTATCCTTGTTTCTGATCAACGGCCCTATTTCTAGCTCTTTTATTATAATATCATCAAAAAAATATATTATAACAACATGCCTCCGTATCCTAATGGATAATGCATCGACCTCCTAACCCGGGGACTGCTGGTTTGAGTCCCTTCGGAGGTGCTCAAGTCATATAAACTACTCAAAATCGATCCTCTCTATATGCAACGGTAAAGGCGTCCTGTCCTGAAAACAACCATGTTCTGTTTCGGCAGTATTAGTTGAGTCCGTCTTGAGAAAGACATTTATTGATCATTTAACAACACCGTTGCTTTTATGCCTTTCGAAATTGGTCTTATTTTGTGAAATAATGAATACTTTAGAGTAACCGTTTATCCTTGTTTCTAATCAATAGGCTCATTTCAATATCTTTCCCTTTTTATGATGTAATCAAAGAGAAATATTATAACAACATGCCTCCGTAGCCTAATGGATAAGGCATCGGCCTCCTAAGCCGGGGCCTCATAAGCCGGGGATTGGGGGTTCGAGTACCGTCGGAGGTGCTCAAGTCATATAAACTGCACAAAATCGATCCTCTCTATATGCAACGGTAAAGGCGTCCTGTCCTTAAAACAACCATGTTCTGTTTCCGGCAGTATTAGTTGAGTCCGTCTTGAGAAAGACATTTATTTGATCATTTACCAACACCGTTGCTTTTATGACTTTCGAAATTGGTCTTATTTTGTGAAATAATGAATACTTTAGAGTAACCGTTTATCCTTGTTTCTGATCAATAGCCTCATTTCAATATCTTTCCCTTTTTGTAATGTAGACAAAAATATATCTTTTAAAATCATGCCTCCGTGGCCTAATGTATAAGGCATCGGCCTCCTAAGCCGGGGATTGCGGGTTCGAATTCCGTCGGAGGTGTTCAAGTGATATGATGTACTAAACTTCAATCCTCTTTGTATGCAACGTTTTGGCCGTTCTGTTCTGAAAACAACAATGTTCTGTTTCGGCAGTATTAGTTGAGTCAGTCTTGAGAAAGGCATTTATGAATACTACAAATTAACCGTTTATCCTTGTTTCTGATCAATTGCGTCATTTCTAGCTCTTTTTTAGAATATAATCAAAAAAATATATTATAATAACATGCCTCCGTAGCCTAATGGATAAGGCCTTTGTCCTCCTAAGCCGGGCATTGCGGGTTCGAGTCCCGTCTGAGGTGCTCAAGTCATATAAACTACTCAAATTTGATCCTCTTTATATACAACGTTAAAGGCGTCCAGTCCTGAAAACAATCATGGTCCGCTTCGGCAGGAATAGTTAAGACAGTCTTGACAAAGACATTTATGAATATTACAAATTAACCGTTTATCCTTGTTTCTGATCAATTGCGTTATTTCTAGCTCTTTTTTTATAATATAATCAAAAAAAAATATTATAACAACATGCCTCCGTGGCCTAATGGATAAGGCATCGGCTTCCTAACCCGGGGATTGCTGGTTCGAGTCCCTTCGGAGGTGCTCAAGTCATATAAACTACTTAAAATCGATCCTCTCTATATGCAACGGTAAAGGCGTCCTGTCCTGAAAACAACCATGTTCTGTTTCGGCAGTATTAGTTGAGTCCGTCTTGAGAAAGACACTTATTGATCATTTACCAACACAGTTACCTTTATGCCTTTCGAAATTTGTCTCATTTTGTGAAATTATGAATACATTAGAGTAACCGTTGATCCTTGTTTCTGATCAATAGCCTCATTTCAATATCTTTTTCTTTTTATAATGTAATCAAAAAAATATATTGTAACAACATGCCTCCGTAGCCTAATGGATAAGGCATCGGCCTCCTAAGCCGGGCATTGCGGGTTCGAGTCCCGTCGGAGGTGCTCAAATCATATAAACTACTCAAATTTGATCCTCTTTATATACAACGTTAAAGGCGTCCAGTCCTGAAAACAATCATGTTCCGCTTCGGCAGGAATTGTTAAGACAGTCTTGAGAAAGACATTTATGAATGCTACAAATTAACCGTTTATCCTTGTTTCTGGTCAATGGCATTATTGCTAGCTCTTTTTTTATAATATAATCAAAGAAATATATTATAACAACATGCCTCCGTAGCCTAATGGATAAGGCATTGGCCTCCTAAGCCGGGCATTGCGGGTTCGAGTCCCGTCTGAGGTGCTCAAGTCATATAAACTACTCAAATTTGATCCTCTTTATATACAACGTTAAAGGCGTCCAGTCCTGAAAAAAATCATGTTCCGCTTCGGCAGGAATTGTTAAGACAGTCTTGAGAAAGACATTTATGAATGCTACAAATTAACCGTTTATCCTTGTTTCTGATCAATGGCATTATTGCTAGCTCTTTTTTTATAATATAATCAAAAAAATATATTATAACAACATGCCTCCGTAGCCTAATGGATAAGGCATTGGCCTCCTAAGCCGGGCACTGCGGGTTCGAGTCCCGTCTGAGGTGCTCAAGTCATATAAACTACTCAAATTTGATCCTCTTTATATACAACGTTAAAGGCGTCCAGTCGTGAAATCAATCATGTTCCCCTTCGGCAGGAATAGTTAAGACAGTCTTGAGAAAGACATTTATGAATACTACAAATTAACCGTTAATCCTTGTTTCTGATCCAATGCATTATTTTCTAGCTCTTTTTTTATAATATAATCAAAAAAATATATTATAACAACATGCCTCCGTGGCCTAATGGATAGGGCATCGTCCTCCTAAGCCGAGGATTGCTGGTTCGAGTCCCTTCGGAGGTGCTCAAGTCATATAAACTACTCCAAATCGATCCTCTCTATATGCAACGTTAAAGGCATCCTGTCCTGAAAATAACCATGTTCTGTTTCGGCAGGAATAGTTGAGACAGTGTTGAGAGAGACATTTATGAATATTACATATTAACCGTTTATCCTTGTTTCTGATCAAATGCGTCATTTCTAGCTCTTTTTTTGTAGTATAATCCAAAAAAAAAATTATAACAACATGCCTCCGTGGCGTAATGGATAAGGCGTCGGCCTCCTAAGCCGGGGATTGCTGGTTTGAGTCCCTTCGGAGGTGCTCCAGTCATATAAACTACTCAAAATCGATCCTCTCTATATGCAACGTTAAAGGCGTCCTGTCCTGAAAACAACCATGTTCACTTTCGGCAGGAATAGTTGAGTCAGTCTTGAGAAAGACTCTTATTGATCATTTACCAACACAGTTACATTTATGCCTTTCGAAATTTGTCTCATTTTGTGAAATTATGAATACATTAGAGTAACCGTTGATCCTTGTTTCTGATCAATAGCCTCATTTCAATATCTTTTCCTTTTTATAATGTAATCAAAAAATATATTGTAACAACATGCCTCCGTAGCCTAATGGATAAGGCATCGGCCTCCTAAGCCGGGCATTGCGGGTTCGAATCCCGTCGGAGGTGCTCAAGTCATATAAACTACTCAAATTTGATCCTCTTTATATACAACGTTAAAGGCATCCTGTCCTGAAAATAACCATGTTCTGTTTTGGCAGGAATAGTTGAGACAGTGTTGAGAAAGACATTTATGAATATTACAAATTAACCGTTTATCCTTGTTTCTGATCAAATGCGTCATTTCTAGCTCTTTTTTTATAGTATAATCAAATAAAAATATTATAACAACATGCCTCCGTGGCCTAATGGATAAGGCATCGGCCTCCTAAGCCGGGGATTGCCGGTTCGAGTCCCTTCGGAGGTGCTCCAGTCATATATACTACTCAAAATCGATCCTCTCTATATGCAACGTTAAAGGCGTCCTGTCCTGAAAACAACCATGTTCTTTTCGGCAGGAATAGTTGAGACAGTGTTGAGAGAGACATTTATGAATACTACAAATTAATCATTTATCCTTGTTTCTGATCAATTGCGTCATTTCTAGCTCTTTCTTTATAATATAATCAAAAAAATATATTATAACGACATGCCTCCGTAGCCTAATGGATAAGGCATCGGCCTCCTAAGCCGGGGATTGCGGGTTCGAGTCCCGTCGGAGGTGCTCAAGTCATATAAACTACTCAAAATCGATCGTCTTTATATGCAACGGTAAAGGCGTCCTGTCATGATAACAACCATGTTCTGTTTCGGCAGTATTAGTTGAGTCAGTCTTGAGAAAGACATTTATTGATCATTTACCAACACCGTTTCTTTTATGCCTTTCGAAATTTGTCTTATTTTGTGAAATTATGAATACTTTAGAGTAACCGTTTATCCTTGTTTCTGATCAATAGCCTCATTTCAATATCTTTCTCTTTTTATAATGTAATCAAAAATATATCTTTTAAAATCATGCCTCCGTGGCCTAATGGATAAGGCATCGGCCTCCTAAGCCGGGGATTGCGTGTTCGAAACCCGTCGGAGGTGTTCAAGTTATATGACTTGCACAACTTCAATCCTTTTTGTACGCAACGTTTTAGCCGTCCTGTCCTGAAAACAATCATGTTCCGCTTCCGCAGGAATAGTTGACACTGTCTTGAGAAAGACATTTATGATTACTACAAATTAACCGTTTATCCTTGTTTCTGATCAATGGCATTATTTCTAGCTCTTTTTTTATAGTATAATCAAAAAAAAATATTATAACATCATGCCTCCGTGGCCTAATGGATAAGGCATCGGCCTCCTAAGCCGGGGATTGCGGGTTCGAGTCCCTTCGGAGGTGCTCCAGTCATATAAACTACTCAAATTTGATCCTCTTTATATACAACGTTAAAGGCGTCCAGTCCTGAAAAAAATCATGTTCCGCTTCGGCAGGAATTGTTAAGACAGTCTTGAGAAAGACATTTATGAATGCTACAAATTAACCGTTTATCCTTGTTTCTGATCAATGGCATTATTGCTAGCTCTTTTTTTATAATATAATCAAAAAAATATATTATAACAACATGCCTCCGTAGCCTAATGGATAAGGCATTGGCCTCCTAAGCCGGGCACTGCGGGTTCGAGTCCCGTCTGAGGTGCTCAAGTCATATAAACTACTTAAATTTGATCTTCTTTATATACAACGTTGAAGGCGTCCAGTCGTGAAATCAATCATGTTCCCCTTCGGCAGGAATAGTTAAGACAGTCTTGAGAAAGACATTTATGAATACTACAAATTAACCGTTAATCCTTGTTTCTGATCAATGGCATTATTTCTAGCTCTTTTTTTATAATATAATCAAAAAAATATATTATAACAACATGCCTCCGTGGCCTAATGGATAGGGCATCGTCCTCCTAAGCCGAGGATTGCTGGTTCGAGTCCCTTCGGAGGTGCTCAAGTCATATAAACTACTCCAAATCGATCCTCTCTATATGCAACGTTAAAGGCATCCTGTCCTGAAAATAACCATGTTCTGTTTCGGCAGGAATAGTTGAGACAGTGTTGAGAAAGACATTTATGAATACTACAAATTAACCATTTATCCTTGTTTCTGATCAATTGCGTCATTTCTAGCTCTTTCTTTATAATATAATCAAAAAAATATATTATAACGACATACCTCCGTAGCCTAACGGATAAGGCATCGGCCTCCTAAGCCGGGGATTGCGGGTTCGAGTCCCGTCGGAGGTGCTCAAGTCATATAAACTACTCTAAATCGATCGTCTTTATATGCAACGGTAAAGGCGTCCTGTCATGATAACAACCATGTTCTGTTTCGGCAGTATTAGTTGAGTCAGTCTTTAGAAAGACATTTATTGATCATTTACCATTACCGTTTCTTTTATGCCTTTCTAAATTTGTCTTATTTTGTGAAATTATGAATACTTTAGAGTAACCGTTTATCCTTGTTTCTGATCAATAGCCTCATTTCAATATCTTTCTCTTTTTATAATGTAATCAAAAATTTATCTTTTAAAATCATGGCTCCGTGGCCTAATGGATAAGGCATCGGCCTCCTAAGCCGGGGATTGCGTGTCCGAAACCCGTCGGAGGTGTTCAAGTATTATGATTTGCACAACTTCAATCCTTTTTGTACGCAACGTTTTAGCCGTCCTGTCCTGAAAACAATCATGTTCCGCTTCCGCAGGAATAGTTGACACTGTCTTGAGAAAGACATTTATGAATACTACAAATTAACCGTGTATCCTTGTTCCTGATCAATTGCGTCATTTCTAGCTCTTTTTTTATAATATGATCAAAAAAATATATTATAACAACATGCCTCCGTTGCCTACTGGATAAGGCATCGGCCTCCTAAGCCAGGGATTGCAGGTTCGAGTACCGTCGGAGGTGCTCAAGTCATTTAAACTACTCAAATTCCATCCTCTTTATATGCAACGTTAGGGGTGTCCTGTCCTGAAAACAATCATGTTCCGCTTCGGCAGGAATAGTTAAGACAGTCTTGAGAAAGACATTTATGAATACTACAAATGAACCGTTTATCCTTGTTTCTGATTAACGGCGTTATTTCTAGCTCTTTTTTTATAATATAATCAAAAAAGTATATTATAACAACATGCCTCCGTGGCCTAATGGATAAAGCATCGGCCTCCTAAGCCGGGGATTGCTGGTTCGAGTCCCGTCGGAGGTGCTCAAGTCATATGATTTACTCAACTTCAACCCTCTTTATATGCAACGTTTTAGCCGTCCTGTGCTGAAAACAACAATATTCTGCTTCGCCACTATTAGTTGAGACAGTCTTGAGAAAGACATTTATTGATCATTTACCAACACCGTTTCTCTTATGCCTTTCGAAATTTGTCTCATTTTGTGAAATTATGAATACTTTAGAGTAACCGTTTATCCTTGTTTCTGATCAATAGCCTCATTTCCATCTATTTCTCTTTTTCTAATGTAATCAAATATATATCTTTTAAAATCATGCCTCCGTGGCCTAATGGATAAGTCATCGGCCTCCTAAGCCGGGGATTGCGGGTTCAAATTCCGTCGGAGGTGTTCAAGTAATATGATTTACTCAACTTCAATCCTCTTTGTATGCAACGTTTTAGCCGTCCCGTCCTGAAAACAACAATGTTCTGTTTCGGCAGTATTAGTTGAGTCAGTCTTAAGAAAGACATTTATGAATACTACAAATTAACCATTTATCCTCGTTTCTCATCAATTGCATCATTTCTAGCTCTTTTTTATAATATAATGAAAAAAATATATTATAACAACATGCCTCCGTAGCCTAACGGATAAGGCATCGGCCTCCTAAGCCGGGTATTGCTGGTTCGAGTCCCGTCGGAGGTGCTCAAGTCATATAAACTACTCTAAATCGATCGTCTTTATATGCAACGGTAAAGGCGTGCTGTCCTGAAAACAACCATGTTCTGTTTTGGCAGTATTAGTTGAGACAGAGTTGAGAAAGACATTTATTGATCATTTACAAACTCCGCTTCTTTTATGCCTTTCCAAATTTGTCTCATTTTGTGAAATTATAAATACTTTACAGTAACCGTTTATCGTTGTTTCTGATCAATAGCCTCATTTCAATCTCTTTCTCTTTTTATAACGAAATCAAAAAAATATATTTTAATATCATGCCTCCGTGGCCTAATGGATAAGGCATCGGCCTCCTAAGCCGGGGATTGCGGGTTCGAATTCCGTCGGAGGTGTTCAAGTAATATGATTTACTCAATTTCAATCCTCTTTGTATGCAACATTTTAGCCGTCCTGTCCTGAAAACAACAATATTCTGCTTCGCCACTATTAGTTGAGACAGTCTTGAGAAAGACATTTATTGATCATTTACCAACACTGTTTCTCTTATGCCTTTCGAAATTTGTCTTATTTTGTGAAATTATGAATACTTTAGAGTAACCGTTTATCCTTGTTTCTGATCAATAGCCTCATTTCCATCTCTTTCTCTTTTTATAATGTAATCAAATATATATCTTTTAAAATCATGCCTCCGTGGCCTAAAGGATAAGTCATCGGCCTCCTAAGCCGGGGATTGCGGGTTCGAATTCCGTCGAAGGTGTTCAAGTAATATGATTTACTCAACTTCAATCCTCTTTGTATGCAACGTTTTAGCCGTCCCGTCCTGAAAACAACAATGTTCTGTTTCGGCAGTATTAGTTGAGTCAGTCTTAAGAAAGACATTTATGAATACTACAAATTAACCGTTTATCCTTGTTTCTGATCAATTGCGTCATTTCTAGCTCTTTTTTTTTAATATAATGAAAAAAATATATTATAACAACATGCCTCCGTAGCCTAATGGATAAGGCATAGGCCTCCTAAGCCGGGGATTGCGGGTTCAAGTCCCGTCGGAGGTGCGCAACTCATATAAACTACTCAAAATCGATCGTCTTTATATGCAACGGTAAAGGCGTCCTGTCTTGAAAACAACCATGTTCTGTTTCGGCAGTATTAGTGGAGTCAGAGCTGAGAAAGACATTTATTGATTGTTTACCAACTCCGTTTCTTTTATGCCTTTCGAAATTTGTCTCATTTTGTGAAATTATGAATACTTTACAGTAACCGTTTATCGTTGTTTCTGATCAATAGCTTCATTTCAATCTCTTTCTCTTTTTATAACGAAATCAAAAAAATATCTTTTAATATCATGCCTCCGTGGCCTAATGGATAAGGCATCGGCCTCCTAAGCCGGGGATTGCGGGTTCGAATTCCGTCGGAGGTGTTCAAGTAATATGATTTACTCAACTTCAATCCTCTTTGTATGCAACGTTTTAGCCGTCCTGTCCTGAAAACAACAATGTTCTGTTTTGGCAGTATTAGTTGAGTCAGTCTTGAGAAAGACATTTATGAATACTACAAATTAACCGTTTATCCTTGTTTCTGATCAATTGCGTCATTTCTAGCTCTTTTTTTATAATATAATCAAAAAAATATATTATAACAACATGCATCCGTAGCCTAATGGATAAGGCATCGGCCTCCTAAGCCGGGGATTGCGGATTCGAGTCCCGTCGGAGGTGCTCAAGTCATATAAACTCCTCTAAATTGATCGTCTTTATATGCAACAGTAAAGGCGTCCTGTCATGAAAACAACCATGTTCTGTTTCGGCAGTATTAGTTGAGTCAGTCTTGAGAAAGAAATTTATTGATCATTTACCAACACCGTTTCTTTTACGCCTTTCGAAATTTGTCTCATTTGGTGAAATTATGAATACTTTAGAATAACAGCGTATCCTTGTTTCTGATCAATATCCTCATTTCCATCTCTTTCTCTTTTTATAATGTAATCAAATATATATCTTTTAAAATCATGCCTCCGTGGCCTAAAGGATAAGTCATCGGCCCCCTAAGCCGGGGATTGCGGGTTCGAATTCCGTCGAAGGTGTTCAAGTAATATGATTTACTCAACTTCAATCCTCTTTGTATGCAACGTTTTAGCCGTCCCGTCCTGAAAACAACAATGTTCTGTTTCGGCAGTATTAGTTGAGTCAGTCTTAAGAAAGACATTTATGAATACTACAAATTAACCGTTTATCCTTGTTTCTGATCAATTGCGTCATTTCTAGCTCTTTTTTTATAATATAATGAAAAAAATATATTATAACAACATGCCTCCGTAGCCTAATGGATAAGGCATAGGCCTCCTAAGCCGGGGATTGCGGGTTTAAGTCCCGTCGGAGGTGCTCAAGTCATATAAACTCCTCTAAATTGATCGTCTTTATATGCAACAGTAAAGGCGTCCTGTCATGAAAACAACCATGTTCTGTTTCGGCAGTATTAGTTGAGTCAGTCTTGAGAAAGAAATTTATTGATCATTTACCAACACCGTTTCTTTTACGCCTTTCGAAATTTGTCTCATTTGGTGAAATTATGAATACTTTAGAATAACCGCGTATCCTTGTTTCTGATCAATATCCTCATTTCAATCTCTTTCTCTTTTTATAACGAAATCAAAAAAATATATTTTAATATCATGCCTCCGTGGCCTAATGGATAAGGCATCGGCCTCCTAAGCCGGGGATTGCGGGTTCGAATTCCGTCGGAGGTGTTCAAGTAATATGATTTACTCAATTTCAATCCTCTTTGTATGCAACATTTTAGCCGTCCTGTCCTGAAAACAACAATATTCTGCTTTGCCACTATTAGTTGAGACAGTCTTGAGAAAAACATTTATTGATCATTTACCAACACTGTTTCTCTTATGCCTTTCGAAATTTGTCTTATTTTGTGAAATTATGAATACTTTAGAGTAACCGTTTATCCTTGTTTCTGATCAATAGCCTCATTTCCATCTCTTTCTCTTTTTATAATGTAATCAAATATATATCTTTTAAAATCATGCCTCCGTGGCCTAAAGGATAAGTCATCGGCCTCCTAAGCCGGGGATTGCGGGTTCGAATTCCGTCGAAGGTGTTCAAGTAATATGATTTACTCAACTTCAATCCTCTTTGTATGCAACGTTTTAGCCGTCCCGTCCTGAAAACAGCAATGTTCTGTTTCGGCAGTATTAGTTGAGTCAGTCTTAAGAAAGACATTTATGAATACTACAAATTAACCGTTTATCCTTGTTTCTGATCAATTGCGTCATTTCTAGCTCTTTTTTTATAATATAATGAAAAAAATATATTATAACAACATGCCTCCGTAGCCTAATGGATAAGGCATAGGCCTCCTAAGCCGGGGATTGCGGGTTCAAGTCCCGTCGGAGGTGCGCAACTCATATAAACTACTCAAAATCGATCGTCTTTATATGCAACGGTAAAGGCGTCCTGTCTTGAAAACAACCATGTTCTGTTTCGGCAGTATTAGTGGAGTCAGAGCTGAGAAAGACATTTATTGATTGTTTACCAACTCCGTTTCTTTTATGCCTTTCGAAATTTGTCTCATTTTGTGAAATTATGAATACTTTACAGTAACCGTTTATCGTTGTTTCTGATCAATAGCTTCATTTCAATCTCTTTCTCTTTTTATAACGAAATCAAAAAAATATCTTTTAATATCATGCCTCCGTGGCCTAATGGATAAGGCATCGGCCTCCTAAGCCGGGGATTGCGGGTTCGAATTCCGTCGGAGGTGTTCAAGTAATATGATTTACTCAACTTCAATCCTCTTTGTATGCAACGTTTTAGCCGTCCTGTCCTGAAAACAACAATGTTCTGTTTTGGCAGTATTAGTTGAGTCAGTCTTGAGAAAGACATTTATGAATACTACAAATTAACCGTTTATCCTTGTTTCTGATCAATTGCGTCATTTCTAGCTCTTTTTTTATAATATAATCAAAAAAATATATTATAACAACATGCATCCGTAGCCTAATGGATAAGGCATCGGCCTCCTAAGCCGGGGATTGCGGATTCGAGTCCCGTCGGAGGTGCTCAAGTCATATAAACTCCTCTAAATTGATCGGTCTTTATATGCAACAGTAAAGGCGTCCTGTCATGAAAACAACCATGTTCTGTTTCGGCAGTATTAGTTGAGTCAGTCTTGAGAAAGAAATTTATTGATCATTTACCAACACCGCTTCTTTTACGCCTTTCGAAATTTGTCTCATTTGGTGAAATTATGAATACTTTAGAATAACCGCGTATCCTTGTTTCTGATCAATATCCTCATTTCCATCTCTTTCTCTTTTTATAATGTAATCAAATATCTATCTTTTAAAATCATGCCTCCGTGGCCTAAAGGATAAGTCATCGGCCTCCTAAGCCGGGGATTGCGGGTTCGAATTCCGTCGAAGGTGTTCAAGTAATATGATTTACTCAACTTCAATCCTCTTTGTATGCAACGTTTTAGCCGTCCCGTCCAGAAAACAACAATGTTCTGTTTCGGCAGTATTAGTTGAGTCAGTCTTAAGAAAGACATTTATGAATACTACAAATTAACCGTTTATCCTTGTTTCTGATCAATTGCGTCATTTCTAGCTCTTTTTTTAAAATATAATGAAAAAAATATATTATAACAACATGCCTCCGTAGCCTAATGGATAAGGCATAGGCCTCCTAAGCCGGGGATTGCGGGTTCAAGTCCCGTCGGAGGTGCGCAACTCATATAAACTACTCAAAATCGATCGTCTTTATATGCAACGGTAAAGGCGTCCTGTCTTGAAAACAACCATGTTCTGTTTCGGCAGTATTAGTGGAGTCAGAGCTGAGAAAGACATTTATTGATTGTTTACCAACTCCGTTTCTTTTATGCCTTTCGAAATTTGTCTCATTTTGTGAAATTATGAATACTTTACAGTAACCGTTTATCGTTGTTTCTGATCAATAGCTTCATTTCAATCTCTTTCTCTTTTTATAACGAAATCAAAAAAATATCTTTTAATATCATGCCTCCGTGGCCTAATGGATAAGGCATCGGCCTCCTAAGCCGGGGATTGCGGGTTCGAATTCCGTCGGAGGTGTTCAAGTAATATGATTTACTCAACTTCAATCCTCTTTGTATGCAACGTTTTAGCCGTCCTGTCCTGAAAACAACAATGTTCTGTTTTGGCAGTATTAGTTGAGTCAGTCTTGAGAAAGACATTTATGAATACTACAAATTAACCGTTTATCCTTGTTTCTGATCAATTGCGTCATTTCTAGCTCTTTTTTTATAATATAATCAAAAAAATATATTATAACAACATGCATCCGTAGCCTAATGGATAAGGCATCGGCCTCCTAAGCCGGGGATTGCGGATTCGAGTCCCGTCGGAGGTGCTCAAGTCATATAAACTCCTCTAAATTGATCGTCTTTATATGCAACAGTAAAGGCGTCCTGTCATGAAAACAACCATGTTCTGTTTCGGCAGTATTAGTTGAGTCAGTCTTGAGAAAGAAATTTATTGATCATTTACCAACACCGTTTCTTTTACGCCTTTCGAAATTTGTCTCATTTGGTGAAATTATGAATACTTTAGAATAACCGCGTATCCTTGTTTCTGATCAATATCCTCATTTCAATCTCTTTCTCTTTTTATAATGTAATCAAATATCTATCTTTTAAAATCATGCCTCCGTGGCCTAAAGGATAAGTCATCGGCCTCCTAAGCCGGGGATTGCGGGTTCGAATTCCGTCGAAGGTGTTCAAGTAATATGATTTACTCAACTTCAATCCTCTTTGTATGCAACGTTTTAGCCGTCCCGTCCTGAAAACAACAATGTTCTGTTTCGGCAGTATTAGTTGAGTCAGTCTTAAGAAAGACATTTATGAATACTACAAATTAACCGTTTATCCTTGTTTCTGATCAATTGCGTCATTTCTAGCTCTTTTTTTAAAATATAATGAAAAAAATATATTATAACAACATGCCTCCGTAGCCTAATGGATAAGGCATAGGCCTCCTAAGCCGGGGATTGCGGGTTCAAGTCCCGTCGGAGGTGCGCAGCTCATATAAACTACTCAAAATCGATCGTCTTTATATGCAACGGTAAAGGCGTCCTGTCTTGAGAACAACCATGTTCTGTTTCGGCAGTATTAGTGGAGTCAGAGCTGAGAAAGACATTTATTGATTGTTTACCAACTCCGTTTCTTTTATGCCTTTCGAAATTTGTCTCATTTTGTGAAATTATGAATACTTTACAGTAACCGTTTATCGTTGTTTCTGATCAATAGCCTCATTTCAATCTCTTTCTCTTTTTATAACGAAATCAAAAAAATATCTTTTAATATCATGCCTCCGTGGCCTAATGGATAAGGCATCGGCCTCCTAAGCCGGGGATTGCGGGTTCGAATTCCGTCGGAGGTGTTCAAGTAATATGATTTACTCAACTTCAATCCTCTTTGTATGCAACGTTTTAGTCGTCCTGTCCTGAAAACAACAATGTTCTGTTTTGGCAGTATTAGTTGAGTCAGTCTTGAGAAAGACATTTATGAATACTACAAATTAACCGTTTATCCTTGTTTCTGATCAATTGCGTCATTTCTAGCTCTTTTTTTATAATATAATCAAAAAAATATGTTATAACAACATGCATCCGTAGCCTAATGGATAAGGCATCGGCCTCCTAAGCCGGGGATTGCGGATTCGAGTCCCGTCGGAGGTGCTCAAGTCATATAAACTCCTCTAAATTGATCGTCTTTATATGCAACAGTAAAGGCGTCCTGTCATGAAAACAACCATGTTCTGTTTCGGCAGTATTAGTTGAGTCAGTCTTGAGAAAGAAATTTATTGATCATTTACCAACACCGTTTCTTTTACGCCTTTCGAAATTTGTCTCATTTGGTGAAATTATGAATACTTTAGAATAACCGCGTATCCTTGTTTCTGATCAATATCCTCATTTCAATCTCTTTCTCCTTTTATAATGTAACCAAAAATATATCTTTTAAAAGCATGCCTCCGTGGCCTAATGGACAAGGCATCGGCCTCCTAAGCCGGGGATTACGGGTTCGAATTCCGTCGGAGGTGTTCAAGTAATATGATTTACTCAACTTCAATCCTCTTTGTATGCAACGTTTTAGCCGTCCTGTCCTGAAAACAACAATGTTTTGTTTCGGCAGTATTAGTTGAGTCAGTCTTGAGAAAGACATTTATGAATACTACAAATTAACCATTTATCCTTGTTTCTGATCAATTGCGTCATTTCCAGATCTTTTTTTATAATATAATTAAAAAAATATATTATAACAACATGCCTCCGTAGCCTAATGGATAAGGCATCGGCCTCCTAAGCCGGGGATTGCGGGTTCGAGTCCCGTCGGAGGTGCTCAAGTCATATAAACTACTCTAAATCGATCGTCTTTATATGCAACAGTAAAGGCGTCATGTCCTGAACAAAACTATGTTCTGTTTTAGCAGTATAAGTTGACTCAGTCTTGAGAAAGAAATTTATTGATCATTTACCAACACCGTTTCTTTTACGCCTTTCGATATTTGTCTCATTTTGTGAAATTATAAATACTTTAGAATAACCGTTTATCGTTGTTTCTGATCAATAGCCTCATTTCAATCTCTTTCTCTTTTTATAACCAAATCAAAAAAATATATTTTAAAAGCATGCCTCCGTGGCCTGATGGATAAGGCATCGGCCTCCTAAGCCGGGGATTACGGGTTCGAATTCCGTCGGAGGTGTTCAAGTAATCTGATTTACTCAACTTCAATCCTCTTTGTATGCAACGTTTTAGCCGTCCTGTCCTGAAAACAACAATATTCTGCTTCGCCACTATTAGTTGAGACAGTCTTGAGAAAGACATTTATTGATCATTTACCAAAACCGTTTCTCTTATGCCTTTCGAAATTTGTCTCATTTTGTTAAATTATGAATACTTTAGAGTAACCGTTTATCCTTGTTTCTGATCAATAGCCTCATTTCCATCTCTTTCTCCTTTTATAATGTAATCAAATATATATCTTTTAAAATCATGCCTCCGTGGCCTAATGGATAAGTCATCGGCCCCCTAAGCCGGGGATTGCGGGTTCGAATTCCGTCGGAGGTGTTCAAGTAATATGATTTACTCAACTTCAATCCTCTTTGTATGCAACGTTTTAGCCGTCCCGTCCTGAAAACAACAATGTTCTGTTTCGGCAGTATTAGTTGAGTCAGTGTTAAGAAAGACATTTATGAATACTACAAATTAACCGTTTATCCTTGTTTCTGATCAATTGCGTCATTTCTAGCTCTTTTTTTATAATATAATGAAAAAAATATATTATAACAACATGCCTCCGTAGCCTAATGGATAAGGCATCGGCCTCCTAAGCCGGGGATTGCGGGTTCGAGTCCCGTCGGAGGTGCACAACTCATATAAACTACTCAAAATCGCTCGTCTTTATATGCAACGGTAAAGGCGTCCTTTCATGAAAACAACCATGTTCTGTTTCGGCAGTATTAGTTGAGTCAGTCTTGAGAAAGAAATTTATTGATCATTTACCAACACCGTTTCTTTTACGCCTTTCGAAATTTGTCTCATTTTGTGAAATTATGAATACTTTAGAATAACCGCGTATCCTTGTTTCTGATCAATATCCTCATTTCAATCTCTTTCTCCTTTTATAATGTAACCAAAAATATATCTTTTAAAAGCATGCCTCCGTGGCCTAATGGATAAGGCATCGGCCTCCTAAGCCGGGGATTACGGGTTCGAATTCCGTCGGAGGTGTTCAAGTAATATGATTTACTCAACTTCAATCCTCTTTGTATGCAACGTTTTAGCCGTCCTGTCCTGAAAACAACAATGTTTTGTTTCGGCAGTATTAGTTGAGTCAGTCTTGAGAAAGACATTTATGAATACTACAAATTAACCGTTTATCCTTGTTTCTGATCAATTGCGTCATTTCCAGATCTTTTTTTATAATATAATTAAAAAAATATATTATAACAACATGCCTCCGTAGCCTAATGGATAAGGCATCGGCCTCCTAAGCCGGGGATTGCAGGTTCGAGTCCCGTCGGAGGTGCTCAAGTCATATAAACTACTCAAAATCGATCGTCTTTATATGCAACGGTAAAGGCGTCCTGTCTTGAAAACAACCATGTTCTGTTTCGGCAGTATTAGTGGAGTCAGAGCTGAGAAAGACATTTATTGATCATTTACCAACACCGTTTCTTTTACGCCTTTCGATATTTGTCTCATTTTGTGAAATTATGAATACTTTAGAATAACCGTTTATCGTTGTTTCTGATCAATAGCCTCATTTCAATCTCTTTCTCTTTTTATAACCAAATCAAAAAAATATATTTTAAAAGCATGCCTCCGTGGCCTGATGGATAAGGCATCGGCCTCCTAAGCCGGGGATTACGGGTTCGAATTCCGTCGGAGGTGTTCAAGTAATATGATTTACTCAACTTCAATCCTCTTTGTATGCAACGTTTTAGCCGTCCTGTCCTGAAAACAACAATATTCTGCTTTGCCACTATTAGTTGAGACAGTCTTGAGAAAGACATTTATTGATCATTTACCAAAACCGTTTCTCTTATGCCTTTCCAAATTTGTCTCATTTTGTTAAATTATGAATACTTTAGAGTAACCGTTTATCCTTGTTTCTGATCAATAGCCTCATTTCCATCTCTTTCTCCTTTTATAATGTAATCAAATATATATCTTTTAAAATCATGCCTCCGTGGCCTAATGGATAAGTCACCGGCCCCCTAAGCCGGGGATTGCGGGTTCGAATTCCGTCGGAGGTGTTCAAGTAATATGATTTACTCAACTTCAATCCTCTTTGTATGCAACGTTTTAGCCGTCCCGTCCTGAAAACAACAATGTTCTGTTTCGGCAGTATTAGTTGAGTCAGTGTTAAGAAAGACATTTATGAATACTACAAATTAACCGTTTATCCTTGTTTCTGATCAATTGCGTCATTTCTAGCTCTTTTTTTATAATATAATGAAAAAAATATATTATAACAACATGCCTCCGTAGCCTAATGGATAAGGCATCGGCCTCCTAAGCCGGGGATTGCGGGTTCGAGTCCCATCGGAGGTGCTCAAGTCATACAAACTACTCTAAGTCGATCGTCTTTATATGCAACAGTAAAGGCGTCCTGTCATGAAAACAACCATGTTCTGTTTCGGCAGTATTAGTTGAGTCAGTCTTGAGAAAGAAATTTATTGATATTTACCAACACCGTTTCTTTTACGCCTTTCGAAATTTGTCTCATTTTGTGAAATTATGAATACTTTAGAATAACCGTTTATCCTTGTTTCTGATCAATATCCTCATTTCAATCTCTTTCTCCTTTTATAATGTAACCAAAAATATTTATTTTAAAAGCATGCCTCCGTGGCCTAATGGATAGGGCATCGGCCTCCTAAGCCGGGGATTACGGGTTCGAATTCCGTCGGAGGTGTTCAAGAAATATGATTTACTCAACTTCAATCCTCTTTGTATGCAACGTTTTAGCCGTCCTGTCTTGAAAACAACAATGTTTTGTTTCGGCAGTATTAGTTGAGTCAGTCTTGAGAAAGACATTTATGAATACTACAAATTAACCGTTTATCCTTGTTTCTGATCAATTGCGTCATTTCCAGATCTTTTTTATAATATAATTAAAAAAATATATTATAACAACATGCCTCCGTAGCCTAATGGATAAGGCATCGGCCTCCTAAGCCGGGGATTGCGGGTTCGAGTCCCGTCGGCGGTGCTCAAGTGATATAAACTACTCTAAATGATCGTCTTTATATGCAACAGTAAAGGCGTCCTGTCCTGAAAACAACCATGTTCTGTTTCGGCAGCATTAGTTGAGTCAGTCTTGAGAAAGACATTTATTGATCATTTACCAACACCGTTTCTTTTATGCCTTTCGAAATTTGTCTCATTTTGTGAAATTATGAATACTTTAGAATAACCGTTTATCCTTGTTTCTGATCAATATCCTCATTTCAATCTCTTTCTCCTTTTATAATGTAACCAAAAATATATCTTTTAAAAGCATGCCTCCGGTGCCTAATGGATAAGGCATCGGCCTCCTAAGCCGGGGATTGCGAGTTCGAGTCCCGTCGGAGGTGCTCAAGCCATATAAACTACTCAAAATCGAACCTCTTTATATGCAACGTTAAAGGCGTCATGTCCTGAACAAAACTATGTTCTGTTTTAGCAGTATAAGTTGACTCAGTCTTGAGAAAGAAATTTATTGATCATTTACCAACACCGTTTCTTTTACGCCTTTCGAAATTTGTCTCATTTTGTGAAATTATGAATACTTTAGAATAACCGTTTATCCTTGTTTCTGATCAATATCCTCATTTCAATCTCTTTCTCCTTTTATAATGTAACCAAAAATATATCTTTTAAAAGCATGCCTCCGTGGTCTAATGGATAAGGCATCGGCCTCCTAAGCCGGGCATTACGGGTTCGAATTCCGTCGGAGGTGTTCAAGTAATATGATTTACTCAACTTCAATCCTCTTTGTATGCAACGTTTTAGCCGTCCTGTCCTGAAAACAACAATGTTTTGTTTCGGCAGTATTAGTTGAGTCAGTCTTGAGAAAGACATTTATGAATACTACAAATTAACCGTTTATCCTTGTTTCTGATCAATTGCGTCATTTTCAGATCTTTTTTTATAATATAATTAAAAAAATATATTATAAGAACATGCCTCCGTAGCTTAATGGATAAGGCATCGGACTCCTAAGCCGGAGATTGCGGGTTCGAGTCCCGTCGGAGGTGCTCAAGTCATATAAACTACTCTAAATCGATCGTCTTTATATGCAACAGCAATGGCGTCCTGTCCTGAAAACAACCATGTTCTGTTTCGGCAGCATTAGTTGAGTCAGTCTTGAGAAAGACATTTATTGATCATTTACCAACACCGTTTCTTTTATGCCTTTCGAAATTTGTCTCATTTTGTGAAATTATGAATACTTTAGAATAACCGTTTATCCTTGTTTCTGATCAATATCCTCATTTCAATCTCTTTCTCCTTTTATAATGTAACCAAAAATATATCTTTTAAAAGCATGCCTCCGTTGCCTAATGGATAAGGCATCGGCCTCGTGAGCCAGGGATTGCGGGTTCGAGTCCCGTCGGAGGTGCTCAAGTCATATAAACTACTCAAAATCGATCCTCTTTATATGCAACGTTAAAGGCGTCATGTCCTGAACAAAACTATGTTCTGTTTTAGCAGTATAAGTTGACTCAGTCTTGAGAAAGACATTTATTGATCATGTACCAACGCCGTTTCTTTTTTGCTTTTCGAAATTTGTCTCATTTTGTGAAATTATGAATACTTTAGAGTAACCGTTGATCCTTGTTTCTGATCAATAGCCTCATTTCAATCTCTTTCTCTTTTTATAATGTAATCAAAAATATATCTTTTAAAAGCATGCCTCCGTGGCCTAATGGATAAAGCATCGGCCTCCTAAGCCGGGGATTGCGGGTTCGAATTCCGTCGGAGTTGCTCAAGTAATGTGATTTACTCAACTTCAATCCTCTTTGTATGCAACGTTTTAGCCGTCCTGTACTGAAAACAACAATGTTCTGTTTCGGCAGTATTAGTTGAGTCAGTCTTGAGAAAGACATTTATGAATACTACAAATTAACCGTTTATCCTTGTTTCTGATCAATTGCGTCATTTCCAGATCTTTTTTTATAATATAATTAAAAAAATATATTATAACAACATGCCTCCGTAGCCTAATGGATAAGGCATCGGCCTCCTAAGCCGGGGATTGCGGGTTCGAGTCCTGTCGGAGGTGCTCAAGTCCTATAAACTACTCTAAATCGATCGTCTTTATATGCAACAGTAAAGGCGTCCTGTCCTGAAAACAACCATGTTCTGTTTCGGCAGCATTAGTTGAGTCAGTCTTGAGAAAGACATTTATTGATCATTTACCAACACCGTTTCTTTTATGCCTTTCGAAATTTGTCTCATTTTGTGAAATTATGAATACTTTAGAATAACCGTTTATCCTTGTTTCTGATCAATATCCTCATTTCAATCTCTTTCTCCTTTCATAATGTAACCAAAAATATATCTTTTAAAAGCATGCCTCCGGTGCCTAATGGATAAGGCATCGGCCTCGTAAGCCAGGGATTGCGGGTTCGAGTCCCGTCGGAGGTGCTCAAGTCATATAAACTACTCAAAATCGATCCTCTTTATATGCAACGTTAAAGGCGTCATGTCCTGAACAAAACTATGTTCTGTTTTAGCAGCATAAGTTGACTCAGTCTTGAGAAAGACATTTATTGATCATGTACCAACGCCGTTTCTTTTTTGCCTTTCGAAATTTGTCTCATTTTGTGAAATTATGAATACTTTAGAGTAACCGTTGATCCTTGTTTCTGATCAATAGCCTCATTTCAATCTCTTTCTCTTTTTATAATGTAATCAAAAATATATCTTTTAAAAGCATGCCTCCGTGGCCTAATGGATAAGGCATCGGCCTCCTAAGCCGGGGATTGCGGGTTCGAATTCCGTCGGAGTTGCTCAAGTAATATGATTTACTCAACTTCAATCCTCTTTGTATGCAACGTTTTAGCCGTCCTGTACTCAAAACAACAATGTTCTGTTTCGGCAGTATTAGTTGAGTCAGTCTTGAGAAAGACATTTATGAATACTACAAATTAACCGTTTATCCTTGTTTCTGATCAATTGCGTCATTTCCAGATCTTTTTTTATAATATAATGAAAAAAATATATTATAACAACATGCCTCCGTAGCCTAATGGATAAGGCATCGGCCTCCTAAGCCGGGGATTGCGGGTTCGAGTCCTGTCGGAGGTGCTCAAGTCCTATAAACTACTCTAAATCGATCGTCTTTATATGCAACA
This sequence comes from Hydractinia echinata, assembly GCA_030067915.1. Classification (NCBI taxonomy): domain Eukaryota; kingdom Metazoa; phylum Cnidaria; class Hydrozoa; order Anthoathecata; family Hydractiniidae; genus Hydractinia; species Hydractinia echinata. The sequence goes on from JASGCC010000060.1 coordinate 1,679,060, forward strand.
GTAAAGGCGTCCTGTCCTGAAAACAACCATGTTCTGTTTCGGCAGCATTAGTTGAGTCAGTCTTGAGAAAGACATTTATTGATCATTTACCAACACCGTTTCTTTTATGCCTTTCGAAATTTGTCTCAATTTGTGAAATTATGAATACTTTAGAATAACCGTTTATCCTTGTTTCTGATCAATATCCTCATTTCAATCTCTTTCTCCTTTTATAATGTAACCAAAAATATATCTTTTAAAAGCATGCCTCCGGTGCCTAATGGATAAGGCATCGGCCTCCTAAGCCAGGGATTGCGGGTTCGAGTCCCGTCGGAGGTGCTCAAGTCATATAAACTACTCAAAATCGATCCTCTTTATATGCAACGTTAAAGGCGTCATGTCCTGAACAAAACTATGTTCTGTTTTAGCAGTATAAGTTGACTCAGTCTTGAGAAAGACATTTATTGATTATTTACCAACACCGTTTCTTTTTTGCCTTTCGAAATTTGTCTCATTTTGTGAAGTTATGAATACTTTAGAGTAACCGTTGATCCTTGTTTCTGATCAATAGCCTCATTTCAATCTCTTTCTCTTTTTATAATGTAATCAAAAATATATCTTTTAAAAGCATGCCTCCGTGGCCTAATGGATAAGGCATCGGCCTCCTAAGCCGGGGATTCCGGATTCCAATTCCGTCGGAGGTGCTTAAGTAATATGATTTACTCAACTCAACTTCAATCCTCTTTGTATGCAACGTTTTAGCCGTCCTGTACTGAAAACAACAATGTTCTGTTTCGGCAGTATTAGTTGAGTCAGTCTTCAGAAAGACATTTATGAATACTACAAAATAACCGTTTATCCTTGTTTCTCATCAATTGCGTCAATTCTAGCTCTTTGTTATAATATAATGAAAAAAATATATTATAACAACATGCCTCCGTAGCCTAATGGATAAGGCATCGCCCTCCTAAGCCGGGGATTGCGGAATCGAGTCCAGTCGGAGGTGCTCAAGTCATTTAAACTTCTCAAAATCGATCGTCTTTATATGCAACAGTAAAGGCGTCCTGTCCTGAAAACAACCATGTTCTGTTTCGGCAGTATTAGTTGAGTCAGTCTTGAGGAAGACATTTATTGATCATTTACCAACTCCGTTTCTTTTATGCCTTTCGAAATTTGTCTCATTTTGTGAAATTATGAATACCTTACAGTAACCGTTTATCGTTGTTTCTGATCAATATGCTCATTTCAATCTCTTTCTCCTTTTATAATGTAACCAAAAATATATCTTTTAAAAGCATGCATCCGGTGCCTAATTGATAAGGCATCGGCCTCCTAAGCCGGGGATGGCGGGTTCGAGTCCCGTCGGAGGTGCTCAAGTCATATAAACTACTCAAAATAGATCCTCTTTATATGCAACCTTAAAGGCGTCCTGTCTTGAACAAAGCCATGTTCTGTTTTAGCAGTATAAGTTGACTCAGTCTTGAGAAAGACATTTATTGATCATTTACCAACAGCGTTTCTTTTATACCTTTCAAAATTTGTCTCATTTTGTGAAATTATGAATACTTCAGAGTAACCGTTGATCCTTGTTTCTGATCAATAGCCTCATTTCAATCTCTTTCTCTTTTTATAACGAAATCAAAAAAATATATTTTAATATCATGCCTCCGTGGCCTAATGGATAAGGCATCGGCCTCCTAAGCCGGGGATTTCGGGTTCGAATTCCGGCGGAGGTGTTCAAGTAATATGATTTTCTTAACTTCAATCCTCTTTGTATGCAACGTTTTAGCCGTCCTGTCTTGAAAATAACAATGTTCTGTTTCGGCAGTATTAGTTGAGTCAGTCTTTAGAAAGACATTCATGAATAAAACAAATTAACCGTTTATCCTTGTTTCTGATCAATTGCGTCATTTCTAGCTCTTTTTTTATAATATAATCAAAAACATATATTATAACAACATGCCTCCGTGGCCTAATGGATAAGGCATCGGCCTCCTAACCCGGGGATTGCTGTTTCGAGTCCCTTCGGAGGTGCTCAAGTCACATAAACTACTCAAAATCGATCCTCTCTATATGGAACGTTAAAGGCGTCCTGTCCTGAAAACAACCATGTTCTTTTTCGGCAGGAATAGTTGAGACAGTGGTGAGAAAGACATTTATGAATACTACAAATTAACCGTGTATCCATGTTCCTGATCAATTGCGTCATTTCTAGCTCTTTTTTTATAATGTAATCAAAAAAATATATTATAACAACATGCCTCCGTAGCCTAATGGATAAGGCATCGGCCTCCTAACCCGGGGATTGCGGGTTCGAGTCCCGTCGGAGGTGCTCAAGTCATATAAACTACTCAAAATTGATCCTCTCTATATGCAACGTTACAGGCATCCTGTCCTGAAAACAACCATATCCTTTTTCAAGGAAAAACAAAGATAAACGGTTAATTTGTATTATTCATAAATGTCTTTCTCAAGACTGACTCAACTAATACTGCCGAAACAGAACATTGTTGTTTCCAGGACAGGACGGCTAAAACGTTGCATACAAAGAAGATTGAAGTTGAGTAAATGATATTACTTGAACACCTCTGACGGAATTCGAACCCGCAATCCCCGGCTAAGGAGGCCGATGCCTTATCCATTAGGCCACGGAGGCATGATATTAAAATATATTTTTTTGATTTCGTTATAAAAAGAGAAAGAGATTGAAATGAGGCTATTGATCAGAAACAACGATAAACGGTTACTGTAAAGTATTCATAATTTCACAAAATGAGACAAATTTCGAAAGGCATAAAAGAAAAGGGGTTGGTAAACGATCAATAAATGTCTTTCTCAACTCTGACTCCACTAATACTGCCGAAACAGAACATGGTTGTTTTCAGGACAGGACGCCTTTACCGTTGCATATAAAGACGATCGATTTTGAGTAGTTTACATGAGTTGCACACCTCCGACGGGACTCGAACCCGCAATCTCCGGCTTAGGAGGCCGATGCCTTATCCATTAGGCTACGGAGGCATGTTGTTATAATATATTTTTTTCATTATATTATAAAAAAAGAGCTAGAAATGACGCAATTGATCAGAAACAAAGATAAGCGGTTAATTTGTAGTATTCGTAAATGTCTTTCTCAAGACTGACTCAACTAATACTGCCGAAACAGAACAGTCCGACGGGACTCGAACCCGCATTACCCGGCCTATTAGACCGATGCCTTATCCATTAGGCTACGGAGGCATGTGTTATAATATATTTTTTTGATTATATTATAAAAAAAGAGCTAGAAATGACGCAATTGATCAGAAACAAGGATAAATGGTTAATTTGTAGTATTCATAAATGTCCTTCTCACCACTGTCTCAACTATTCCTGCCGAAAAAGAAAATGGTTGTTTTCAGGACAGGACGGCTAAAACGTTGCATACAAAGAAGATTGAAGTTGAGTAAATCATATTACTTGAACACCTCCGACGGAATTCGAACCCGCAATCCCCGGCTTAGGAGGCCGATGCATTATCCATTAGGCCACGGAGGCATGATATTAAAAGATATATTTTAGGTTACATTATAAAAGGAGAAAGAGATTGAAATGAGAATATTGATCAGAAACAAGGATAAACGGTTATTCTAATGTATTCATAATTTCACAAAATGAGACAAATTTCGAAAGGCATAAAAGAAACGGAGTTGGTAAACGATCAATAAATGTCTTTCTCAACTCTGACTCCACTAATACTGTCGAAACAGAACATGGTTGTTTTCAGGACAGGAAGCTTTTACCGTTGCATATAAAGACGATCGATTTTGAGTAGTTTATATGAGTTGCGCACCTCCGACGGGACTCGAACCCGCATTCCCCGGCCTAGGAGGCCGATGCCTTATCCATTATGCTACGGAGGCATGTTGTTATAACAAATTTTTTTGATTATATTATAAAAAAGAAGCTAGAAATGACGCAATTGATCAGAAACAAGGATAAATGGTTAATTTGTAGTATTCATAAATGTCCTTCTCACCACTGTCTCAACTATTCCTGCCGAAAAAGAACATGGTTGTTTTCAGGACAGGACGCCTTCAACGTTGCACATAGAGAGTGTCGATTTGGAGTAGTTTATATGACTTGAGCACCTCCGAAGAGACTCGAACCCGCAATCCCCCAGCTTAGGGGGGCGATGCCTTATCCATTAGGCTACGGAGGCATGTTGTTATAATATATTTTTTTCATTATATTATAAAAAAGAGCTAGAATTGACGCAATTGATGAGAAACAAGGATAAACGGTTAACTTGTAGTATTCATAAATTTCTTTCTCAAGACTGACTGAACTAATACTGCCGAAACAGAACATTGTTGTTTTCAGGACAGGACGGCTAAAACGTTGCATACAAAGAGGATTGAAGTTGAGTAAATCATAGTACTTGAACACCTCCGACGGAATTCGAACCCGCAATCCCCGGCTTAGGAGGCCGATGCCTTATCCATTAGGCCACGGAGGCATGATATTAAAAGATATATTTTTGGTTACATTATAAAAGGAGAAAGAGATTGAAATGAGAATATTGATCAGAAACAAGGATAAACGGTTATTCTAATGTATTCATAATTTCACAAAATGAGACAAATTTCGAAAGGCATAAAAGAAACGGAGTTGGTAAACGATCAATAAATGTCTTTCTCAACTCTGACTCCACTAATACTGTCGAAACAGAACATGGTTGTTTTCAGGACAGGACGCTTTTACCGTTGCATATAAAGACGATCGATTTTGAGTAGTTTATATGAGTTGCGCACCTCCGACGGGACTCGAACCCGCATTCCCCGGCCTAGGAGGCCGATGCCTTATCCATTATGCTACGGAGGCATGTTGTTATAACATATTTTTTTGGTTATATTATAAAAAAGAAGCTAGAAATGACGCAATTGATCAGAAACAAGGATAAATGGTTAATTTGTAGAATTCATAAATGTCCTTCTCACCACTGTCTCAACTATTCCTGCCGAAAAAGAACATGGTTGTTTTCAGGACAGGACGCCTTTAACGTTGCACATAGAGAGGATCGATTTGGAGTAGTTTATATGACTTGAGCACCTCCGAAGAGACTCGAACCCGCAATCCCCAGCTTAGGGGGGCGATGCTTTATCCATTAGGCTACGGAGGCATGTTGTTATAATATATTTTTTTCATTATATTATAAAAAAGAGCTAGAATTGACGCAATTGATGAGAAACAAGGATAAACGGTTAACTTGTAGTATTCATAAATGTCTTTCTCAAGACTGACTGAACTAATACTGCCGAAACAGAACATTGTTGTTTTCAGGACAGGACGGCTAAAACGTTGCATACAAAGAGGATTGAAGTTAAGTAAATCATAGTACTTGAACACCTCCGACGGAATTCGAACCCGCAATCCCCGGCTTAGGAGGCCGATGCCTTATCCATTAGGCCACGGAGGCATGATATTAAAAGATATATTTTTGGTTACATTATAAAAGGTGAAAGAGATTGAAATGAGAATATTGATCAGAAACAAGGATAAACGGTTATTCTAATGTATTCATAATTTCACAAAATGAGACAAATTTCGAAAGGCATAAAAGAAACGGAGTTGGTAAACGATCAATAAATGTCTTTCTCAACTCTGACTCCACTAATACTGTCGAAACAGAACATGGTTGTTTTCAGGAAAGGACGCTTTTACCAATGCATATAAAGACGATCGATTTTGAGTAGTTTATATGAGTTGCGCACCTCCGACGGGACTCGAACCCGCATTCCCCGGCCTAGGAGGCCGATGCCTTATCCATTATGCTACGGAGGCATGTTGTTATAATATATTTTTTTCATTATATTATAAAAAAGACCTAGAATTGACGGAATTGATGAGAAACAAGGATAAACGGTTAACTTGTAGTTTTCATAAATGTCTTTCTCAAGACTGACTCAACTAATACTGCCGAAACAGAACATTGTTGTTTTCAGGACAGGACGGCTAAAACGTTGCATACAAAGAGGATAGAAGTTGAGTAAATCATATTACTTGAACACCTCCGACGGAATTCGAACCTGCAATCCCCGGCTTAGGAGGCCGATGCCTTATCCATTAGGCCACGGAGGCATGATATTAAAAGATATTTTTTTGATTTCGTTATAAAAAGAGAAAGAGATTGAAATGAGGCTATTGAACAGAAACAAGGATCAACGGTTACCCTAAAGTATTCATAATTTCACAAAACGAGACAAATTTTGAAAGGCATAAAAGAAACGGTGTTGGTAAATGATCAATAAATGTCTTTCTCAAGACTGAGTCAACTTATACTGCTAAAACAGAACATAATTTTGTTCAGGACATGACGCCTTTAACGTTGCATATAAAGAGGATCGATTTTGAGTAGTTTATATGACTTGAGCACCTCCGACGGGACTCGAACCCGCAATCCCCGGCTTAGGAGGCCGATGCCTTATCCATTAGGCACCGGAGGCATGCTTTTAAAAGATATATTTTTGGTTACATTATAAAAGGAGAAAGAGATGGAAATGAGAATATTGATCAGAAACAAGGATAAACGGTTATTCTAAAGTATTCATAATTTCACAAAATGAGACAAATTTCGAAAGGCATAAAAGAAACGGTGTTGGTAAATGATCAATAAATGTCTTTCTCAAGACTGACTCAACTAATACTGCCGAAACAGAACATGGTTGTTTCCAGGACAGCACGTCTTTACTGTTGCATATAAAGACGATCGATTTATAGTAGTTTATAAGACTTGATCACCTCCGACGGGACTCGAACCCGCAATCCCCGGCTTAGGAGGCCGATGCCTTATCCATTAGGCTACGGAGGCATGTTGTTATAATATATTATTTTAATTATATTATTAAAAAAGAGCTATAAATGACGCAATTGATCAGAAACAAGGATAAACGGTTAATTTGTAGTATTTATAAATGTCTTTCTCAAGACTGACTCAACTAATACTGCCGAAACAGAACATTGTTGTTTTCAGGACAGGACGGCTAAAACGTTGCATACAAAGAGGATTGAAGTTGAGTAAATCATATTACTTGAACACCTCCGACGGAATTCGAACCAGCAATCCCCGGCTTAGGAGGCCGATGCCTTATCCATTAGGCTACGGAGGCATGTTGTTATAATATATTTTTTTCATTATATTATAAAAAAAGAGCTAGAAATGACGCAATTGATCAGAAACAAAGATAAATGGTTAATTTGTAGTATTCGTAAATGTCTTTCTCAAGACTGACTCAACTAATACTGCCGAAACAGAAAATGGTTGTTTTCAGGACAGGACACCTTTATTGTTGCATATAAAGACGATCGATTTTGAGTAGTTTATATGACTTGATCACCTCCGACGGGACTCGAACCCGCAATCCCCGGCTTAGGAGGCCGATGCCTTATCCATTAGGCTACGGAGGCATGTTGTTATAATATATTTTTTTCATTATATTATAAAAAAGAGCTAGAAATGACGCAATTGATGAGAAACAAGGATAAACGGTTAATTTGTAGTATTCATAAATGTCTTTCTCAAGACTGACTCAACTAATACTGCCGAAACAGAACATTGTTGTTTTCAGGACAGGACGGCTAAAACGTTGCATACAAAGAGGATTGAAGTTGAGTAAATCATATTACTTGAACACCTCCGACGGAATTCGAACCTGCAATCCCCGGCTTAGGAGGCCGATGCCTTATCCATTAAGCCACGGAGGCATGATATTAAAAGATATTTTTTTGATTTGGTTATAAAAAGAGAAAGAGATTGAAAGGAAGCTATTGATCAGAGACAACGATAAACGGTTACTGTAAAGTATTCATAATTTCACAAAATGAGACAAATTTCGAAAGGCATAAAAGAAACGGAGTTGGTAAACGATCAATAAATGTCTTTCTCAACTCTGACTCCACTAATACTGCCGAAACAGAACATGGTTGTTTTCAGGACAGGACGCCTTTACCGTTGCATATAAACACGATCAATTTTGAGTAGTTTATATGAGTTGCGCACCTCCGACGGGACTCGAACCCGCAATCCCCGGCTTAGGAGGCCGATGCCTTATCCATTAGGCTACGGAGGCATGTTGTTATAATATATTTTTTTCATTATATTATAAAAAAAGAGCTAGAAATGACGCAATTGATCAGAAACTAGGATAAACGGTTAATTTGTAGTATTCATAAATGTCTTTCTCAAGACTGACTCAACTAATACTGCCGAAACAGAATATTGTTGTTTTCAGGACAGGACGGCTAAAACGTTGCGTACAAAGAGGATTGAAGTTGAGTAAATCATATTACTTGAACACCTCCGACGGAATTCGAACCCGCAATCCCCGGCTTAGGAGGCCGATGCCTTATCCATTAGGCCACGGAGGCATGATATTAAAATATATTTTTTTGATTTCGTTATAAAAAGAGAAAGAGATTGAAATGAGGCTATTGATCAGAAACAACGATAAACGGTTACGGTAAAGTATTTATAATTTCACAAAATGAGACAAATTTCGAAAGGCATAAAAGAAACGGAGTTGGTAAATGATCAATAAATGTCTTTCTCAACTCTGACTCAACTAATACTGCCGAAACAGAACATGGTTGTTTTCAGGACAGGACGCCTTTACAGTTGCAGATAAAGACGATCGATTTGGATTAGTTTATATGACTTGAGCACCTCCGACGGGACTCGAACCCGCAATCCCCGGCTTAGGAGGCCGATGCTTTATCCATTAGGCTACGGAGGCATGTTGTTATAATATTATTTTTTTGATTATATTATAAAAAAACAGCTAGAAATGACACAATTGATGAGAAACAAGGACAAACGGTTAATTTGTAGTATTCATAAATGTCTTTCTCAAGACTGACTCAGCTAATACTGCTGAAACAGAACATTGTTGTTTTCAGGACAGGACGGCTAAAACGTTGCATACAAACAGCATTGAAGTTGAGTAAATCATATTACTTGAACACCTCCGACGGAATTCGAACCCGCAATCCCCGGTTTAGGAGGCCGATGCCTTATCCATTAGGCCACGGAGGCATGATTTTAAAAGATATAATGTTTAAGTACATTATAAAAAGAGAAAGAGATTGAAATGAGGCTATTGATCAGAAACAAGGATAAACGGTTACTCTAAAGTATTCATAATTTCACAAAATGAGACAAATTTCGAAAAGCATAAAAGAAACGGTGTTGGTAAATGATCAATAAATGTCTTTCTCAAGATTGTCTCACCTAATACTGGCGAAGCAGAATCTGGTTGTTTTCAGCACAGGACGGCTAAATCGCTGCATATAAGGAGGGTTGAAGTTGAGTAAATCATATGACTTGAGCACCTCCGACGAGATTCGATCCCGCAATCCCTGGCTTTGGAGGCCGACGCCTTATCGATTAGGCCACGGAGGCATGCTTTTAAAAGATATATTTTTGATTACATTATAAAAAGAGAAAGAGATTGAAATGAGGCTATTGATCAGAAACAAGGATCAACGGTTACTCTAAAGTACTTATAATGTCACAGCATGAGACAAATTTCGAAAGGCAAAAAAGAAACGGTGTTGGTAAATGATCAATAAATGTCTTTCTCAAGACTGACACAACTAATACTGCCGAAACAGAACATGGTTTTGTTCAGGACATGAAGCCTTTAACGTTGAATAAAGAGGATCGATTTTGAGTGGTTTATATGACTTGAGCACCTCCGACGGGACTCGAACCCGCAATCCCCGGCTTAGGAGGCCGATGCCTTATCCATTAGGCCACGGAGGCATGATATTAAAAGATATTTTTTTGATTTCGTTATAAAAAGAGAAAGAGATTGAAATGAGGCTATTGATCAGAAACAAGGATCAACGGTTACTCTAAAGTATTCATAATTTCACAAAATGAGACAAATTTTGAAAGGCATAAAAGAAACGGTGTTGGTAAATGATCAATAAATGTCTTTCTCAAGACTGAGTCAACTTATACTGCTAAAACAGAACATAATTTTGTTCAGGACATGACGCCTTTAACGTTGCATATAAAGAGGATCGATTTTGAGTAGTTTATATGACTTGAGCACCTCCCACGGGACTCGAACCCGCAATCCCCGGCTTAGGAGGCCGATGCCTTATCCATTAGGCACCGGATGCATGCTTTTAAAAGATGTATTTTTGGTTACATTATAAAAGGAGAAAGAGATTGAAATGAGAATATTGATCAGAAACAAGGATAAACGGTTATTCTAAAGTATTCATAATTTCACAAAATGAGACAAATTTCGAAAGGCATAAAAGAAACGGTGTTGGTAAATGATCAATAAATGTCTTTCTCAAGACTGACTCAACTAATACTGCCGAAACAGAACATGGTTGTTATCAGGACAGGACGCCTTTACTGTTGCTTATAAAGACGATCGATTTAGAGTAGTTTATACGACTTGATCACCTCCGACGGGACTCGAACCCGCAATCCCCGGCTTAGGAGGCCGATGCCTTATCCATTAGGCTACGGAGGCATGTTGTTATAATATATTATTTTAATTATATTATTAAAAAAGAGCTATAAATGACGCAATTGATCAGAAACAAGGATAAACGGTTAATTTGTAGTATTCATAAATGTCTTTCTCAAGACTGACTCAACTAATACTGCCGAAACAGAACATTGTTGTTTTCAGGACAGGACGGCTAAAACGTTGCATACAAAGAGGATTGAAGTTGAGTAAATCATATTACTTGAACACCTCCGACGGAATTCGAACCCGCAATCCCCGGCTTAGGAGGATGATGCCTTATCCATTAGGCCACGGAGGCATGATATTAAAAGATATTTTTTTGATTTCGTAATAAAAAGAGAAAGAGATTGAAATGAGGCTATTGATCAGAAACAACGATAAACGGTTAGTGTAAAGTATTCATAATTTCACAAAATGAGACAAATTTCGAAGGTCATAAAAGAAACGGAGTTGGTAAACGATCAATAAATGTCTTTCTCAACTCTGACTCCACTATAACTGCCGAAAGAGAACATGGTTGTTTTCAGGACAGGACGCCTTTACCGTTGCATATAAAGACGATCGATTTTGAGTAGTTTAAATGAGTTGCGCACCACCGACGGGACTCGAACCCGCAATCCCCGGCTTAGGAGGCCGATGCTTTATCCATTAGGCTACGGAGGCATGTTGTTGTAATATATTTTTTTCATTATATTATAAAAAAAGAGCTAGAAATGACGCAATTGATCAGAAACAAAGATAAACGGTTAATTTGTAGTATTCGTAAATGTCTTTCTCAAGACTGACTCAACTAATACTGCCGAAACAGAACATTGTTGTTTTCAGGACAGGACGGCTAAAACGTTGCATACAAAGAGGATTGAAGTTGAGTAAATCATATCACTTGAACACCTCCTACGGATTTCGAACCCGCAATCCCCGGCTTAGGAGGCAGATGCCTTATCCATTAGGCTACGGAGGCACGTTGTTATAATATATTTTTTTGATTATATTATAAAAAAAGAGCTAGAAATGACGCAATTGATCAGAAACAAGGATAAACGGTTAATTTGTAGTATTCATAAATGTCTTTCTCAAGACTGACTCAACTAATACTGCCGAAACAGAACAGTCCGACGGGACTCGAACCCGCATTCCCCGGCCTATTAGACCGATGCCTTATCCATTAGGCTACGGAGGCATGTTGTTATAATATATTTTTTTGATTATATTATAAAAAAAGAGCTAGAAATGACGCAATTGATCAGAAACAAGGATAAATGGTTAATTTGTAGTATTCATGAAAGTCTTTCTCGCCACTGTCTCAACTATTCCTGCCGAAAAAGAACATGGTTGTTTTCAGGACAGGACGCCTTTAACGTTGCACATAGAGAGGATCGATTTTGAGTAGTTTATATGACTTGAGCACCTCCGAAGGGACTCGAACCCGCAATCCCCGGCTTAGGAGGGCGATGCCTTATCCATTAGGCTACGGAGGCATGTTGTTATAATATATTTTTTTCATTATATTATAAAAAAGAGCTAGAATTGACGCAATTGATGAGAAACAAGGATAAACGGTTAACTTGTAGTATTCATAAATGTCTTTCTCAAGACTGACTCAACTAATACTGCCGAAACAGAACATTGTTGTTTTCAGGACAGGACGGCTAAAACGTTGCATACAAAGAGGATTGAAGTTGAGTAAATCATATTACTTGAACACCTCCGACGGAATTCGAACCCGCAATCCCCGGCTTAGGAGGCCGATGCCTTATCCATTAGGCCACGGAGACATGATATTAAAAGATATTTTTTTGATTTCGTTATAAAAAGAGAAAGAGATTGAAATGAGGCTATTGATCAGAAACAAGGATCAATGGTTACTCTAAAGTATTCATAATCTCACAAAATGAGACAAATTTTGAAAGGCATAAAAGAAACGGTGTTGGTAAATGATCAATAAATGTCTTTCTCAAGACTGAGTCAACTTATACTGCTAAAACAGAACATAATTTTGTTCAGGACATGACGCCTTTAACGTTGCATATAAAGAGGATCGATTTTGAGTAGTTTATATGACTTGAGCACCTCCGACGGGACTCGAACCCGCAATCCCCGGCTTAGGAGGCCGATGCCTTATCCATTAGGCACCGGATGCATGCTTTTAAAAGATATATTTTTGGTTACATTATAAAAGGAGAAAGAGATGGAAATGAGAATATTGATCAGAAACAAGGATAAACGGTTATTCTAAAGTATTCATAATTTCACAAAATGAGACAAATTTTGAAAGGCATAAAAGAAACGGTGTTGGTAAATGATCAATAAATGTCTTTCTCAAGACTGACTCAACTAATACTGCCGAAACAGAACATGGTTGTTTTCAGGACAGGACGCCTTTACTGTTGCATATAAAGACGATCGATTTAGAGTAGTTTATACGACTTGATCACCTCCGACGGGACTCGAACCCGCAATCCCCGGCTTAGGAGGCCGATGCCTAATCCATTAGGCTACGGAGGCATGTTGTTATAATATATTATTTTAATTATATTATTAAAAAAGAGCTATAGATGACGCAATTGATCAGAAACAAGGATAAACGGTTAATTTGTAGTATTCATAAATGTCTTTCTCAAGACTGACTCAACAAATACTGCCGAAACAGAACATTGTTGTTTTCAGGACAGGACGGCTAAAACGTTGCATACAAAGAGGATTGAAGTTGAGTAAATCATATTACTTGAACACCTCCGACGGAATTCGAACCCGCAATCCCCGGCTTAGGAGGCCGATGCCTTATCCATTAGGCCACGGAGGCATGATATTAAAAGATATTTTTTGATTTCGTTATAAAAAGAGAAAGAGATTGAAATGAGGCTATTGATCAGAAACAACGATAAACGGTTAGTGTAAAGTATTCATAATTTCACAAAATGAGACAAATTTCGAAGGTCATAAAAGAAACGGAGTTGGTAAACGATCAATAAATGTCTTTCTCAACTCTGACTCCACTAATACTTCCGAAAGAGAACATGGTTGTTTTCAGGACAGGACGCCTTTACCGTTGCATATAAAGACGATCGATTTTGAGTAGTTTAAATGAGTTGCGCACCTCCGACGGGACTCGAACCCGCAATCCCCGGCTTAGGAGGCCGATGCCTTATCCATTAGGCTACGGAGGCATGTTGTTATAATATATTTTTTTCATTATATTATAAAAAAAGAGCTAGAAATGACGCAATTGATCAGAAACAAAGATAAACGGTTAATTTGTAGTATTCGTAAATGTCTTTCTCAAGACTGACTCAACTAATACTGCCGAAACAGAACATTGTTGTTTTCAGGACAGGACGGCTAAAACGTTGCATACAAAGAGGATTGAAGTTGAGTAAATCATATCACTTGAACACCTCCGACGGACTTCGAACCCGCAATCCCCGGCTTAGGAGGCCGATGCCTTATCCATTAGGCCACGGAGGCATGATATTAAATTATATTTTTTTGGTTTCGTTATAAAAAGAGAAAGAGATTGAAATGAGGCTATTGATCAGAAACAACGATAAACGGTTACTGTAAAGTATTCATAATTTCACAAAAATGAGACAAATTTCGAAAGGCATAAAAGAAACGGAGTTGGTAAATGATCAATAAATGTCTTTCTCAACTCTGACTCAACTAATACTGCCGAAACAGAACATGGTTGTTTTCAGGACAAGACGGCTAAATCGTTGCATATAAGGAGGGTTGAAGTGAGTAAATCATATGACTTGAGCACCTCCGACGAGATTCGATCCCACAATCCCTGGCTTTGGAGGCCGACGCCTTATCGATTAGGCCACGGAGGCATGCTTTTAAAAGATATAATTTTAATTACATTATAAAAACAGAAAGAGATTGAAATGAGGCTATTGATCAGAAACAAGGATCAACGGTTACTCTAAAGCATTCATAATTTCACAAAATGAGACAAATTTCGAAAGGCATAAAAGAAACGGAGTTGGTAAATAATCAATAAATCTCTTTCTCAAGACTGACTCAACTAATACTGCCGAAACAGAAAATGGTTGTTTTCAGGACAGGACACCTTTATTGTTGCATATAAACACGATCGATTTTGAGTAGTTTATATGACTTGATTACCTCCGACTGGACTCGAACCCGCAATCCCCGGCTTAGGAGGCCGATGCCTTATCCATTAGGCTACGGAGGCATGTTGTTATAATATATTTTTTTCATTATATTATAAAAAAGAGCTAGAAATGACGCAATTGATGAGAAACAAGGATAAACGGTTAATTTGTAGTATTCATAAATGTCTTTCTCAAGACTGACTCAACTAATACTGCCGAAACAGAACATTGTTGTTTTCAGGACAGGACGGCTAAAACGTTGCATACAAAGAGGTTTGAAGTTGAGTAAATCATATTACTTGAACACCTCCGACGGAATTCGAACCTGCAATCCCCGGCTTAGGAGGCCGATGCCTTATCCATTAAGCCACGGAGGCATGATATTAAAAGATATTTTTTTGATTTCGTTATAAAAAGAGGAAGAGATTGAAATGAGGCTATTGATCAGAAACAACGATAAACGGTTACTGTAAAGTATTCATAATTTCACAAAATGAGACAAATTTAGAAAGGCATAAAAGAAACGGAGTTGGTAAACGATCAATAAATGTCTTTCTCAACTCTGACTCCACTAATACTGCCGAAACAGAACATGGTTGTTTTCAGGACAGGACGCCTTTACCGTTGCATATAAACACGATCAATTTGAGTAGTTTATATGAGTTTGCGCACCTCCGACGGGACTCGAACCCGCAATCCCCGGCTTAGGAGGCCGATGCCTTATCCATTAGGCTACGGAGGCATGTTGTTATAATATATTTTTTTCATTATATTATAAAAAAAGAGCTAGAAATGACGCAATTGATCAGAAACAAGGATAAACGGTTAATTTGTAGTATTCATAAATGTCTTTCTCAAGACTGACTCAACTAATACTGCCGAAACAGAATATTGTTGTTTTCAGGACAGGACGGCTAAAACTTTGCATACAAAGAGGATTGAAGTTGAGTAAATCATATTACTTGAACACCTCCGACGGAATTCGAACCCGCAATCCCCGGCTTAGGAGGCCGATGCCTTATCCATTAGGCCACGGAGGCATGATATTAAAATATATTTTTTTGATTTCGTTATAAAAAGAGAAAGAGATTGAAATGAGGCTATTGATCAGAAACAACGATAAACGGTTACTGTAAAGTATTTATAATTTCACAAAATGAGACAAATTTCGAAAGGCATAAAAGAAACGGAGTTGGTAAATGATCAATAAATGTCTTTTTCAACTCTGACTCAACTAATACTGCCGAAACAGAACATGGTTGTTTTCAGGACAGGACGCCTTTACAGTTGCAGATAAAGACGATCGACTTGGATTAGTTTATATGACTTGAGCACCTCCGACGGGACTCGAACCGGCAATCCCCGGCTTAGGAGGCCGATGCCTTATCCATTAGGCTACGGAGGCATGTTGTTATAATATTTTTTTTTTGATTATATTATAAAAAAACAGCTAGAAATGACACAATTGATGAGAAACAAGGACAAACGGTTAATTTGTAGTATTTATAAATGTCTTTCTCAAGACTGACTCAACTAATACTGCCGTAACAGAACATTGTTGTTTTCAGGACAGGACGGCTAAAACGTTGGATACAAAGAGCATTGAAGTTGAGTAAATCATATTACTTGAACACCTCCGACGGAATTCGAACCCGCAATCCCCGGTTTAGGAGGCCGATGCCTTATCCATTAGGCCACGGAGGCATGATTTTAAAAGATATATTTTTGATTACATTATAAAAAGAGAAAGAGATTGAAATGAGGCTATTGATCAGAAACAAGGATAAACGGTTACTCTAAAGTATTCATAATTTCACAAAATGAGACAAATTTCGAAAGGCATAAAAGAAACGGAGTTGGTAAATGATCAATAAATGTCTTTCTCAACTCTGACTCAACTAATACTGCCGAAACAGAACATGGTTGTTTTCAGGACAAGACGGCTAAATCGTTGCATATAAGGAGGGTTGAAGTTGAGTAAATCATATGACTTGAGCACCTCCGACGAGATTCGATCCCGCAATCCCTGGCTTTGGAGGCCGACGCCTTATCGATTAGGCCACGGAAGCATGCTTTTAAAAGATATATTTTTGATTACATTATAAAAAGAGAAAGAGATTGAAATGAGGCTATTGATCAGAAACAAGGATCAACGGTTACTCTAAAGTATTTATAATGTCACAGCATGAGACAAATTTCGAAAGGCAAAAAAGAAACGGTGTTGGTAAATGATCAATAAGGGTCTTTCTCAAGACTGACACAACTAATAATGCCGAAACAGAACATGGTTTTGTTCAGGACATGAAGCCTTTAACGTTGAATAAAGAGGATCGATTTTGAGTGGTTTATATGACTTGAGCACCTCCGACGGGACTCGAACCCGCAATCCCCGGCTTAGGAGGCCGATGCCTTATCCATTAGGCCACGGAGGCATGATATTAAAAGATATTTTTTTGATTTCGTTATAAAAAGAGAAAGAGATTGAAATGAGGCTATTGATCAGAAACAAGGATCAACGGTTACTCTAAAGTATTCATATATTCACAAAATGAGACAAATTTTGAAAGGCATAAAAGAAACGGTGTTGGTAAATGATCAATAAATGTCTTTCTCAAGACTGAGTCAACTTATACTGCTAAAACAGAACATAATTTTGTTCAGGACATGACGCTTTTAACGTTGCATATAAAGAGGATCGATTTTGAGTAGTTTATATGACTTGAGCACCTCCGACGGGACTCGAACCCGCAATCCCCGGCTTAGGAGGCCGATGCCTTATCCATTAGGCTACGGAGGCATGTTGTTATAAT
The DNA here is from genome assembly GCA_030067915.1 of Hydractinia echinata. NCBI lineage: Eukaryota > Metazoa > Cnidaria > Hydrozoa > Anthoathecata > Hydractiniidae > Hydractinia > Hydractinia echinata. Next base: position 1,696,493 of record JASGCC010000060.1, read on the forward strand.
ATATTTTTTTCATTATATTATAAAAAAAGAGCTGTAAATGACGCAATTGATCAGAAACAAAGATAAACGGTTAATTTGTAGTATTCGTAAATGTCTTTCTCAAGACTGACTCAACTAATACTGCCAAAACAGAACATTGTTGTTTTCAGGACAGGACGGCTAAAACGTTGCATACAAAGAGGATTGAAGTTGAGTAAATCATATCACTTGAACACCTCCGACGGACTTCGAACCCGCAATCCCCGGCTTAGGAGGCAGATGCCTTATCCATTAGGCTACGGAGGCATGTTGTTATAATATATTTTTTTGATTATATTATAAAAAAAGAGCTAGAAATGACGCAATTGATCAGAAACAAGGATAAACGGTTAATTTGTAGTATTCATGAATGTCTTTCTCAAGACTGACTCAACTAATACTGCCGAAACAGAACATTGTTGTTTTCAGGACAGGACGGCTAAAACGTTGCATACAAAGAGGATTGAAGTTGAGTAAATCATATTACTTGAACACCTCCGACGGAATTCGAACCCTCAATCCCCGGCTTAGGAGGCCGATGCCTTATCCATTAGGCCACGGGAGCATGATATTAAAAGATATTTTTTTGATTTCGTTATAAAAAGAGAAAGAGATTGAATTGAGGCTATTGATCAGAAACAACGATAAACGGTTACTGTAAAGTATTCATAATTTCACAAAATGAGACAAATTTCGAAAGGCATAAAAGAAACGGAGTTGGTAAATGATCAATAAATGTCTTTCTCAACTCTGACTCAACTAATACTGCCGAACAGAATATGGTTGTTTTCAGGACAAGACGGCTAAATCGTTGCATATAAAGAGGGTTTGAAGTTTAGTAAATCATATGACTTGAGCACCTCCGACGAGATTCGATCCCACAATCCCTGGCTTTGGAGGCCGACGCCTTATCGATTAGGCCACGGAGGCATGCTTTTAAAAGATATATTTTTGATTACATTTATAAAAACAGAAAAGAGATTGAAATGAGGCTATTGATCAGAAACAAGGATCAACGGTTACTCTAAAGTATTCATAATTTCACAAAATGAGACAAATTTCGAAAGGCATAAAAGAAACGGAGTTGGTAAATAATCAATAAATGTCTTTCTCAAGACTGACTCAACTAATACTGCCGAAACAGAACATGGTTGTTTTCAGGACAGGACACCTTTACTGTTGCATATAAAGACGATCGATTTTGAGTAGTTTATATGACTTGATCACCTCCGACGGGACTCGAACCCGCAATCCCCGGCTTAGGAGGCCGATGCCTTATCCATTAGGCTACGGAGGCATGTTGTTATAATATATTTTTTTCATTATATTATAAAAAAGAGCTAGAAATGACGCAATTGATGAGAAACAAGGATAAACGGTTAATTTTGTAGTATTCATAAATGTCTTTCTCAAGACTGACTCAACTAATACTGCCGAAACAGAACATTGTTGTTTTCAGGACAGGACGGCTAAAACGTTGCATACAAAGAGGATTGAAGTGAGTAAATCATATTACTTGAACACCTCCGACGGAATTCGAACCTGCAATCCCCGGCTTAGGAGGCCGATGCCTTATCCATTAGGCCACGGAGGCATGATAATAAAAGATATTTTTTGATTTCGTTATAAAAATAGAAAGAGATTGAAATGAGGCTATTGATCAGAAACAACGATAAACGGTTACTGTAAAGTATTCATAATTTCACAAAATGAGACAAATTTCGAAAGGCATAAAAGAAACGGAGTTGGTAAACGATCAATAAATCTCTTTCTCAACTCTGACTCCACTAATACTGCCGAAATAGAACATGGTTGTTTTCAGGACAGGACGCCTTTACCGTTGCATATAAAACACGATCAATTTTGAGTAGTTTATATGAGTTGCGCACCTCCGACGGGACTCGAACCCGCCAATCCCCGGCTTAGGAGGCCGATGCCTTATCCATTAGGCTACGGAGGCATGTTGTTATAATATATTTTTTTCATTATATTATAAAAAAAGAGCTAGAAATGACGCAATTGATCAGAAACAAGGATAAACGGTTAATTTGTAGTATTCATAAATGTCTTTCTCAAGACTGACTCAACTAATACTGCCGAAACAGAATATTGTTGTTTTCAAGACAGGACGGCTAAAACGTTGCATACAAAGAGGATTGAAGTTGAGTAAATCATATTACTTGAACACCTCCGACGGAATTCGAACCCGCAATCCCCGGCTTAGGAGGCCGATGCCTTATCCATTAGGCCACGGAGGCATGATATTAAAATATATTTTTTGGATTTCGTTATAAAAAGAGAAAGAGATTGAAATGAGGCTATTGATCAGAAACAACGATAAACGGTTACTGTAAAGTATTCATAATTTCACAAAATGAGACAAATTTCGAAAGGCATAAAAGAAACGGAGTTGGTAAATGATCAATAAATGTCTTTCTCAACTCTGACTCAACTAATACTGCCGAAACAGAACATGGTTGTTTTCAGGACAAGACGGCTAAATCGTTGCATATAAGGAGGGTTGAAGTTGAGTAAATCATATGACTTGAGCACCTCCGACGAGATTCGATCCCACAATCCCTGGCTTTGGAGGCCGACGCCTTATCGATTAGGCCACGGAGGCATGCTTTTAAAAGATATATTTTTGATTACATTATAAAAACAGAAAGAGATTGAAATGAGGCTATTGATCAGAAACAAGGATCAACGGTTACTCTAAAGTATTCATAATTTCACAAAATGAGACAAATTTCGAAAGGCATAAAAGAAACGGAGTTGGTAAATAATCAATAAATGTCTTTCTCAAGACTGACTCAACTCATACTGCCGAAACAGAAAATGGTTGTTTTCAGGACAGGACACCTTTATTGTTGATTTTGAGTAGTTTATATGACTTGATCACCTCCGACGGGACTCGATCCCGCAATCCCCGGCTTAGGAGGCCGATGCCTTATCCATTAGGCTACGGAGGCATTTTGTTATAATATATTTTTTTCATTATATTATAAAAAAGAGCTAGAAATGACGCAATTGATGAGAAACAAGGATAAACGGTTAATTTGTAGTATTCATAAATGTCTTTCTCAAGACTGACTCAACTAATACTGCCGAAACAGAACATTGTTGTTTTCAGGACAGGACGGCTAAAACGTTGCATACAAAGAGGATTGAAGTTGAGTAAATCATATTACTTGAACACCTCCGACGGAATTTGAACCTGCAATCCCCGGTTTAGGAGGCCGATGCCTTATCCATTAGGCCACGGAGGCATGATAATAAAAGATTATTTTTTTTGATTTCGTTATTAAAAATAGAAAGAGATTGAAATGAGGCTATTTGATCAGAAACAACGATAAACGCGTTACTGGTATAAGTATTCATAATTTCACAAAATGAGACCAAATTTCGAAAGGCATAAAAGAAACGGAGTTGGTAAACGATCAATAAATGTCTTTCTCAAACTCTGACTCCACTAATACTGCCGAAATTAGAACATGGTTTGTTTTCAGGACAGGACGCCTTTACCGTTGCATATAAACACGATCAATTTTGAGTAGTTTATGTGAGTTGCGCACCTCCGACGGGACTCAAACCCGCAATCCCCGGCTTAGGAGGCCGATGCTTATCCCATTAGGCTTACGGAGGCATGTTGTTATAATATATTTTTTTCATTATATTATAAAAAAAGAGCTAGAAATGACGCAATTGATCAGAAACAAGGATAAACGGTTAATTTGTAGTATTCATAAATGTCTTTCTCAAGACTGGACTCAACTAATACTGCCGAAACAGAATATTGTTGTTTTCAAGACAGGACGGCTAAAACGTTGCATACAAAGAGGATTGAAGTTGAGTAAATCATATTACTTGAACACCTCCGACGGAATTCGAACCCGCAATCCCCGGCTTAGGAGGCCGATGCCTTATCCATTAGGGCCACGGAGGCATGATATTAAAATATATTTTTTGGATTTCGTTATAAAAAGAGAAAGAGATTGAAATGAGGCTATTGATCAGAAACAACGATAAACGGTTACTGTAAAGTATTCATAATTTCACAAAATGAGACAAATTTCGAAAGGCATAAAAGAAACGGAGTTGGTAAATGATCAATAAATGTCTTTCTCAACTCTGACTCAACTAATACTGCCGAAACAGAACATGGTTGTTTTCAGGACAAGACGGCTAAATCGTTGCATATAAGGAGGGTTGAAGTTGAGTAAATCATATGGACTTGAGCACCTCCGACGAGATTCGATCCCACAATCCCTGGCTTTGGAGGCCGACGCCTTATCGATTAGGCCACGGAGGCATGCTTTTAAAAGATATATTTTTGATTACATTATAAAACAGAAAGAGATTGAAATGAGGCTATTGATCAGAAACAAGGATCAACGGTTACTCTAAAGTATTCATAATTTCACAAATGAGACAAATTTCGAAAGGCATAAAAGAAACGGAGTTGGTAAATAATCAATAAATGTCTTTCTCAAGACTGACTCAACTCATACTGCCGAAACAGAAAATGGTTGTTTTCAGGACAGGACACCTTTATTGTTGATTTTGAGTAGTTTATATGACTTGATCACCTCCGACGGGACTCGATCCCGCAATACCCCGGCTTAGGAGGCCGATGCCTTATCCATTAGGCTACGGAGGCATTTTGTTATAATATATTTTTTTTCATTATATTATAAAAAAGAGCTAGAAATGACGCAATTGATGAGAAACAAGGATAAACGGTTAATTTGTAGTATATCATAAATGTCTTTCTCAAGACTGACTCAACTAATACTGGCCGAAACAGAACCATTTGTTGTTTTCAGGACAGGACGGCTAAAACGTTGCATACAAAGAGGATTGAAGTTGAGTAAATCATATTACTTGAACACCTCCGACGGAATTCGAACCTGCAATCCCCGGCTTAGGAGGCCGATGCCTTATCCATTAAGCCACGGAGGCATGATATTAAAAGATATTTTATTGATTTCGTTTATAAAAAGAGAAAGAGATTGAAATGAGGCTATTGATCAGAAACAACGATAAACGGTTACTGTAAAGTATTCATAATTTCACAAAATGGAGACAAATTTCGAAAGGCATAAAAGAAACGGAGTTGGTAAACGATCAATAAATGTCTTTCTCAACTCTGACTCCACTAATACTGCCGAAAACAGAACATGGTTTTTTTCAGGACAGGACGCCTTTACCGTTGCATATAAACACGATCAATTTTGAGTAGTTTATATGAGTTGCGCACCTCCGACGGGACTCGAACCCGCAATCCCCCGGCTTAGGAGGCCGATGCCTTATCCATTAGGCTACGGAGGCATGTTGTTATAATAAATTTTTTTCATTATATTATAAAAAAAGAGCTAGAAATGACGCAATTGATCAGAAACAAAGATAAACGGTTAATTTGTAGTATTCGTAAATGTCTTTCTCAAGACTGACTCAACTAATACTGCCGAAACAGAACATTGTTGTTTTCAGGACAGGACGGCTAAAACGTTGCATACAAAGAGGATTGAAGATGAGTAAATCATATCACTTGAACACCTCCGACGGACTTCGAACCCGCAATCCCCGGCTTAGGAGGCAGATGCCTTATCCATTAGGCTACGGAGGCATGTTGTTATAATATATTTTTTTGAATATATTATAAAAAAAGAGCTAGAAATGACGCAATTGATCAGAAACAAGGATAAACGGTTAATTTGTAGTATTCATAAATGTCTTTCTCAAGACTGACTCAACTAATACTGCCGAAACAGAACATTGTTGTTTTCAGGACAGGACGGCTAAAACGTTGCATACAAAGAGGATTGAAGTTGAGTAAATCATATTACTTGAACACCTCTGACGGAATTCGAACCTGCGATCCCCGGCTTAGGAGGCCGATGCCTTATCCATTAGGCCACGGAGGCATGATATTAAAAGATATTTTTTTGATTTCGTTATAAAAATAGAAAGAGATTGAAATGAGGCTATTGATCAGAAACAACGATAAACGGTTACTGTAAAGTATTCATAATTTCACAAAATGAGACAAATTTCGAAAGGCATAAAAGAAACGGAGTTGGTAAACGATCAATAAATGTCTTTCTCAACTCTGACTCCACTAATACTGCCGAAATAGAACATGGTTGTTTTCAGGACAGGACGCCTTTACCGTTGCATATAAACACGATCAATTTTGAGTAGTTTATATGAGTTGCGCACCTCCGACGGGACTCGAACCCGCAATCCCTGGCTTAGGAGGCCGATGCCTTATCCATTAGGCTACGGGAGGCATGTTGTTATAATATATTTTTTTCATTAAATTATAAAAAAGAGCTAGAAATGACGCAATTGATCAGAAACAAGGATAAAACGGTTAATTTGTAGTATTCATAAATGTCTTTCTCAAGACTGACTCAACTAATACTGCCGAAACAGAATATTGTTGTTTTCAAGACAGGACGGCTAAAACGTTGCATACAAAGAGGATTGAAGTTGAGTAAATCATATTACTTGAACACCTCCGACGGAATTCGAACCCGCAATCCCCGGCTTAGGAGGCCGATGCCTTATCCATTAGGCCACGGAGGCATGATATTAAAAAATATTTTTTGGATTTCGTTATAAAAAGAGAAAGAGATTGAAATGAGGCTATTGATCAGAAACAACGATAAACGGTTACTGTAAAGTATTCATAATTTCACAAAATGAGACAAATTTCGAAAGGCATAAAAGAAACGGAGTTGGTAAATGATCAATAAATGTCTTTCTCAACTCTGACTCAACTAATACTGCCGAAACAGAACATGGTTGTTTTCAGGACAAGACGGCTTAAATCGTTGCATATAAGGAGGGTTGAAGTTGAGTAAATCATATGACTTGAGCACCTCCGACGAGATTCGATCCCACAATCCCTGGCTTTGGAGGCCGACGCCTTATCGATTAGGCCACGGAGGGCATGCTTTTAAAAGATATATTTTGATTACATTATAAAAACAGAAAGAGATTGAAATGAGGCTATTGATCAGAAACAAGGATCAACGGTTACTCTAAAGTATTCATAATTTCACAAAATGAGACAAATTTCGAAAGGCATAAAAGAGACGGAGTTGGTAAATAATCAATAAGTGTCTTTCTCAAGACTGACTCAACTAATACTGCCGAAACAGAAAATGGTTGTTTTCAGGACAGGACACCTTTATTGTTGATTTTGAGTAGTTTATATGACTTGATCACCTCCGACGGGACTCGAACCCGCAATCCCCGGCTTAGGAGGCCGATGCCTTATTCCATTAGGCTACGGAGGCATGTTGTTATAATATATTTTTTTCATTATATTATAAAAAAAGAGCTAGAAATGACGCAATTGATGAGAAACAAGGATAAACGGTTTAATTTGTAGTATTCATAAATGTCTTTCTCAAGACTGACTCAACTAATACTGCCGAAACAGAACATTGTTGTTTTCAGGACAGGACGGCTAAAACGTTGCATACAAAGAGGATTGAAGTTGAGTAAATCATATTACTTGAACACCTCCGACGGAATTCGAACCTGCAATCCCCGGCTTAGGAGGCCGATGCCTTATCCATTAAGCCACGGAGGCATGATATTAAAAGATATTTTTTGATTTCGTTATAAAAAGAGAAAGAGATTGAAACGAGGCTATTGATCAGAAACAACGATAAACGGTTACTGTAAAGTATTCATAATTTCACAAAATGAGACAAATTTCGAAAGGCATAAAAGAAACGGAGTTGGTAAACGATCAATAAATGTCTTTCTCAACTCTGACTCCACTAATACTGCCGAAACAGAACATGGTTGTTTTCAGGACAGGACGCCTTTACCGTTGCATATAAACACGATCAATTTTGAGTAGTTTATATGAGTTGCGCACCTCCGACGGGACTCGAACCCGCAATCCCCGGCTTAGGAGGCCGATGCCTTATCCATTAGGCTACGGAGGCATGTTGTTATAATAAATTTTTTTCATTATATTATAAAAAAAGAGCTAGAAATGACGCAATTGATCAGAAAACAAAGATAAACGGTTAATTTGTAGTATTCGTAAATGTCTTTCTCAAGACTGACTCAACTAATACTGCCGAAACAGAACATTGTTGTTTTCAGGACAGGACGGCTAAAACGTTGCATACAAAGAGGATTGAAGATGAGTAAATCATATCACTTGAACACCTCCGACGGACTTCGAACCCGCAATCCCCGGCTTAGGAGGCAGATGCCTTATCCATTAGGCTACGGAGGCATGTTGTTATAATATATTTTTTTGATTATATTATAAAAAAAGAGCTAGAAATGACGCAATTGATCAGAAACAAGGATAAACGGTTTAATTTGTAGTATTCATAAAATGTCTTTCTCAAGACTGACTCAACTAATACTGCCGAAACAGAACATTGTTGTTTTCAGGACAGGACGGCTAAAACGTTGCATACAAAGGAGGATTGAAGTTGAGTAAATCATATTACTTGAACACCTCCGACGGAATTCGAACCCGCAATCCCCGGCTTAGGAGGCCGATGCCTTATCCATTAGGCCACGGAGGCATGATATTAAAAGATATTTTTTTGATTTCGTTATAAAAAGAGAAAGAGATTGAATTGAGGCTATTGATCAGAAACAAGGATCAACGGTTACTCTAAAGTATTCATAATTTCACAAAATGAGACAAATTTCGAAAGGCATAAAAGAAACGGAGTTGGTAAATAATCAATAAATGTCTTTCTCAAGACTGACTCAACTAATACTGCCGAAACAGAACATGGTTGTTTTCAGGACAGGACACCTTTACTGTTGCATATAAAGACGATCGATTTTGAGTAGTTTATATGACTTGATCACCTCCGACGGGACTCGAACCCGCAATCCCCGGCTTAGGAGGCCGATGCCTTATCCATTAGGCTACGGAGGCATTTTGTTATAATATATTTTTTTCATTATATTATAAAATAGAGCTAGAAATGACGCAATTGATGAGAAACAGGGATAAACGGTTAATTTGTAGTATTCATAAATGTCTTTCTCAAGACTGACTCAACTAATACTGCCGAATCAGAACATTGTTGTTTTCAGGACAGGACGGCTAAAACGTTGCATACAAAGAGGATTGAAGTTGAGTAAATCATATTACTTGAACACCTCCGACGGAAATCGAACCTGCAATCCCCGGCTTAGGAGGCCGATGCCTTATCCATTAGGCCACGGAGGCATGATATTAAAAGATATTTTTTTGATTTCGTTATAAAAATAGAAAGAGATTGAAATGAGGCTATTGATCAGAAACAACGATAAACGGTTACTGTAAAGTATTCATAATTTCACAAAATGAGACAAATTTCGAAAGGCATAAAAGAAACGGAGTTGGTAAACGATCAATAAATGTCTTTCTCAACTCTGACTCCACTAATACTGCCGAAATAGATCATGGTTGTTTTCAGGACAGGACGCCTTTACCGTTGCATATAAACACGATCAATTTTGAGTAGTTTATATGAGTTGCGCACCTCCGACGGGACTCGAACCCGCAATCCCCGGCTTAGGAGGCCGATGCCTTATCCATTAGGCTACGGAGGCATGTTGTTATAATATATTTTTTTTATTATATTATAAAAAAAGAGCTAGAAATGACGCAATTGATCAGAAACAAGGATAAACGGTTAATTTGTAGTATCATAAATGTCTTTCTCAAGACTGACTCAACTAATACTGCCGAAACAGAATATTGTTGTTTTCAAGACAGGACGGCTAAAACGTTGCATACAAAGAGGATTGAAGTTGAGTAAATCATATTACTTGAACACCTCCGACGGAATTCGAACCCGCAATCCCCGGCTTAGGAGGCCGATGCCTTATCCATTAGGCCACGGAGGCATGATATTAAAATATATTTTTTTGGATTTCGTTATAAAAAGAGAAAGAGATTGAAATGAGGCTATTGATCAGAAACAACGATAAACGGTTACTGTAAAGTATTCATAATTTCACAAAATGAGACAAATTTCGAAAGGCATAAAAGAAACGGAGTTGGTAAATGATCAATAAATGTCTTTCTCAACTCTGACTCAACTAATACTGCCGAAACAGAACATGGTTTTGTTCAGGACATGAAGCCTTTAACGTTGCATATAAAGAGGATCGATTTTGAGTGGTTTATATGACTTGAGCACCTCCGACGGGACTGGAACCCGCAATCCCCGGCTTAGGAGGCCGATGCCTTATCCATTAGGCTACGGAGGCATGTCGTTAAAATATATTTTTTTGATTATATTATAAAGAAACAGCTAGAAATGACGCAATTGATCAGAAACAAGGATAAACGGTTAATTTGTAATATTCATAAATGTCTTTCTCAACACTGTCTCAACTATTCCTGCCGAAAAAGAACATGGTTGTTTTCAGGACAAGACGCCTTTAACGTTGCATATAGAGAGGATAGATTTTGAGTAGTTTATATGACTGGAGCACCTCCGAAGGGACTCGAACCAGCAATCCCCGGTTTAGGAAGCCGATGCCTTATCCATTAGGCTACGGAGGCATGTTGTTGTAATATATTTTTTTGATTACATTATAAAAAGGAAAGATATTGAAATGAGGCTATTGATCAAAAACAAGGATAAACGGTTTACTCTAAAGTATTCATTATTTCACAAAATAAGACCAATTTCGAAAGGCATAAAAGCAACAGTGTTGGTAAATGATCAATAAATGTCTTTCTCAAGACGGACTCAACTAATACTGCCGAAACGGAACATGGTTTTTTCAGGACAGGACGCCTTTACCGTTGCCTATAGAGAGGATCGATTTTGAGTAGTTTATATGACTTGAGCACCTCCGGCGGGACTCGAACCCGCAATCCCCGGCTTAGGAGGCCGATGCCTTATCCATTAGGCTACGGAGGCATGTTGTTGTAATATATTTTTTTGATTATATTATAAAAAAAGAGCTAGAAATAATGCCATTGATCAGAAACAAGGATAAACGGTTATTATTTAGCATTCATAAATGTCTTTCGCAAGACTGTCTTAACTATTCCTGCGGAAGCGGAACATATTGTTTTCAGGACAGGACGCCGCCTTTAACGTTGCATATAAAGAGGATCGAATTCGAGTAGTTTATATGACTTGATCACCTCCGTCGGTACTCGAACCCGCAATCCCCGGGTTAGGAGGTCGATGCATTATCCATTAGGCTACGGAGGCATGTTGTTATAATATATTTTTTTGATTATATTATAAAAAAGAGCTAGAAATGACGCAATTGATCAGGAACAAGGATACACGGTTAATTGGTAGTATTCATAAATGTCTTTTTCAAGACTGTCTCAACTATTCCTGCGGGAAACGGAACATGATTGTTTTCAGGACAGGACGGCTAAAACGTTGCGTACGAAGAGGATTGAAGTTGAATAAATCATATTTACTTGAGCACCTCCGACGGTACTCGAACCCGCAATCCCCGGCTTAGGAGGCCGATGCCTTATCCATTAGGCTACGGAGCATGTTGTTATAATATATTTTTTTGATTACATTAGAAAAAGGGAAAGATATTGAAATGAGGCTATTGATCAGAAAGAAGGATAAACGGTTACTCTAAAGTATTCATTATTTCACAAAATAAGACCAATTTCGAATTGCATAAAAGCAACGGTGTTGGTAAATGATCAATAAATGTCTTTCTCAAGACGGACTCAACTAATACTGCCGAAACAGAACATTGTTGTTTTCAGGACAGGACGGCTAAAACGTTGCATACAAAGAAGATTGAAGTTGAGTAAATCATATGACTTGAACACCTCCGACGGAATTCGAACCTGCAATCCCTGGCTTAGGAGGCCGACGCCTTATCGATTAGGCCACGGAGGCATGCTTTTAAAAGATATATTTTTGATTACATTATAAAAAGAGAAAGAGATTGAAATGAAGCTATTGATCAGAAACAAGGATCAACGGTTACTCTATAGTATTTATAATGTCACAACATGAGACAAATTTCGAAAGGCAAAAAAGAAACGGTGTTGGTAAATGATCAATAAATGTCTTTCTCAAGACTGACACAACTAATACTGCCGAAACAGAACATGGTTTTGTTCAGGACATGAAGCCTTTAACGTTGCATATAAAGAGGATCGATTTTGAGTGGTTTATATGACTTGAGCACCTCCGACGGCACTCGAACCCGCAATCCCCGGCTTAGGAGGCCGATGCCTTATCCATTAGGCTACGGAGGCATGTCGTTATAATATATTTTTTTGATTATATTATAAAGAAACAGCTAGAAATGACGCAATTGATCAGAAACAAGGATAAACGGTTAATTTGTAATATTCATAAATGTCTTTCTCAACACTGTCTCAACTATTCCTGCCGAAAAAGAACATGGTTGTTTTCAGGACAGGACGCCTTTAACGTTGCATATAGAGAGGATAGATTTTGAGTAGTTTATATGACTGGAGCACCTCCGAAGGGACTCGAACCAGCAATCCCCGGCTTAGGAAGCCGATGCCTTATCCATTAGGCTACGGAGGCATGTTGTTATAATATATTTTTTTGATTACATTATAAAAAGGGAAAGATATTGAAATGAGGCTATTGATCAGAAACAAAGATAAACAGTTACTCTAAAGTATGCATTATTTCACAAAATAAGACCAATTTCAAATTGCATAAAAGCAACGGTGTTGGTAAATGATCAATAAATGTCTTTCTCAAAACGGACTCAACTAATACTGCCGAAACAGAACATGGTTGTTTTCAGGACAGGACGCCTTTACCGTTGCATATAGAGAGGATCGTTTTTGAGTAGTTTATATGACTTGAGCACCTCCGAAGGGACTCGAACCAGCAGTCCCCGGGTTAGGAGGCCGATGCCTTATCCATAAGGCCACGGAGGCATGTTGTCATAATATATTTTTTTGATTATATTATAAAAAAAGAGCTAGAAATAATGCCATTGACCAGAAACAAGGAAAATCGGTTAATTTGTAGTATTCATAATTGTCTTTCTCAAGACGGACTCAACTAATACTGCCGAAACAGAACATGGTTGTTTTCAGGAAAGGACGCCTTTACCGTTGCATATAGAGAGGATCGATTTTGAGTAGTTTATATGACTTGAGCACCTCCGACGGGACTCGAATTCGCAATCCCCGGCTTAGGAGGCCGATGCTTTATCCATTAGGCCACGGAGACATGTTGTTATAACATATTTTTTTGATTATATTATAAAAAAAGAGCTAGAAATAATGCCATTGATCAGAAACAAGGATAAACGGTTAATATTTAGCATTCATAAATGTCTTTCGCAAGACTGTCTGAACTATTCCTGCGGAAGCAGAACATGATTGTTTTCAGGACAGGACGCCGCCTTTAACGTTGCATATAAAGAGGATCGAATTCGAGTAGTTTATATGACTTGATCACCTCCGACAGTACTCGAACCCGCAATCCCCGGGTTAGGAGGTCGATGCCTTATCCATTAGGCTACGGAGGCATGTTGTTATAATATATTTTTTTGATTACATTATAAAAAAGGAAAGATATTGAAATGAGGCTATTGATCAGAACCAAGGATAAACGGTTACTCTAAAGTATTCATAATTTCACAAAATAAGACAAATTTCGAAAAGCATAAAAGAAACGGTGTTGGTAAATGATCAATAATTGTCTTTTTCAAGACTGACTCAACAAATACTGCCGAAACAGAACATGGTTGTTTTCAGGACAGGACGCCTTTACCGTTGCATATAAAGATGATCGATTTTGAGCAGTTTATATGACTTGAGCACCTCCGACGGGACTCGAATTCGCAATCCCCGGCTTAGGAGGCCGATGTTTTATCCATTAGGCCACGGAGGCATGTTGTTATAATATATTTTTTTGATTATATTATAAAAAAAGAGCTAGAAATAATGCCATTGATCAGAAACAAGGATAAACGGTTATTATTTAGCATTCATAAATGTCTTTCGCAAGACTGTCTTAACTATTCCTGCGGAAGCGGAACATGATTGTTTTCAGGACAGGACGCCGCCTTTAACGTTGCATATAAAAAGGATCGAATTCGAGTAGTTTATATGACTTGATCACCTCCGACGGTACTCGAACCCGAAATCCCCGGGTTAGGAGGTCGATGCATTATCCATTAGGCTACGGAGGCATGTTGTTATAATATATTTTTTGATATTATTATAAAAAAAGAGCTAGAAATGACGCAATTGATCAGGAACAAGGATGCACGGTTAATTGGTAGTATTCATAAATGTCTTTCTCAAGGACTGTCTCAACTATTTCCTGCGGAAGCGGAAACATGATTGTTTTCAGGACAGGACGGCTAAAACGTTGCGTACGAAGAGGATTTGAAGTTGGAGTAAATCATATTACTTGAACACCTCCGACAGGTTTCGAACCCGCAATCCCCGGCTTAGGAGGCCGATGCCTTATCAATTAGGCAACGGAGGCATGTTGTTATAATAAATTTTTTTCATTATATTATAAAAAAAGAGCTAGAAATGACGCAATTGATGAGAAACAAGGATAAACGGTTTAATTTGTAGTATTCATAAATGTCTTTTCTCAAGACTGACTCAACTAATACTGCCGAAACAGAACATATCTGTTTTCCAGGACAGGATGCCTTTAACGTTGCATATAGAGAGGATCGATTTTGAGTAGTTTATATGACTTGAGCACCCTCCCGAAAGGGACTCGAACCAGCAATCCCCGGTTTAGGAGGCCGATGCCTTATCCATTAGGCCACGGAGGCATGTTGTTATAATATATATTTTTTGATGATATTATAAAAAAAAGAGCTAGAAATAAGGCCGTTGATCAGAAACAAGGAATAAACGGTTAATTTGTAGTATTCATAAATGTCTTTCTCAAGACTGTCTTAACTATTCCTGCCGAAGCGGAACATGATTGTTTTCAGGACTGGACGCCTTTAACGTTGTATATAAAGAGGATCAAATTTGAGTAGTTTATATGACTTGAGCACATCCGACGGGACTCGAACCCGCAATGCCCGGCTTAGGAGGTCGATGCCTTATCCATTAAGCTACGGAGGCATGTTGTTATAATATATTTTTTTGATTACATTATAAAGAGGGAAAGATATGGACATGAGGCTATTGATCAGAAACAAGGATAAACAGTTACTCTAAAGTATTCATTATTTCACAAAATAAGACCAATTTCGAAAGGCATAAAAGCAACGGTGTTGGTAAATGATCAATAAATGTCTTTCTCAAGACGGATTCAACTAATACTGCCGAAACAGAACATGGTTGTTTTCAGGAAAGGACGCCTTTACCGTTGCATATAGAGAGGATCGATTTTAAGGAAAGTTAATATGACTTGAGCACCTCCGACGGGACTCGAATTCGCAATTCCCGGCTTAGGAGGCCGATGCTTTATCCATTAGGCCACGGAGGCATGTTGTTATAATATATTTTTTTGATTATATTATAAAAAAAGAGCTAGAAATAATGCCATTGATCAGAAACAAGGATAAACGGTTATTATTTAGCATTCATAAATGTCTTTCGAAAGACTGTCTTAACTATTCCTGCGGAAGCGGAACATGATTGTTTTCAGGACAGGACGCCGCCTTTAACGTTGCATATAAAGAGGATCGAATTCGAGTAGTTTATATGACTTGATCACCTCCGACGGTACTCGAACCCGCAATCCCCGGGTTAGGTGGTCGATGCATTATCCATTAGGCTACGGAGGCATGTTGTTATAATATATTTTTTTGAATTATATTATAAAAAAAGAGCTAGAAATGACGCAATTGATCAGAAACAAGGATACACGGTTAATTGGTAGTATTCATAAATGTCTTTCTCAAGACTGTCTCAACTATTCCTGCGGAAGCGGAACATGATTGTTTTCAGGACAGGACGGCTAAAACGTTGCGTACGAAGATGATTGAAGTTGAGTAAATCATATTACTTGAACACCTCCGACAGGTTTCGAACCCGCAATCCCCGGCTTAGGAGGCCGATGCCTTATCCATTAGGCAACGGAGGCATGTTGTTATAATAAATTTTTTCATTATATTATAAAAAAAGAGTTAGAAATGACGCAATTGATGAGAAACAAGGATAAACGGTTAATTTGTAGTATTCATAAATGTCTTTCTCAAGACTGACTCAACTAATACTGCTGAAACAGAACATATCTGTTTTCAGGACAGGACGCCTTTACCGTTGCATATAGAGAAGATCGATTTTGAGTAGTTTATATGACTTGAGCACCTCCGACGGGACTCGAATTCGCAATCCCCGGCTTAGGAGGCCGATGCTTTATCCATTAGGCCACGGAGGCATGTTGTTATAATATTTTTTTTTGATTATATTATGAAAAAGAGCTAAAAATGACGCAATTGATCAGGAACAAGGATAAACGGTTAATTTGTAGTATTCATAAATGTCTTTCTCAAAACTGTCTTAACTATTCCTGCCGAAGCGGAACATGATTGTTTTCAGGACAGGACGCCGCATTTAACGTTGCATATAAAGAGGATGGAATTCGAGTAGTTTATATGACTTGAGCACCTCCGACGGCGCTCGAACCCGCAATCCCCGGCTTAGGAGGCCGATGCCTAATCCATTAGGCTACGGAGGCATGTTGTTGTAATATATTTTTTTGATTATAATACAAAAAAAAAAACTAGAAATGACGCAATTGATCAGAAACAAGGAAAAACGGTTAATTTGTAGTATTCATAAATGTCTTTCTCAAGACTGTCTCAACTAATACTGCCGAAGCGGAACATGATTGTTTTCAGGACTGGACGCCTTTAACGTTGTATATAAAGAGGATCAAATTTGAGTAGTTTATATGACTTGAGCACATCCGACGGGACTCGAACCCGCAATGCCCGGCTTAGAAGTTCGATGCTTTATCCATTAGGCTACGGAGGCATGTTGTTATAATATATTTTTTTGATTACATTATAAAGAAAGTGCTATAAATGCCGCAATTGATCAGAAACAAGGATAAATGGTTAATTTGTAGTATTCATAAATGTCTTTCTCAACACTGTCTCAACTATTTCCTGCCGAAAAAGAACATGGTTGATTTTCAGGACAGGACGCCTTTAACGTGGCATATAGAGAGGATCGGACTTTGAGTAGTTTATATGACTTGAGCACCTCCGAAGGCACTCGAACCAGCAATCCCCGGCTTTGGAGGCCGATGCCTTATCCATTAGGCCACGGAAGCATGTTGTTATAATATTTTTTTTTGATTATATTATGAAAAAGAGCTAAAATGACGGCAATTGATCCAGGAACAAGGATAAACGGTTAATTTGTAGTATTCATAAATGTCTTTCTCAAGACTGTCTTAACTATTCCTGCCGAAGCGGAACATGATTGTTTTCAGGACAGGACGCCGCATTTAACGTTGCATATAAAGAGGATGGAATTCGAGTAGTTTATATGACTTTGAGCACCTCCGACGGCACTCGAACCCGCAATCCCCGGCTTAGGAGGCCGATGCCTTTATCCATTAGGCTACGGAGGCATGTTGTTGTAATATATTTTTTTGATTATAATACAAAAAAAAAAGACTAGAAATGACGCAATTGATCAGAAACAAGGATAAACGGTTAATTTGTAGTATTCATAAATGTCTTTCTCAAGACTGTCTTAACTATTCCTGCCGAAGCGGAACATGATTGTTTTCAGGATAGGACGCCGCATCTAACGTTGCATATATAAAGAGGATCGAATTCGAGTAGTTTATATGACTTTAGCACCTCCGACGGGACTCGAACCCGCAATCCCCGGCTTAGGAGGCCGATGCCTTATCCATTAGGCTACGGAGGCATATTGTTGGAATATATTTTTTGATTATAATACAAAAAAAAGAGCTAGAAATGACGCAATTGATCAGAAACAAGGATAAATGGTTAATTTGTAGTATTCATAAATGTCTTCCTCAAGACTGTCTCAACTAATACTGCCGAAGCAGAATATGGTTGTTTTCAGGACAGGACAGCTAAAACGTTGGATATAAAGAGGGTTGAAGTTGAGTAAATTATATGACTTGAACATTTCCGACGGGATTCGAACCCGCATTCCCCTGCCTAGGATGCCGATGCCTTATGCATTAGGCCACGGAGGCATGGTTTTAAAAGATATATTTTTGATTACATTATAAAAAGAGAAAGAGATTGAAATGAGGCTATTGATCAGAAACAAGGATAAACGGTTATTCTAAAGTATTCATACTTTCAAAAATGAGACAAATTGCGAAGGGCATAAAGGAAATGGTGTTGGTAAATGATCAATAAATGTCTTTCTCAAGACTGACTCAATTAATACTGCCGAAACAGAACATTGTTGTTTTCAGGACAGGACGCCTTTACCGTTGCATATAAAGAGGATCGATTTTGAGTAGTTTATATGACTTGAGCACCTCCTCCGGCAATTGATCAGAATCAAGGATAAACGGTTATTCTAAAGTATTCATAGTTTCACAAAATGAGATAAATGACGAAAGGCACAAAAGAAACGGTGTTGGTTAATGATCAATAAATGTCTTTCTCCAGACTGACTCAACTAATACTGCCAAAACAAAACAAGGTTGTTTTCAAGACAGAACGCCTTTAACGTTGCATATAAAGACGATCGATTTTGAGTAGTTTATATGACTTGAGCACCTTCGACGGGACTCGAACCAGCAATCGCCGGCTTTGGAGGCCGGTGCTTTATCCATTAGGCCACTGACTCATGTTTTATCAGATATATTTTTGATTATATTATAAAAAGAGAAAGATATTGATATGAAGCTATTGATCAGAACCAAGGATAAACGGTTACTCTAAAGTATTCATAATTTCACAAAATATGACAAATTTCGAAAGGCATAAAAGAAACGGTGTTGGTAAATGATCAATAAATGTCTTTTTCAAGACTGACTCAACTAATACTGTCGAAACAGAACATGGTTGTTTTCAGGACAGGACGCCTTTACCGTTGCATATTAAGACGATCGATTTTGAGTGGTTTATATGACTTGAGCACCTCCGACGGGACTCAAACCCGCAATCCCCGGCTTAGGAGGCCGATGCCTTATCCATTAGGCTACGGAGCATGTTGTTATAATATATTTTTTTGATTATATTATAAAAAAGGAGCTAGAAATGACGCAATTGATCAGAAACAAGGTTTAACGGTTAATTTGTAGTACTCATAAATGTCTTTCTCAACACTGTCTCAACTATTCCTGCCGAAACAGAACATGGTTGTTTTCAGGACAGGACGCCTTTAACGTTGCATATACAGAGGATCGATTTTGAGTAGTTTATATGACTTAAGCACCTCCGAAGGGACTCGAACCAGCAATTCCCGGCTTAGGAGGCCGAAGCCTTATCCATTAGGCGACGGAAGCATGTTGTTATAATATATTTTTTTGATTATATTATAAAAAAGAGCTAGAAATAACGCAATTGATCAGAAACAAGGTTAAACGGTTTAATTTGTAGTATTCATAAATGTCTTTCTCAAGATTGTCTTAACTATTCTTGCCGAAGCGGAACATGATTGTTTTCAGGTAGGACGCCGCATCTAACGTTGCATATAAAGAGGATCGAATTCGAGTAGTTTATATGACTTGAGCACCTCCGACGGGACTCGAACCCGCAATCCCCGGCTTAGAAGGCCGATGCCTTATCCATTAGGCCACGGAGGCATTGTTTTAAGAGATATTTTTTTGATTACACTATAAAAAGAGAAAGAGCTTAGAAATGACGCAATTGATCAGAAACAAGGATAAATGGTTAATTTGTAGTATTCATAAATGTCTTTCTCAAGACTGACTCAATAATACTGCCAAAACAAAACAAGGTTGTTTTCAAGACAGAACGCCTTTAACGTTGCATATAAAGTGGATCGATTTTGAGTAGTTTATATGACTTGAGCACCTTCGACGGGACTCGAACCAGCAATCCCCGGCTTTGGAGGTCGGTGCTTTATCCATTAGGCCACTGACTCATGTTTTATCAGATATATTTTTTGATTACATTATAAAAAGAGAAAGATATTGAAATGAAGCTATTGATCAGAACCAAGGATAAACGGTTACTCTAAAGTATTCATAATTTCACAAAATAAGACAAATTTCGAAAGGCATAAAAGAAACGGTGTTGGTAAATGATCAATAAATGTCTTTTTCAAGACTGACTCAACTAATACTGCCGAAACAGAACATGGTCGTTTTCAGGACAGGACGCCTTTACCGTTGCATATTAAGACGATCGATTTTGAGTGGTTTATATGACTTGAGCACCTCCGACGGGACTCAAACCCGCAATCCCCGGCTTAGGAGGCCGATGCCTTATCCATTAGGCTACGGAGGCATGTTGTTATAATATATTTTTTTGATTATATTATAAAAAAGGAGCTAGAAATGACGCAATTGATCAGAAACAAGGTTAAATGGTTAATTTGTAGTACTCATAAATGTCTTTCTCAACACTGTCTCAACTATTCCTGCCGAAACAGAACATGGTTGTTTTCAGGACAGGACGCCTTTAACGTTGCATATACAGAGGATCGATTTTGAGTAGGTTATATGACTTGAGCACCTCCGAAGGGACTCGAACCAGCAATTCCCGGCTTAGCAGGCCGAAGCCTTATCCATTAGGCGACGGAGGCATGTTGTTATAATATATTGTTTTGATTATATTATAAAAAAGAGCTAGAAATAACGCAATTGATCAGAAACAAGGATAAACGGTTAATTTGTAGTATTCATAAATGTCTTTCTCAAGACTGTCTTAACTATTCCTGCCGAAGCGGAACATGATTGTTTGCAGGATAGGACGCCGCATCTAACGTTGCATATAAAGAGGATCGAATTCGAGTAGTTTATATGACTTGAGCACCTCCGACGGGACTCGAACCCGCAATCCCCGACTTAGGAGGCCGATGCCTTATCCATTAGGCTACGGAGGCATGTTGTTGTAATATATTTTTTTGATTATAATCCAAAAAAAAAGAGCTAGAAATGACGCAATTGATCAGAAACAAGGATAAATGGTTAATTTGTAGTATTCATAAATGTCTTCCTCAAGACTGTCTCAACTAATACTGCCGAAGCAGAATATGGTTGTTTTCAGGACAGGACAGCTAAAACGTTGGATATAAAGAGGGTTGAAGTTGAGTAGTTTATATGACTTGAGCACCTCCTCCGGCAATTGATCAGAATCAAGGATAAACGGTTATTCTAAAATATTCATAGTTTCACAAAATGAGACAAATGTCGAAAGGCACAAAAGAAACGGTGTTGGTTAATGATCAATAAATGTCTTTCTCAAGACTGACTCAACTAATACTGCCAAAACAAAACAAGGTTGTTTTCAAGACAGAACGCCTTTAACGTTGCATATAAAGACGATCGATTTTGAGAAGTTTATATGACTTGAGCACCTTCGACGGGACTCGAACCAGCAATCCCCGGCTTTGGAGGCCGGTGCTTTATCCATTAAGCCACTGACTCATGTTTTATCAGATATATTTTTGAGTACATTATAAAAGGGAAAGAACTTGAATTAACGCAATTCATCAGAAACAAGGTGGAACGGATATTCTACTGTATTCATAATTTCACAAGATTAGACAAATTTCGACAGGTGAAAAAGAAGCGGCGTTGGTAGATGATCAATAAGTGCCTTTATCAAGATTGTCTCAACTATGTTTAACGAAAGAGAAGTTGGCCGTTTGCAGGACAGGACGGCTAAAACGTTGCATATAAAGAGAGTTGAAGTTGAGTAATAATATGACTTGAGCACATACGACGGGATTCGAACCCGCAATCCCCGGCTTAGGAGGCCGATGCCTTATCCATTAGGCCACGGAGGCATTGTTTTAAGAGATATTTTTTTGATTACACTATAAAAAGAGAAAGAGCTAGAAATGACGCAATTGATCAGAAACAAGGATAAATGGTTAATTCGTAGTATTCATAAATGTCTTTCTCAAGACTGACTCAATAATACTGCCAAAACAAAATAAGGTTGTTTTCAAGACAGAACGCCTTTAACGTTGCATAAAAAGTGGATCGATTTTGAGTAGTTTATATGACTTGAGCACCTTCGACGGGACTCGAACCAGCAATCCCCGTCTTTGGAGGTCGGTGCTTTATCCATTAGGCCACTGACTCATGTTTTATCAGATATATTTATGATTACATTATAAAAAGAGAAAGATATTGAAATGAAGCTATTGATCAGAACCAAGGATAAACGGTTACTCTAAAGTATTCATAATTTCACAAAATAAGACAAATTTCGAAAGGCATAAAAGAAACGGTGTTGGTAAATGATCAATAAAAAAATTATAAAAAGAGAAAGATATTGAAATGAAGCTATTGATCAGAACCAAGGATAAACGGTTACTCTAAAGTATTCATAATTTCACAAAATAAGACAAATTTCGAAAGGCATAAAAGAAACGGTGTTGGTAAATGATCAATAAATGTCTTTTTCAAGACTGACTCAACTAATACTGCCGAAACAGAACATGGTTGTTTTCAGGACAGGACGCCTTTACCGTTGCATATTAAGACGATCGATTTTGAGTGGTTTATATGACTTGAACACCTCCGACGGGACTCAAACCCGCAATCCCCGGCTTAGGAGGCCGATGCCTCATCCATTAGGCCATGGAGGCATTCTTTTAAGAGATATTTTTTTGATTACACTATAAAAAGAGAAAGATATTGAATTGAGGCTATTGATCAGAAACAAGGATAAACGGTTACTCTAAAGTATTCATTATTTCACAAAATAAGACCAATTTCGAAAGGCATAAAAGCCACTGTGTTGGTAAATGATCAATAAATGTCTTTCTCAAGACGGACTCAACTAATACTGCCGAAACAGAACATGGTTTTTTTCAGGACAGGATGCCTTTACCGTTGCATATAGAGAGGATCGATTTTGAGTAGTTTATATGACTTGAGCACCTCCGAAGGGACTCCAACCAGCAATCCCCGGGTCAGGAGGCCGATGCCTTATCCATTAGGCCACGCAGGCATGTTGTTATAATATATTTTTTTGATTATATTATAAAAAAGAGCTAGAAATAACACAATTGATCAGAAACAAGGATAAACGGTTAATTTGTAGTATTCATAAATGTCTTTCTCAAGACTGTCTTAACTCTTCCTGCCGAAGCGGAACATGATTGTTTTCAGGACAGGACGCCGCATTTAACGTTGCATATAAAGAGGATCGAATTCGAGTAGTTTATATGACTTGAGCACCTCCGACGGGACTCGAACCCGCAATCCCCGGCTTAGGAGGCCGATGCCTTATCTATTAGGCTACGGAGGCATGTTCTTGTAATATATTTTTTTGATTATAATACAAGAAAAAAGAGCTAGAAATGACGCAATTGATCAAAAACAAGGATCAATGGTTAATTTGTAGTATTCATAAATGTCTTTCTCAAGACTCACTCAATAATACTGCCAAAACAAAACAAGGTTGTTTTCAAGACAGAACACCTTTAACGTTGCATATAAAGAGGATCGCCTCTTTAGTAGTTTATATGACTTGAGCACCTTCGACGGGACTCGAACCAGCAATCCCCGGCTTTGGAGGCCGGTGCTTTATCCATTAGGCCACTGACTCATGTTTTATCAGATATATTTTTGATTACATTATAAAAGGGAAAAGAACTTGGATTAACGCAATTTATCAGAAACAAGGTGGAACGGTTATTCTACTGTATTCATAATTTCACAAGATTAGACAAATTTCGACAGGTGAAAAAGAAGCGGCGTTGGTAGATGAACAATAAGTGCCTTTATCAAGAATGTCTCAACTATGTTTAACGAAAGAGAAGTTGGCCGTTTGCAGGACAGGACGGCTAAAACGTTGCATATAAAGAGAGTTGAAGTTGAGTAATAATATGACTTGAGCAGATACGACGGGATTCGAACCTGCAATCCCCGGCTTAGGAGGCCGATGCCTTATCCATTAGGCCATGGAGGCATTGTTTTAAGAGATATTTCTTTGATTACACTATAAAAAGAGAAAGATATTGAAATGAGGCTATTGATCAGAAACAAGGATAAACGGTTACTCTAAAGTATTCATTATTTCACAAAATAAGACCAATTTCGAAAGGCATAAAAGCCACTGTGTTGGTAAATGATCAATAAATGTCTTTCTCAAGACGGACTCAACTAATACTGCCGAAACAGAACATGGTTGTTTTCAGGAAAGGACGCCTTTACCGTTGCATATAGAGAGGATCGATTTTGAGTAGTTTATATGACTTGAGCACCTCCGAAGGGACTCCAACCAGCAATCCCCGGGTCAGGAGGCCGATGCCTTATCCATTAGGCCACGGAGGCATGTTGTTATAATATATTCTTTTGATTATATTATAAAAAAAGAGCTGGAAATGACGCAATTGATCAGAAACAAGGATAAACGGTTAATTTGTAGTATTCATAAATGTCTTTCTCAACACTGTCTCAACTATTCCTGCGGAAGCGGAACATGATTGTTTTCAGGACAGGACGGCTAAAATGTTGCGTACAAAGAGGATTGAAGTTGTGTAAATCATATTACTTGAACACCTCCGACGGGTTTCCAACAAGCAGTCCCCGGCTTAGGAGGCCGATGCCTTATCCATTAGGCCACGGAGGCATGTTGTTATAACATATTTTTTTGATTATATTATAAGAAAGAAGCTAGAAATGACGCAATTGATCAGAAACAAGGATAAATGGTTAATTTGTAGTATTCATAAATGTCTTTCTCAACACTGTCTCAACTATTCCTGCCGAAACAGAACATGGTTGTTTTCAGGACAGGACGCCTTTAACGTTGCATATAGAGAGGATCGATTTTGAGTAGTTTATATGACTTGAGCACCTCCGAAGGGACTCGAACCAGCAATCCTCGGCTTAGGAGGCCGATGCCTTATCCATTAGGCCACTGACTCATGTTTTATCAGATATATTTTTGATTATATTATAAAAGGGAAAAGAACTTGAATTAACGCAATTCATCAGAAACAAGGTGGAACGGTTATTCTACTGTATTCATAATTTCACAAGATTAGACAAATTTTGACAGGTGAAAAAGAAGCGGCGTTGGTAAATGATCAATAAGTGCCTTTATCAAGATTGTCTCAAGTATTTTTAACGAAAGAGAAGTTGGCCGTTTGCAGGACAGGACGGCTAAAACGTTGCATATAAAGAGTGTTGAAGTTAAGTAATAATATGACTTGAGCACATACGACGGGATTCGAACCCGCAATCCCCGGCTTAGGAGGCTTAAGATATTTTTTTGATTACACTATAAAAAGAGAAAGAGATTGAAATGACGCTATTGATCCGAAACAAGGATAAACGGTTATTCTAAACTATTCATAATTTCACGAAATGAGACAAATTTCGAAAGGCATAAAAGAAACGGTGTTGGTAAATGATCAATAAATGTCTTTCTCAAGACTGACTCAAATAATACTGCCGAATCAGAACAATGTTGTTTTCAGGACAGGACGCACTTAACGTTGCATATAAAGAGTATCGACTTTGAATATTTTATATGACTTGAGCACGTCCGACGGGACTCGAACACGCAATCTCCGGCTTAGGTGGTCGATGCCTTATCCATTAGCCAACGGAGGCATGTTGTTATAATATATGTTTTTGATTATATTATATAAAAAAGAGCTAGAAATAACGCAATTGATCAGAAACAAGGATAAACGGTTACTCTAAAGAATTCATAATTTCACAAAATGACACAAATTTCGAAATGCATAAAAGAAACGGTGTTGGTAAATGATCAATAAATGTCCTTCTCAAGATTGTCTCAACTAATAAAGCTGAAACAGAACATGGTTGTTTTCAGGACCGGACGCCTTTACCGTTGCATAGAAAGATTATCGATTTTGAGTAGTTTATATGACTTGAGCACTTTCGACGGGACTCGAATCCGCAATTCCCGGCTTAGCAGGCCGATGCCTTATCCATTAGGCCTCGGAGGCATGTTGTTATAATATATTTTTTTGATTATATTATAAAAAAAGAGCTAGAAATAACGCAATTGATCAGAAAAAAGGATAAACAGTTAATTTGTAGTATTCATAAATGTCTTTCTCAAGACTGTCTCAACTATTCCTGCCGAAGCGGAACATGATTGGTTTCAGGACGCGACGGCTAAAACCTTGCATACAAAGAGGATTAAAGTTGAGTAAATCATATTACTTGAACACCTCCGACGGCTTTCGAACACGCAATCCCCGGCTTAGGAGGCCGATGCCATATCCATTAGGCCATGGAGGCCTGATTTTTAAACATATTTTTTTTGATTACATTATAAAAAGAGAAA
The DNA here is from genome assembly GCA_030067915.1 of Hydractinia echinata. NCBI lineage: Eukaryota > Metazoa > Cnidaria > Hydrozoa > Anthoathecata > Hydractiniidae > Hydractinia > Hydractinia echinata. The sequence goes on from JASGCC010000060.1 coordinate 1,722,902, forward strand.
GAGATTGAAATGTATTGATCAGAAACAAGGATAAACGGTTACTTTAAATTATTCATAATTTTCACAAAATGAGACAAATTTAGAAAGGCATAAAAGAAACGGTGTTTGTAAATGATCAATAAATGTCTTTCTCAAGACTGTCTCAACTAATACTGCCGAAGCAGAATACGGTTGTTTTCAGGACAGGACGGCTAAAACGTTGCATATAAAGAGGGTTGAAATTGAGTAAATGATATGACTTGAGAACCTCCGACGAGATTCGAACCCGCAATCCCTGGCTTAGGAAGCCGACGCCTTATCGATTAGGCCACGGAGGCATGCTTTTAAAAGATATATTTTTGATTACATTATAAAAAGAGAAAGAGATTGTAATGAGGCTATTGATCAGAAACAAGGATAATCGGTTATTCTGAAGTATTCATAATTTCACAAAATGAGACAAATTTCGAAAGGCATAAAAGAAACAGTGTTGGTAAATGATTAATAAATGTCTTTCTCCAGACTGAGTCAACTTATACTGCTGAAACAGAACATGATTGAGTTCGGGACATGACGATTTTAACGTTGCATATAAAGAGGATCGATTTTGAGTAGTTTATATGACTTGAGCACCTCCGACGGGACTCGAACCCGCAATCCCCGGCTTAGGAGTTCGATGCCTTATCCATTAGGCCACGGAGGCATGTTGTTATAATATACTTTTTTGATTATATTATAAAAAAAAGAGCTAGAAATAACGCAATTGATCAGAAACAAGGATAAACGTTTAATTTGTCGTATTCATAAATGTCTTTCTCAAGACTGTCTCAACTATTCCTGCCGAAGCGGAACATGATTGTTTTTAGGACAGGACGCCTTTGCCGTTAGAGGGTTGAAGTTGAGTAAATCATATGACTTGAGCACCTCGACGAGATTCTAACACGCAATCCCTGGTTTAAGAGGCCGACGCCTTATCGATTAGGCCACGGAGGCATGCTTTTAACAGATATATTTTTGATTACATTATAAAAAGAGAAAGAGATTGTAATGAGTCTTTTGATCAGAAACAAGGACAAACGGTTATTCTAAATTATTCATAATTTCACAAAATGAGAGAAATTTTTAAAGGCATAAAAGAAACGCTGTTGGTAAATGATCAATAAATGTCTTCTCAAGACTGTCTCAAGTATTAAAGTCGAAACAGAACATGTTTGTTTTCCGAACAGGACGCCGTTAACGTTGCATATCAAGAATATAGATTTTGAGTAATTAATATGACTTGAGCACCGTCGAAGGGAATCGAACCCGCCATACCCCGGCCTTGGAGGCCGATGTCTTATCCATTAGGCCACGGAGGAATGCGTTTAAAAGATATATTTTTGATTTCATTATAAAAAGAGAAAGGGATTGAAATGAGGCTATTGATCAGAAACAAGGATAAACGGTTATTCTAAAGTATTCATAATTTCACAAAATGACACAAATTTCGAAAGGCATAAAAGAAACGTTGTTGGTAAATGATCAATAAATGTCTTTCTCAAGACAGATTCAACTAAGACTGCCGAAACAGAACATGGTTGTTTTCAGGACAGAACGCGTTTGCCCTTGCATATAAAGACGATCTATTTTGGGTAGTTTATATGACTTGAGCACCTCTGACGGGACTCGAACCCGGAATACCCGACTTAGGAGGCCGATGCCTTATCCATTAGGCCACGGAGGCATGCTTTTAAAAGATATATTTTTAATTACATTATAAAAAGGGAAAGAGATTCAAATGAGACTATTGATCAGAAACAAGGATAAACGGTCATTCTAAAGTATTCATAATTTCACAAAATAAGACAAATTTCGAAAGGCATAAAAGAAACGGTGTTTCTAAATGATAAAAAAATGTCTTTCTCAAGACTGACTCAACTAATACTGCCAAAACAGACAATGGTTGTGTTCAGGACAGGACGCCGTTAACGTTGCATATAGAGAGGATCGATCTTGAGTAGTTTATATGACTTGAGCACCTCCGAAAGGACTCGAACCCGCAATCGCCGGCTTAGATGCCTTATCCATTAGGCCACGGGGGCATGTTGTTATAATATATTTTTTTGATTATATTATAAAAAAAGAGCTAGAAATAACGCAATTGATCAGGAAAAAGGATAAACCGTTAATTTGTAGTATTCACAAATGTCTTTTTCAAGACTGTCTCAACTATTCCTGCCGAAGCGGAACATGTTTGGTTTCAGGACACGACGGCTAAAACCTTGCATACAAAGAGGATTAAAGTTGAGTAAATCATATTACTTGAACACCTCCGACGGGTTTCGAACACGCAATCCCCGACTTAGGAGGCCGATGCCATATCCATTAGGCCACGGAGGCATGTTTTTAAAAGATATATTTTTAATTACATTATAAAAAGGGAAAGAGATTCAAATGAGACTATTGATCAGAAACAAGGATAAACGGTTATTCTAAAGTATTCATAATTTCACAAAATAAGACAAATTTCGAAAGGCATAAAAGAAACGGTGTTTCTAAATGATAAAAAATGTCTTTCTCAAGACTGACTCAACTAATACTGCCGAAACAGAACATGATTGTTTTCAGGAGAGGACGTCTTTACCGTTGCATATAAAGACGATCGATTTTAAGTAGTTCATATGACTTGAGCACCTCCGACGGGACTTGAACCCGCAATCCCCGGCTTAGGAGGCCGATGCCTTATCCATTAGGCCACGGAGGTACGTTGTTATAATATATGTTTTTGATTATATTATAAAAAAAGGAGATTGAAATAACGCAATTGATCAGAAACAAGGATAAACGGTTATTTTAACCCGCAATCCCCGGCTTAGGAGGTCGATGCCTTATCCATTAGGCCACGGGGGGTTGTTGTTATAACATATTTCTTTGATTATATTATAATAACGGGCAAGAAATAACGCAATTGATCAGAAACAAGGATAAACGGTTAATTTGTAGTATTCATAACTGTCTTTCTCAAGACTGAGTCAACTTATACTGCTGAAACAGAACATGGTTGAGTTCGGGACATGACGACTTTAACGTTGCATATAAAGAGGATCGATTTTGAGTAGTTTATATGACTTGAGCCCCTCCGACGGGACTCGAACCCGCAATCTCCGACTTAGGAGGCCGATGCCCTATCCATTAGGCCACGGAGGCATGTTTTTAAAAGATATATTTTTAATTACATTATAAAAAGGGAAAGAGATTCAAATGAGACTATTGATCAGAAACAAGGATCAACGGTTATTCTAAAGTATTCATAATTTCACAAAATAAGACAAATTTCGAAAGGCATAAAAGAAACGGTGTTTCTAAATGATAAAAAAATGTCTTTCTCAAAACTGACTCAACTAATACTGCCAAAACAGACAATGGTTGTGTTCAGGACAGGATGCCTTTAACGTTGCATATAGAGAGGATCGATTTTGAGTAATTTATATGACTTGAGCACCTCCGAAAGGACTCGAACCCGCAATCGCCGGCTTAGATGCCTTAACCATTAGGCCACGGGGGCATGTTGTTATAATATATTTTTTTGATTATATTATAAAAAAAGAGCTAGAAATAACGCAATTGATCAGAAAAAAAGATAAACCGTTAATATGTAGTATTCACAAATGTCTTTCTCAAGACTGTCTTAACTATTCCTGCCGAAGCAGAACATGATTGTTTTCAGGACAGGACGGCTAAAACGCTGCATATAGAGAGGATCGATTTTGAGTAGTTTATATGACTTGAACACCTCCGACGGGATTCGAACCCGCAATCCCCGGCTTAGGAGGCCGATGCCTTATCCATTAGGCCATGGAGGCATATTGTTATAATATATGTTTTTGATTATATTATAAAAAAAGGAGCTTGAAATAACGCAATTGATCAGAAACAAGAATAAACGGTTATTTTAAAGTATTCATAATTTCACAAAATGAGACAAATTTTGAAAGGTATAAAAGATACGGTGTTGGTAAATGATCAATAAATGTCTTTCTCAAGACTGTCTCAAATATTAAGGCCGAAACAGAGCATGGTTGTTTTCCGGACAGGAAGCCGTTAACGTGGCATATAAAGAGTATAGATTATGAGTAATTCATTTGACTTGAGCACCTCCGTCGGGAATCGAACCCGCAATCCCCGGCTTAGGAGGTCGATGCCTTATCCATTAGGCCACGTGGGCATGTTGTTATAACATATTTCTTTGATTATATTATAAAAACGGGCAAGAAATAACGCAATTCATCAGAAACAAGGATAAACGGTTAATTTGTAGTATTCATAAATGTCGTTCTCAAGACTGTCTCAACTATTCCTGCCGAAGCGGCACATGATTGGTTTCAGGACAGGACGGCTAAAACGTTGCATACAAAGAAGATTGAAGTTGTGTAAATCATATTACTTGAACACCTACGACGGAATTCGAACCCGCAATCCCCGGCTTAGGAAGCCGATGCCTTATCCATTAGGCCACGGAGGCATGATTTTAAAACATATTTTTTGATTATATTATAAAAAGAGAAAGAGATTGAAATGAGGCTATTGATCAGAAACAAGGATAAACGGTTACTCTAAAGTATTCATAATTTCACAAAATGAGACAAATTTCGAAAGGCATAAAAGAAACGGTGTTGGTAAATGATCAATAAATGTCTTTCTCAAGACTGTCTCAACTAATACTGCTGAAACAAAACATGGTTGTGTTCAGGACATGACGCCTTTAACGTTGCATATAAAGACGATCGATTTTGAGTAGTTTATATGACTTGAGCACCTCCGACGGGACTCGAACCTGCAATCCCCGGCTTAGGAGGCCGATGCCTTATCCATTAGGCCACGGAGGCATGTTGTTATAATATATGTTTTTGATTATATTATAAAAAAAGGAGCTTGAAATAACGCAATTGATCAGAAACAAGGATAAACGGTTATTTTAAACTATTCATAATTTTACAAAATGAGACAAATTTTAAAAGGCATAAAAGAAACGCTGTTGGTAAATGATCAATAAATGTCTTTCTCAAGACTGTCTTAACTATTCCTGCGGAAGCGGAACATGATTGTTTTCAAGACAGGACGGCTAAAACGCTGCATATAGAGAAGATCGATTTTGAGTAGTTTATATGACTTGAGCACCTCCGAAATGATTCGAACCCGCAATCCCCAGCTCCGGAGGCGGATGCCTTATCCATTAGGTCACGGAGGCATGTAGTTATAATATATTTTTTTGATTATATCATAAAAAAAGAGCTAGAAATAGCGCAATTGATCGGAAGCAAGGATAAACGGTTAATTTGTAGTATTCATAAATGTCTTTCTCAAGATTGTCTTAACTATTCCTGCCGAAGCGGAACATGATTGTTTTCAGGACAGGACGGCTAAAACGCTGCATATAAAGAGGGTTGAAGTTGAGTAAATCATATGACTTGAACACCTCCGACGGGATTCGAACCCGTATTCCCCGGCTTAGAAGGGCGATGCCTTATCCATTAGGCCACGGAGGCATGTTGTTATAATATATGTTTTTGATTATATTATAAAAGAAGGAGCTTGAAATAACGCAATTGATCAGAAACAAGGATAAACGGTTATTTTAAACTATTCATAATTTTACAAAATGAGACAAATTTTGAAAGGTATAAAAGATACGGTGTTGCTAAATGATCAATAAATGTCTTTCTCAAGACTGTCTCAAATATTAAGGCCGAAACAGAACATGGTTGTTTTCCGGACAGGACGCCTTTACCGTTACATATAAAGACGATCGATTTTGAGTAGTTGATATGACTTGAGCACCTCCGACGGGACTCGAATCCGCAATCCCCGGCTTAGGAGACCGATGCCTTATCCATTAGGCCATGGAGGCATGTTGTTATAATACATTTTTTTGATTATATTATAAAAAAAGACCTAGAAATAACGCAATTGATCAGAAGCAAGGATAAATGGTTAATTTGTAGTATTCATAAATGTCTTTCTCAAGACTTTCTTAACTATTCCTGCCGAAGCGGAACATGATTGTTTTCAGGACAGGACGGCTAAAACGCTGCATATAGAGAGGATCGATTTTGAGTAGTTTATATGACTTGAGCACCTCCGAAACGACTCGAACCCGCAATCCCCGGCTCCGGAGGCCGATGCCTTATCCATTAGGTCACGGAGGCATGTAGTTATAATATATTTTTTTGATTATATCATAAAAAAAGAGCTAGAAATAACGCAATTGATCGGAAGCAAGGATAAACGGTTAATTTGTAGTATTCATAAATGTCTTTCTCAAGATTGTCTTAACTATTCCTGCCGAAGCAGAACATGATTGTTTTCAGGACAGGACGGCTAAAACGCTGCATATAAAGAGGGTTGAAGTTGAGTAAATCATATGACTTGAACACCTCCGACGGGATTCGAACCCGTATTCCCCGGCTTAGGAGGGCGTTGCCTCATCCATTAGGCCACGGAGGCATGTTGTTATAATATATGTTTTTGATTATATTATAAAAAAAGGAGCTTGAAATAACGCAATTGATCAGAAACAAGGATAAACGGTTATTTTAAACTATTCATAATTTTACAAAATGAGACAAATTTTGAAAGGTATAAAAGATACGGTGTTGCTAAATGATCAATAAATGTCTTTCTCAAGACTGTCTCAAATATTAAGGCCGAAACAGAATTGGTTGTTTTCCGGACAGGAAGCGGTTAACGTGGCATATAAGGAGTATAGATTCTGAGTAATTCATTTGACTTGAGCACCTCCGACGGGACTCAAACCCGCAATCCCCGGCTTAGGAGGTCGATGCCTTATCGACTAGGCCATGTGGGCATGTTGTTATAACATATTTCTTTGATTATATTATAAAAACGGGCAAGAAATAACGCAATTGATCAGAAACAAGGATAAACGGTTAATTTGTAGTATTCATAAATGTCGTTCTCAAGACTGTCTCAACTATTCCTGCCGAAGCGGAACATGATTGGTTTCAGGATAGGACGGCTAAAACGTTGCATACAAAGAGGATTGAAGTTGAGTAAATCATATTACTTGAACACCTCCGACGGAATTCGAACCCGCAATCACCGGCTTAGGAGGCCGATGCCTTATCCATTAGGCCACGGAGGCATGTTTTTAAAACATATTTTTTGATTATATTATAAAAAGAGAAAGAGATTGAAATGAGGCTATTGATCAGAAACAAGGATAAACGGTTACTCTAAAGTATTCATAATTTCACAAAATGAGACAAATTTCGAAAGGCGTAAAAGAAACGGTGTTGGTAAATGATCAATAATTGTCTTTCTCGAAACTGTCTCAACTAATACTGCTGAAACAGAACAAGGTTGTGTTCAGGATATCACGCCTTTAACGTTGCATATAAAGACGATCGATTTTGAGTAGTTTATATGACTTGAGCACCTCCGACGGGACTCGAACCCGCAAACCCCGGCTTAGGAGGCCGATGCCTTATCCATTAGGCCACTGAGGCATGTTGTTATAATATATGTTTTTGATTATATTATAAAAAAGGAGCTTGAAATAACGCAATTGATCAGAAACAAGGATAAACGGTTATTTTAAAGTATTCATAATTTCACAAAATGAGACAAATTTTGAAAGGTATAAAAGAAACGGTGTTGGTAAATGATCAATAAATGTCTTTCGCAAGACTGTCTCAAATATTAAGGCCGAAACAGAATATGGTTGTTTTCCGGACAGGACGCCGTTAACGTTGCATATACAGAGTATAGATTTTGGGTAATTCATGTGACTTGAGCACCGCCGACGGGATTCGAACCCGCAATACCCCGGCTTAGGAGGGCGATATCTTATGCATTAGGCCACGGAGGCATGCTTTTAAAAGATATATTTTTGATTACATTATAAAAAGAGAAAGAGATTGAAATGAGGCTATTGATCAGAAACAAGAATAAACGGTTATTCTAAAGTATTTATAATTTCACAAAATGAGACAAATTTCGGAAGGCATAAAAGAAACTGTGTTGGTAAATGATCAATAAATGTCTTTCTCAAGACTGACTCAACTAATACTGCTGAAACAGAACATGGTTGTTTTCAGGACAGGACGCCTTTACCGTTACATATAAAGACGATCGATTTTGAGTAGGTTATATGACTTAAGCACCTCCGACGGGACTCGAACCCGTAATCTCCGGCTTAGGAGGCCGATGCCTTATCCATTAGGCTACGGAGGCATGTTGTTATAATATATTTTTTTGATTATATTATAAAAAAAGACCTAGAAATAACGCAATTGATCAGAAGCAAGGATAAACGGTTAATTTGTAGTATTCATAAATGTCTTTCTCAAGACTGTCTTAACTATTCCTGCCGAAGCGGAACATGATTGTTTTCAGGACAGAGCGGCTAAAACGCTGCATATAGAAAGGATCGATTTTGAGTAGTTTATATGACTTGGGCACCTCCGTAATGACTCGATCCCGCAATCCCCGGCTCCGGAGGCCGATGCCTTATCCATTAGGTCACGGAGGAATGTAGTTATAATATTTTTTTTTGATTATATCATAAAAAAAGAGCTAGAAATAACGCAATTTATCGGAAGCAAGGATAAACGGTTAATTTGTAGTATTCATAAATGTCTTTCTCAAGATTGTCTTAACTATTCCTGCCGAAGCGGAACATGATTGTTTTCAGGACAGGACGGCTAAAACGCGGCATATAAAGAGGGTTGAAGTTGAGTAAATTATATGACTTGCACACCTCCGACGGGATTCGAACCCATAATCCCCGGCTTAGGAGGGCGATGCCTTATCCATTAGGCCACGCAGGCATGTTGTTATAATATATGTTTTTTGATTATATTATAAAAAAGGAGCTTGAGATAACGCAATTGATCAGAAACAAGGATAAACGGTTATTTTAAACTATTCATAATTTTACAAAATGAGACAAATTTTGAAAGGTATAAAAGATACGGTGTTGCTAAATGATCAATAAATGTCTTTCTCAAGACTGTCTCAAATATTAAGGCCGAAACAGAACATGGTTGTTTTCCGGACAGGAAGCCGTTAACGTGGCATATAAGGAGTATAGATTTTGAGTAATTCATTTGACTTGAGCACCTCCGACGGGACTCAAACCCGCAATCTCCGGCTTAGGAGGTCGATGCCTTATCCACTAGGCCACGTGGGCATGTTGTTATAACATATTTCTTTGATTATATTATAAAAACGGGCAAGAAATAACGCCATTGATCAGAAACAAGGATAAACGGTTAATTTGTAGTATTCATAAATGTCGTTCTCAAGACTGTCTCAACTATTCCTGCCGAAGCGGAACATGATTGGTTTCAGGATAGGACAACTAAAACGTTGCATACAAAGAGGATTGCAGTTGAGTAAATCATATTACTTGAACACCTCCGACGGAATTCGAACCCGCAATCACCGGCTTAGGAGGCCGATGCCTTATCCATTAGGCCACGGAGGCATGATATTAAAATATATTTTTTTGATTTCGTTATAAAAAGAGAAAGAGATTGAAATGAGGCTATTGATCAGAAACAAGGATAAACGGTTACTCTAAAGTATTCATAATTTCACAAAATGAGACAAATTTCGAAAGGCGTAAAAGAAACGGTGTTGGTAAATGATCAATAATTGTCTTTCTCAAGACTGTCTCAACTAATACTGCCGAAACAGAACAAGGTTGTGTTCAGGATATCACGCCTTTAACGTTGCATATAAAGACGATCGATTTTGAGTAGTTTATATGACTTGAGCACCTCCGACGGGACTCGAACCCGCAATCCCCGGCTTAGGAGTCCGATGCCTTATCCATTAGGCCACGGAGGCATGTTGTTATAATATATGTTTTTGATTATATTATAAAAAAAGGAGCTTGAAATAACGCAATTGATCAGAAACAAGGATAAACGGTTATTTTAAAGTATTCATAATTTTACAAAATGAGACAAATTTTGAAAGGTATAAAAGATACGATTTTGGTAAATGATCAATAAATGTCTTTCTCAGGACTGTCTCAAATATTAAGGCCGAGACAGAACATGGTTATTTTCTGGACAGGACGCCTTTACCGTTACATATAAAGACGATCGATTTTGAGTAGTTGATATGACTTGAGCACCTCCGACGGGACTCGAATCCGCAATCCCCGGCTTAGGAGGCCGATGCCTTATCCATTAGGCCACGGAGGCATGCTTTTAAAAGATATATTTTTGATTACATTGTAAAAAGAGAAAGTGATCGTATAGCACAATGTGAGTTAATATTTTAAGAAAAAATACGCATTTTTTTAATTGAAACATGTTTCGACATTATCTCATGTCATCTTCAGTCAGTACGATAAAAATTACAAGTTGTCGTAAATATAAATACAAAACTAGTTAAAATAATCAGTATATACCTAATACAATGGAAAGTAATTAAAGAGTATTAAAATATGATAAAACATTTTTTACAGAGTAATAGATGAAAGAACATAATAAACAAATCATTAACGGCTCTATAGAAAAAGCGGTGAAAAAAGAAAGTGTGACGGAAGGAGACAAAAGAAAAAGTGTAAGTACCAAGAGAGAGAATAAATGTTAGACTATTAGAGTTTTATCAACATACTTAACCTGTTTATTTAAATCTGGATTTTTCCAACTTATATGCAACCCTTCTTCCAATTTGAGTAGCTATTTTGTTTGTGCATATTCTAGAATAGAAAAAGATTCAACAGTAGCATTATCAAAACATTCCTCTTTCTCTCGAATGTGTTTGTACACATGAGAGTTTTTATCTTTCTTCAAATTTTCGTCAATACGTTGTCCAATATGTCTGGTATTTTCACAAATATAACAGGCATTACAGCCAGCACAAGTAAATTTGTAGACAACGTTTGATTTCAAATGCTTAGGAATTTTGTCTATAGTTGAGAATAAGCTACCTATTTTAAATGATTGAAAAACAATTTTAATGGAGCGTGATTTGCAATACTTTTTAATAACCTTGTTAATTTTTATGTTTACTTGTTTGGACGAGTTACCAATAAATGGAAGCTTAAAGTAGTGTGTATCGTCCGCCTCATTTACGCTCTTATTTTCACTGTGTTTATTATTTAGGTAATTACGAATTATTTTGTTAATTAAATACTCAGGATAAAGGTTACGCTTTAAAATAGTTTTAATATCGGTTAGATCAGTGTGAAACCCTCGCCAAGTGTTATGTATTTTGAATGCTCTATCGATTAAACATTTGATGAGTCCAACTTTGTAAGAAAAAGCAGTAAAGCTAAAGTAGTTAGTGAGAATACCAGTAAAAGTGTTTTTACGAAAAACACTTGCTTTTAATGATGAAGTAGAGTTATCAATTAATACATCTAAAAAAGTTAATTTACCGTTAATTTCTGTTTCCATAGTAAATTTTATATTAGGATGTCTTAAGTTTAAATAATTAAAGAAATTAATGGCTTCTCTGTTTGTCAATGCAGCAAAAATGTCATCAACATAACTCTTATATAGAATAGGTTTAGTATCGGAATAATTTTCAATCAATTTTTTCTCATGATATCCCATGAAAATGTTGGCAAGAATAGGAGCAAGTGGTGAACCCATTGCTACACCCTCAATTTGGTCATAGTAGTTTCCGTTAAATAAAAAATGTGTTTTTACAGTAGCATAAAAGAAAATTTTTTTAAATCAGCTTTGGAAATTTTCATGTTTGAGTTGTTTTCAATAATCAAATTAGTTGCAATATCAATAGTTTCATCAAGTGGTAAGTTAGTAAAAAGGCTAGTAACGTCATAAGATACAAGAAAATAGTCTGAAAGTCTTACCTCGCTTATTTCTTTGACGAATGTAAATGTGTCTGCGCAGCAATAATCTTGAGGAATATATGGAGAAAGAAGCGATCCCAAATTTTTCGCTAATTTATAATTATACGTTCCAATAGAAGATACAATAGGACGGAAAGGAAGAGAAGAAACAGGAGAATTAGAAAAGACTTTGTGAAGTTTGGAAGACCGTAAATTCTAGCAGGGGAAGAGACTTTAGGGTAAATTTGATCATATTACCGTTATATATTATTTTAACTAGTTTTGCATTTATATTTACGACAACTTGTAATTTTTATCGTATTGACTGAAGCTGACATGGATAATGTCGAAACATGTTTCAATTAAAAAATGCGTATTTTTTCTTAAAATAAAAAGAGAAAGAGATTGAAATAACGCAATTGATCAGAAACAAGGATAAACGGTTATTTTAACGTATTCATAATTTCACAAAATGAGACAAATTTTGAAAGATATAAAAGAAACGGTGTTGGTAAATGATCAATAAATGTCCTTCGCAAAACTGTCTCAAATATTAAGGCCGAAACAGAACATGGTTGTTTTCCGGACAGGACGCCGTTAACGTTGCATATACAGAATATAGATTTTGAGCAATTCATGTGACTTGAGCACCGCCGACGGGACTCGAACCCGCAATAGCCCGGCTTAGGAGGGCGATGCCTTATCCATTAGGCCACGGAGGCATGCTTTTAAAAGATATATTTTTGATTACAATATAAAAAAGAGAAAGAGATTGAAATGAGGCTATTGATCAGAAACAAGGATAAACGGTTATTCTAAAGTATTCATAATTTCACAAAATGAGACAAATTTCGAAAGGCATAAAAGAAACGGTGTTGGTAAATGATCAAAAAATGTCTTTCTCAAGACAGTGTCAACTATTCCTGCCGAAACAAAACATGGTTGTTTTCAGGACATGACGCCTTTACCGTTACATATAAAGACGATCGATTTTGAGTAGTTTATATGACTTGAGCACCCCCGACGGGACTCGAACCGGCAATCCCCGGCTTAGGAGGCGGATGCCTTAACCATTAGGCTACGGAGGCCTGTTGTTATAATATATTTTTTTGATTATATTATAAAAAAAGACCTAGAAATAACGCAATTGATCAGAAGCAAGGATAAACGGTTAATTTGTAGTATTCATAAATGTCTTTCTCAAGACTGTCTTAACTATTCCTGCCGAAGCGGAACATCATTGTTTTCAGGACAGGACGGCTAAAACGCTCCATATAGAGAGGATTGATTTTGAGTAGTTTATATGACTTGAGCACCTCCAAAATTACTAGAACCCGCAATCCCCGGCTCAGGAGGCCAATGCCTTATCCATTAGGTCACGAAGGCATGTAGTTATAATATATTTTTTTGATCATATTATAAAAAAAGAGCTAAAAATAACGCAATTGATCGGAATCAAGGATAAACGGTTAATTTGTAGTATTCATAAATGTATTTCTCAAGACTGTCTTAACTATTCCTGCCGAAGCGGAACATGATTGTTTTCAGGACAGGACGGCTGAAACGCTGCATATAAAGAGGGTTGAAGTTGAGTAAATCATATGACTTGAACACCTCCGACGGGATTCGAACCCGCAATGCCCGGCTTAGGATGCCGATGCCTTATCCATTAGGCCACGGAGGCATGTTGTTATAATATATGTTTTTGATTATATCATAAAAAAAGAGCTTGTAATAACGCAATTGATCAGAAACAAGGATAAACGGTTATTTTAAAGTAATCATAATTTCACAAAATGAGACAAATTTTAAACGGTATAAAATAAACGGTGTTGGTAAATGATCAATAAATGTCTTTCGCAAGACTGTCTCAAATATTAAGGCCGAGACAGAACATGGTTGTTTTCCGGACAGGACGCAGTTAACGTTGCATATAAAGAGTATAGATTTTGTGTAATTCATACGACTTGACCACCGCGGACTGTAGTCGAAGCCGCAATACCCCAGCTTAGGAGCTCGATGCCTTATCCATTAGGCCACGGAGGCATGCTTTTAAAATATATATTTTTGATTACATTATAAAAAGAGAAAGAGATTTAAATGAGGATATTGATCAGAAACAAAGATAAACGGTAACTCTAAAGTATTCATAATTTCACAAAATGAGACAAATTTCGAAAGGCATAAAAGAAACGATGTTGGTAAATGATCAATAAATGTCTTTCTCAAGACTGTCTCAACTAATACTGCTGAAGCAGAATATGGTTGTTTTCAGGACAGGACGGCTAAAACGTTGCATATAAAGACGATAGATTTTAAGTAGTTTATATGACTTGAGCACCTCCGACGGGACTCGAACCCGCAATCCCCGCCTTAGGAGGCCGATGCCTTATCCATTAGGCCACGGAGGCATGTTGTTAATATATATTTTTTTGATTATATTATAAAAAAAGAGCTAGAAATGACGCAATTGATCAGAAACAAGGATACACGGTTAATTTGTAGTATTCATAAATGTCTTTCTCAAGACAGTGTCAACTATTCCTGCCGAAACAGAACATGGTTGTTTTCAGGACAGGACGCCTTTAACGTTACATATAGAGAGGATCGGTTTTGAGTGGTTTATATCACTTGAGCACCTCCGAAGGGACTCGAACCAGCAATCCCCGGCTTAGTAGGCCGATGCCTTATCTATTAGGCCAGGGAGGCATGTTGTTATCAATTATTTTTTTGATTACATTATAAAAAGAGAAAGAGATTGAAATGAGGCTATTGATCAGAAACAAGGATAAACGGTTATTCTAAATTATTCATAATTTCACAAAATGAGACAAACTTCGAAAGGCATAAAAGAAACGGTTTTGGTAAATGATCAATAAATGTCTTTCTCAAGACTGACTCAACTAATACTGCCGAACAGAACATGGTTGTTTTCAGGACAGGACGCCTTTACCGTTACATATAAAGACGATCGATTTTGAGTAGTTTATATGACTTGAGCACCTCCGACGGGACTCGAACCCGCAATCCCCGGCTTAGGAGGCCGATGCCTTATCCATTAGGATACAGAGCCATGTTGTTATAATATATTTTTTTGATTATATTATAAAAAAAGGGCTAGAAATAACGCAATTGATCAGAAGCAAGGATAAACGGTTAATTTGTAGTATTCATAAATGTCGTTCTCAAGACTGTCTTAACTATTACTGCCGAAGCGGAACATGGTTGTTTTCAGGACAGGACGCGTTTAACGTTGCATATAAAGAGGATCGAATTTGAGTACTTTATATGACTTGAGCACCTCCGCCGGGACTCGAACCCGTAATCCCTGGCTTAGGAGGCCGATGCCTTATCCATTAGGCCACGGAGGAATGTTGTTATAATATATGTTTTTGATTATATTATAAAATGAAAAGCCCTTGCAGGCTATAAGATTTCGGATTCTTGGTTGTGTGTAATTTGCTTCCCTATACCTATCGAGTTCGAAAGTAGCCTGTTTTGTACAGAACTTTTACAATTTTGTTCCGTTATTTGAAATAAATAGGTATTATCCCGTGGTATTATCTTGAACTTGCAAAATGTTTCACGTAGTACAAATATACGAAAAGTGATTTGTAAAAATTAATACTTTAACAATACTGCACTACACTTAACATTCATAAGAAAGAAACGAAGACGTTTTAGCATATCAATTTATTAAATATTATTGCTTGTGGTGTAGCGATATTTTGAAAATGTTTTATTATACCTGTGACATGACTAAAATCTTTATCAAGTTTAAGATATCTAAGATTTGACCATAAAGTTGGATCCTACAAGTTTAAAACAGAAAAAAAGAAATAGAAGTAGGTGAAAGAAACAAAAAGGTTAAATCCAAAGGACTAAATCCAAAATGCGATTCCGTGGTATTAATATTTAGACTAGCCGGGGAACCCGGAGTCGAAACGCCGGGTTAAGCCACAAGTAACTGTGTTACCTGGTGTTGAACGCCTGGAAGAGCGATTAATAAGAAGTGTAAACTGTGCCACACATTCGGGTGAAGCGCTTTAGTATAGATGTCATAAATTAAATGAGGCGCAGAACATTATGGTGTTTCCGGTGTAATATATTTTGAAAAAAATAGGCGCACAACATTAGAGTGTTTCCAGTGTAATATATTTTTCAAAAAAATATCTTTTCACAACTTTAACTGAAATAAAAACACAGTTTACAACTCGTTGCTATACTGTTATAGCAATAGCAGTTGGCCAACCTTTTTTATTTTTCAGAGAACATTCCCGTTAAAAGTTCAAAAATAAATATTACTCTGGGCTGAGGGATTAGTACAGGCAAACAATGACACATATCCATATAGGCATAATACCCTTTCTTGAAAAAAAACTTTATCGTAACTTCGGATAAACAGAAACTCAGGAAACAGCCATCATTAACATTGGACTGAGCGCTTAGTAAGGTAAACTGTGTCGTCAATGCGTTTAGGCGTAATACCCTTTTCAAAAAACTTTATTGCAACTTCGGTTTAAATAAGAACACAGGAAAATCAGCCTGTCGTTACCTACCCTGTCCAGCTAAAAAAATCACTCAGCAATTCTATTTTGCAGGGTAAGTTTTCATGACACTAATAAAAGGTGTCGCTACCTACTAACTGCATTTAGCATAAGAAATATTGATTAAGAATTTTGTTGTAGCTAGCCAAACTGCATTTGGCTACTTTTACTCTTCAGCGCCAGAAGTAGCTAAATAGCTAGCTAAGAAGAGAGACACAACCCCAACATAAAAATAAATAATAATATACCAAACTTTAAAATAATAAGAATAAATAAGGCTAGCTACAGCTAGCTGGCTTCAGGAGGATGCTGCCTTGAAATCTACGTTAGCTAGCTAAAATCTTGAAATTGGTTTGTTTCAGATTTACACATGGCTAGAAAACGTGATGATATTTTCATCTTAATATGTGAAAACATAGACACAATGAAGAGAATATCTTAAACGTTGATAGAACTGAAATTAAGGCAGTTAAATAATTATACTAATCCAACCAAATATTCCTCTTTCTTCAAAAACTTTTTAATTCGCAGCTTGGTGAAGAAGCCAGAGTATAACAAATATGGCGTCCTTGAACACGGTCCCTCGAAAGAAACGACTCGTACTTTAACCCCTAGAGCCCAGTTTAGTTGAACAAAATCCGCCTCGTTAAAAACATAACTAGAAACGAAAATTTGACGGAGTATCAAGCATAGCTCATCAAATAATATCAAAATAACAGTCTATAACAATATTTGTGATCAAATTCGTAACGCGGCCTTCATTCTTTTTCCAATTTAACGAATATTAAGATATGCACACAGCTGGAGTAGCGCTGGGTCGCGGGGTCAAGTCGGACTTTAAAAGTCGTGACGTTACGGCAATCGGTTAAAAAGTCGGGCGGAGAAGAAGAAAAAGAAAAAGAAGGAAAAGACCGCTCCTTTTAATAAGAATTCTGATATACATCCGAAATCTTAAAAAGAGCTTGAAATAACGCAATTGATCAGAAAGAAGGATAAACGGTTATTCTAAAATCGATCGATTTTGAATAGTTTATATGACTTGAGCACCTCCGACGGGACTAGAACCCGTAATCCTCGGCTTAGGAGGCCGATGCCTTATCCATGGAGGCATGTTGTTACAACATATTTTTTTGATTATAGTATAAAAAAAATGCTAGAAATAACGCAATTGATCAGAAAAAAGTATAAACGGTAATTTGTAGTATTCATAAATGCCTTTCTCAAGACTGTCTCAACTATTACTGCCGAAGCGGAACATGGTTGTTTTCAGGACAGGACGGCTAAAAAGTTCCATATAAAGAGGATCGAATTTGAGTAGTTTATATGACTTGAGCACCTCCGACGGACTCGAACCCGCAATACTCGGCTAAGGAGGCCAATACCCAACCTCGATCCCAGGACATGTTGTCTCTTTTTGCATATCGGACGGCGAGACGAACATGGCCCTGGTGGAGGCTGGTCAAAAATCTTTGATTTTCGCAGATTTTTAATTAATGCACTCGTGTCTCGTTTATCCAGAATTTTATACTTCCTAGTCCTTGGTAAGCGAGATTCAATTTAATTATCAGGGTCTGGATTTTATCGTGATCGTTAAAAATGGAACTTTTTAGTGAAGACTGCACTGTGAAGACTAAGTAGTTGTGGAGGTGGCTCTAAAGTACATATTGTTGTTTTAAAGCAAGTATATGTTTTTGAATATTGCCTGAAAACAACGCAAATCATATATTTTGACGCTTTGTTAAAGGCAGTTTTGCCTATGTATTTGGAAAATTATTAATTTTTCATTTACTTGCTGATCTCTTTCCAGTTAAAAATAAAAAGAATATTGTTTTGGCTATCACCTCTAAGCTTCCTTTGTAAATGATCAGGTAAAATAATTAATGGAATTGTTTTTTCTGCTGCTGTATTAAACTTGGAACAGGGGAAGTTTAAAGCAGATGAGAGCTTGCTTGGAAGTAGTGATGCAGTGGAAGGAAAGCAACGGAAATGTTAAGATTTTATTTGACCATCCAGAATCCTCTTTATCTATCCCAGTTAACTCTGTTAACGTTAAGTTGAAAACAGAGGTGATGCGTTCTGGAACTTCATAGAGAATTGCAGCTCATCCGCGTGTTCTCCCCGGTGAATGGTAGCTACAGAAATCGTTAATAACACTTAGATAGATAGCATATTTTACATGGACACACCTGTTACATTGGGCACATGCTCGACAAAACTTAGACTCTAAATAATGAATTTGATGCATCATACAAAAAAGGTACAAATCGCATTTATATAATGGTAAAACTTGATCTTATTTCCCCCAGGTTGCAGCTATTCGAAATTTACGTATTTCCAATCCTTCCAATATTGATGTATATATATACAAACATGGTAAAGCTGCATCTCCACAAGAACACAGTTGTCCAAAATGAGATCATTGGAACAATGTGTATATTCTTGCGGTCGGAATGCGTTGCTCTCCGATGGGGTACAAAGTGGACTTTTCACGGTCAAACCTTCACAGTAGCAACCTTAATTAAACAGAATTTACAAGTAAAACGGCGTTAAAATGTTGCAAAATGACAAAAATTAAGCAGTATATATCTAAAACATATTAAAGATTTGACTAAAAAAAAAAGAATTCCTTGAAAAATCCAGTGTTGTATTTACGAAGGTTTCACCGCTTAAGCTGAATACTGGCCCGTGATTGGTTCAACCAGTATTATGACGCGAATCCGACCACAAGAATAGAGCACATTATCACCGCCATCTACCGAAAACATCATCTAGAAGAAAACAATCATTTTTGTACGAAAGTGCTTAGATAGTGACGTTTGTCCAAACATGGTTGTTGTGAGACGCGTCCTCTCCAGCGTTACAAATCTGCTCCGCTTGTACGTTAGGTTACTTTGCAAATACAACAGTTATTTCCAGGAGTCACACAATGAATACATGGAATAATCTTGACTTTGGACAAACGTTTTTATATATGAAAGCAAAATTTTATAATGATGTTCCTATCAAGGTTATTTCACATTTTCAGTTTTATAGTTTCAATTTTCTGTGCTGTCCATTTAGTTCTTTTTAGTTTTTCTGCAACTTTTTCAACTTTTGTCTTTGTGTCTAATTTTTGTTTTCATGCACGCATATACACTTAAAGAGAACACATTGATAGCAGTAATTTTTGTAAAATAACTGAATTGTATATATATACACAGTATCTCTTAGAATTTCAACTAATAATAATAATTGCTTTCTCGATTTTATTATTTTCCTTTTAAATATTTTGATTTTCCTTGTGTATGCCACGTTTGACAAACACATTTTGTCGTAACTGAATTTTATTCTGTTTTCAGAAACTGAATTCTCGACAAATGTGATACAAGACTGACATATAACAGTTGGAAGAGGATCCAGTTCTGTTGTCTTTAACCCACATGTTTGTCTAGTTTTATTCTCAATGTTTTTCTTTTTTCCAATATTGCTAAATATTTTTTATGAACATAAATTTGTGTTATAATATAGCTAGCTCTTATGTGTGTATATAATATAGCCTTACGTTTTTATTTTAAAATCCCTTACTTTCTTAGAAGTAACACTAACATAATTTTTGCAACATGTAAAATCTGTGAAATTAGCATGGCAAATTCATGCAATCCTTCATCTGTATTTTCGTTTATGTATTTACGCTTACTTTGTATTCTAATAATAATAATAATAATAATATTATTCTGAATAAAAAATATTAAATATTATTCTGATGTTTAGTAGTAAAAATAATAACTAACTAGTAGCTATCTGTAGTAGCTATAGCTACCTATCTTTTTACACTTGTTGTTTTTTAGCCAGCTGACCAAGACATTGCTCGCAATGTCTTTGTCAGTTGCTAATATTAATCCGAGCATAAGCAGCATGTAGCTACCCACAAGTACATCTGGGTTAAGAGTTAACTAGCTAGTTAAACCTAAAAAAAGCCATAAAAATCTGCCAAAATGTGTTCTCCAAATATTTTTCTTTTATGCAAAACAGGTATGCACAGTGTCGGCCATCTTTTTTTTTTACAGTTAATTTTAAGCGTAGATATTTCACGGACCGAGTGACGTATTATCTTACGCATAATTAGATGAAAAGTCTCGACCAATCACGGTTCGGAATAAAACCAGCCTCCTCCAGGGCCTTTTTCGTCAGACCTATCAATAAGCGCAGCGCCGATGAGAGACAAAAAGCCCTGGGAACGAGGTTGGCCGATACCTTATCCATTCGGCCACGGAGGAATGTTGTTATAATATATGTTTTTGATAATATTATAAAAAAAAGTGCTAGAAATAACGCAATTGATCAGAAACCAGGATAAACGGTTAATTTGGAGTATTTATAAATGTCTTTCTCAAGACAGTCTCAACTATTCCTGCCTTAACAGAACATTGTTGTTTTCAGGACAGGACGCCTTTAACGTTGCATATAGAGAGGATCGATTTTGAGTTGTTTATATCACTTGAGCACCTCTGAAGGGACTCGAATCAGCAATCCCCGGTTAGGAGGCCGATGCCTTATCCATTAGGCCACGAAGGCATGTTGTTGTAATATATTTTTTTGATTATATTATAAAAAAAGAGCTAGAAATAACGCAATTGATCAGAAACAAGGATAAACGGTTGATTTGTAATATTCATAAATGTCTTTCTCAAGACTGTCTTAACTATTCCTGCCGAAGCGGAACATGATTGTTTTCAGGACAGGACGCCTTTAACGTTGCATATAAAGAGAATCGAATTTGAGTTTGAGTAATTTATATGACTTGAGCACCTCCGACGGGACTCGAACCCGCAATCCCCGGCTTAGGAGGCCGATGCCTTATCCATTAGGCTACGGAGGAATGTTGTTATAATATTTTTTTTTTGATTATATTTTAAAAAAAGAGCTAGAAATGTCGCAATTGATCAGAAACAAGGATAAACGGTTAATTTGTAGTATTCATAAATGTGTTTCTCAACACTGTCTCAACTATTCCTACCGAAGCGGAACATGATTGTTTTCAGGACAGGACGGCTAAAACGTTGCGTACTAAAAGGATTGAAGTTGAGTAAATCATATTACTTGAACACCTCCGACGAGATTCGAATCCGCAATCCCGGGCTTAGGAGGCCGATGTCTTATCCATCTGTCCACGGAGGCACGATTTTAAAAGATATATTTTTGATTACATTATAAAAGGGAAAAGAACTTGAAATAACGCAATTCATCAGAAACAAGGAGAAACGGTTATTCTAAAGTATTCATAATTTTACAAAATGAGACAAATTTCGAAAGGCATGAAAGAAACGGTGTTGGTTAATGATCAATAAATGTCTTTCTCCAGACTGACTCAACTAATACTGCCAAAACAGAACATGGTTGCTTTCAGGACAGGACGCCTTTAACGTTTCATTTAAGGGGATCGATTTTGGTAGTTTAAATGACTTGAGCACCTCCGACGGGACCCGAACCCGAAATCCCGGGTTTAGGAGGCCGATACCTTACGCATTAGGCCACGGAGGCATGTTGTTATAAAAAAATTTTATTATTACATTATAAAAGGAGAAAGAGCTTGAAACAACGCTATTGATCAGAAACAAGGATAAACCGTTTCACTAAGGTATTCATATTTTAACAAGATCAGACAAATTTTGACAGGCAAAAAAGAAACGGCGATGGTAGATGATCAATAAATGCCTTTCTCAAGACTGTCTCAACTATCAAGGCCGAAAAAGAACATTGTTGTTTTTTGGACAGGACGCCCTTAACATTGCGTATAAAGAGTATAGATTTAGAGTAATTCATATGAATTCAGCACCGCCGACGGGATTCGAACCCGAAATCCCCGGCTTAGGAGGCCGATACCTTATCCATTAGGCCACGGAGGCATGCTGTTATAATTCATTTTTTTGATTACATTATCAAAAGGGGAAGAGCTTGAAACAACGCTATTAATCAGAAACAAGGATAAACGGTTTCTCTAAGGTATTCATAGTTTAACAAGATCAGACAAATTTTGAAAGGCAAAAAAGAAACGGCGATGGTAGATGATCAATAAGTGCCTTTATCAAGATTGTCTCAACTATTTTTAACGAAAGAGAAGCTGGCCGTTTACAGGACAGGACGGTCAAAACGTTGCATATAAAGAGGGTTGAAGTTGAGTAAATCATATGATACAACACGTGCATTTATACTATTCTCATGCGCATGCGCATAACCCGAAAAGTCGGGTTACATTGTAGTGCAGAATCCGAAAAGAAACTTCGTTCCCGACTTATCGCAGAACGTCGGAAACAGCGCTTCTTTTCACATCTTCCTAACAATAAATTAGAACAGAAAAG
Source organism: Hydractinia echinata (assembly GCA_030067915.1). Lineage (NCBI taxonomy): Eukaryota > Metazoa > Cnidaria > Hydrozoa > Anthoathecata > Hydractiniidae > Hydractinia > Hydractinia echinata. The sequence continues at coordinate 1,745,581 of JASGCC010000060.1, forward strand.
ACAACAGTATTGGAGTAACTTGTTATATTGGTAGGAGAGTTAAAAGAGGACCAATTTTTGTTACAATCCTAAATCTTTGCTTACAGAGAGTCGTTGGGATTTGCTATCTTTTATGTATCCGTCCCTACTGGAACTCGATGACCACCTGCCGTGTTTACTTATCATTCTGTCAGTGACGCCGTTATTTGCAGCAGCACTAGCTCCACCTGAGCGTAAAGAATGTAACCCAAAATTTTCCGGTACTTTTTGAATTGTATTCAAATGTTCGTGAAATGTTTTTCTGGCGCCTTCGTAGGATATAGAAAGGTGCCCTAGCACATTGTGGCCTGTCTTTGTTTTCGCCAAACGACAAATTAAATAAGAATCCAGCTGAAATTTCAAATTAGTCATACACAGATACTTTCGTAACCAGGTTACCAGACATGTGGAATTACCAGTGTGAGCTATGTACACAATATGACCTTCTCTTAGCTGATCCGTTTTAGATTTTTTAACACTAATTTCAAATGAATCTTGTTTATCTTCCAAGTCCTGAACTTTTAAGGCTAATAATTCGCCAATGCGAAAGAATCCTGCGAATCCTAACACGCATAACACTATAAACCTCATGTGCATGAAGTTTGAACTTTCTCCATAATATGCAATTATCTCTTTAATTATGTCCACTGTGAACGGCTCTTTCTTATTGCACGTTTTACCGACTAATCGTTTTGCGCCTGCAAAGGCTAATTTAACAATTGAGTGGTCTGTTGGCGACGAAAAACCTGCATTAATGTGTCCCCAGCGTATTCCACAAAGTGCCGAAATTATTTTACTTATTGAACATCCTTCTATAACCAAGTCGTTAAAATAAATACATACGAAAAATGGGTCGGCAGGACAATGGTTGATCTCAGTATATTTAGAGCTCCAATCTACCCACTTTTGCCAAGCTCTTTTGTATTTAATAATCGTTTCCTTCGCGTAAGCCGCTTGTAAAAGTTGTGGTAAATTTGCTGCTTTCGACTTAAGTGCAGTGTTTTGTATCGCGTCTAGTTTTTCCCAAATACCAACATTGATGTGATCTGTTAAGAATAAAAGAATGTAAATAAGCCTCCTATATATGATTTTTTAGAAACCCTAACCTTTAGTGGTTCTGGCTAATTTAATGCACACGCCCGTCCGGCGATTTAAGACATACGCCCGTCCGGCGGTTACTCACATACGCCCGTCCGGCGATTTAAGACATACGCCCGTTCGGCGGTTAAGTAATATACATAAGCCTACTAAGGCATTTTTCACCCGTGCGGCAGTTGTCCTTGTGTCAAATTCGTTACAGAGAAAATAACAAAAGTTGATTTTTTAATCTGTATTAAATTCCACTAACAAAGCTAAAGATTTAAACTTAGCAAAGCCTTCAAATACGGTTTTACTGGCGGTATAATTATAAAAATAAGGATCTAATAACAAGTAATCTTTTACAAATTCGTAAAAATAGATTCCGTTCGGAGTTAACAATGACCAGAAATATGATGAATGCCACATAGGGACTAATGGAACGCCTCGACCGTTACAAAGTTTTAGATGATTTAGAACATCGCCCACTAACGAAATAGGGGGGCACAACCAATTAAAATCACCGAACCAATTGTAAGTGAACGGGTTAACACCACGCGAATTCGGACAAAAATATTTTGAGTTAAAGTTGTTAATTTTCTTATTTATGTCATCGGCGAAACGATCGACTGTAAAAATGCCAAACTTTTGTTGAATGTAATTAAATGATTCGTAATCTATCCCCCAGTTGTCGGAATCAATTATTTTTGATAAAAAATCTGCTTTGTTATTTGCCTCCCTCGGGATGCATGACGATTGTAATTTGATATTATAACTCATTGAAGCATCAAAGATTTCTAAAGCGAGTTTTTGTAAATGCGGTCTCCTGCTGCCTACTTCTATAATTCGAGTGACATTAACATTATCGGAAAACCATTGAACTGATTCATTTTTTACACGTGGGCCTACCGCTTGCAGAATAAGTTTAACAGCTAAAAGTTCCCGGTAAGTAGAACTTGTACGTCTTTCTTCCGCAGTAAAATTTCCCCTGGCGATAATATCTCCCAACCGTTGCACAACATAACCCCCATAACCACTGTCACTGGCGTCGGAGTAAATAACCTTGGTTGTTAAGGTGTTCTTTTTTATTTGATAACCGTTTGTGTTGAAGAGGTTTCTATACCAAAAAAGAAGATCTGACTTTAAAAATTCATCTAACGTTTCTAATTTTTGCCAAGTTATACGAGATTCTATAAAGCGGTACATGTGCCTTGTAAAAAGTCTTGTTAAAGGGCCAATAGCTAAAGTCATTGAGATAATTCGTCCGGCAATTTTTGAGATAAATTTTGCGCTTACACGATCGCTGTTTAATGCTAATTTCACAAGTGAGAAAATTTACTTAGTTTTTCAGATGGAACGTAAAATTGGCTGGTGCGGGTATCGATGTTAAAGCCGAGCCATTTTCCAGTTTTACGAGGCTCAAACTTTGATTTTTCTAGATTAATGGTGAGTCTTGCTAAATCGTTTTGAATAATCACGGAATGCTTTTTTGTTGTCTCTAATAATTTTGAACCAAAAATACCATCATCTAAATACATAGTACATCTTATACCGTCTTTTCGCCATTTTGTTAACAAAGGTCTTGTCAGCTTTGTAAACGCGTAACAAGCGCTGGCCAGACCGAATGGTAAAACGAGAAATTGATAATATTTGACCGTGTTATCTGGAAAAGTCCAGGAAAATCCTAAATACTTTCGATCATGCTCATGAATTGGAATGTGATGGTAGCCATGTTTTAAATCAAACGTTGAGAAGTAATAATCTGCTTCAAGATGCTGTGATACGATTTTTAAATCTTCGTATTTATATTTTGGAAAAGTTAAGTAATCGTTCACATGTCTTAAATCTAAAACCAATCGTAATTTATTTCCTTCTGCTACTGTAAGCGGATTGCAACAATATGGAATGTTGGAAACCTCTTCGATACAACCGTCTTTTAAAAGTTGCTTAATACTATGCGCTACAAACTCTTTATGTTTTAGACTCGAGGCATTGTTCTTAGCGGCAAACGATGGAGGTTGAAGGTTAAAAGGTAGGCAATAGCCATGCTTTATCATACTTAAAACGAAAGGTGACGTATCAAGCTCATCCTGCCAGAATCTTAAATTTTGTTGAAGTTTTCCCACTACAGAATGTTCTAAAACAAGTAAAAACGCAAAGAATTACATTAAATTAAAAACGTGTTAAACTCAAAAAGTAGATTCGAAAACTAAAATTGTTTGTCCCTTTTCAATTCGTTATGAGTGACTTGTGGTACCATCGTATTGTTGCTTCGTGAAAAAGGACAACGTGCGGAATAATGAGCCAGTCTACCACAGCCCCAGCATACAATGTTTTCGCTTTCTCTTGTTCCAGAATACCTTGGGCCAAAATACGTTTGAAATTGGGATGCTGGTCTACTACGATCAAAGTTCATTCGTTGGGGAAAAGTGCGTTGCTTTAATTTTCTACGCTTTTTGCTTTTAGCATTGGCTGAACGGATTGCTCGATTTATAAGTTTTTCGTCTTCTGAATCAGACGCTAAGTCGTCACTTAAATATTCATTAACCGTTGCCCAATCTTCTCTGTCTGCCAACTTAATGAGTTTAATACGTTTCTCAACTAAGGTCTTACCTTCAGACAACAATTTTTGCGCTTTTTCGATGTCCTTATCCGCCAAACTGTCCGCTGCCTTGTCGAATTTGTCCATAACGTTTTGGCAAAAGTTAAATTGGTGTTGATTTCCTTTGCCTTTTAGATTGACGCCGGCCAATTTCTTTTGAGATTCCAACGCTTTATCAATCTTTGACTGTTGGCTGTCTAAGAAACGGGAAGCAATTGTTTCAGCAACAGAGGTAGCAGCTGCCAATGTTTGCTCTTGGTGACGTTGAAGTGTATCTTCCACCAGCTGTTGGATACGTGTATCCAGTTCTTCAGGATTGTTTAAAGTTTGCGATGCTTTCCACGCGACCAAAGACCGAGGCTTGGCCGAGGATACAACACGTGCATTTATACTATTCTCATGCGCATGCGCATAACCCGAAAAGTCGGGTTACATTGTGGTGCAGAATTCGTTCCCGACTTATCGCAGAACGTCGGAAACAGCGCGACTGTGTGAACTATTTTTCCCGAAACTGAAGACGGCTATTTACTGGAGAGGATGCCTTAAACGGTGCATAATGGATTTTGAGAAATTTATATGTCTTGAGCACCTCTGACTGTATTCGAACCCGCAATCCCTGGATAAGGAGGCCGATGCCTTATCCATTAGGCCACGGAGGCATGTTGTTATGATATATGTTTTTCATTATATTATAAAAAAGAGCTTGAAACAACGCAATTGATCAGAAACAAGGATAAACGGTTATTTGGTAGTATTCATAATTTCACAAGATGAGAGATATTTCGAAAGGCGAAAAAAGAAACGGCGTTGGTAGATGATCAATAAGTGCTTTTATCAAGACTGTCTCAACTATTTTTGCCGAAAGAGAAGATGGCCGTTCGCAGGACAAGACGCCTTAAACGTTGCATATAAAGAGGTCTGTTTTTAAGTAACTGATATGAATTGAGCACGTCCGACGGGACTTGAACTCGCAATCTCCGGCTTAGGAGGCCGATGCCCTATCCAGTAGGCCACGGGGGCATGTTTTTATGACATATATTTTTGATTACATTATCAAAAGGAAAAGAGCTTGAAATGACGCTATTCATCAGAAAAAAGGATAAACGGTTACTCTAAAGTATTCATATTTTCCCAAGATAAGACAAATTTCCAAAGGCGAAAAAGAAACGTTGTTTGTAGATTATTCAATAAGTCCCTTTATCAAGACTGTCTCAACTATTTTCGCCGAAAGAGAAGATGGCGTTTACAGGACAGGACGCCTTAAACGTTGGATATAAAGAGGTTTGAAGTTGTTTAATTTATATGACTGGAACACGTACTACGGGATTCGAACCCGCAATCCCCGACTTATGAAGCCAATGGCTTAACCATTAGGCCACGGAGGCATGTTGTTATTAGATATGTTTTTGATTATATTATAAAAAAAGAGATCTTGCGATAACGCTATTGATCAGAAACAAGAATAAACGGTTATTCTGTAGTATTCCTAATTTTACAAGATAATTCAAATTTCGAATGGCGAAAAAGAAACGTCGTTGGTAGATGATCAATAAGTAGCTTTATCAAGACTGTCTCAACAAACAAGAAAAGATGGCCGTTTACAGGATAGGAGGCCCTTAACGTTGCATATAAAGAGAGTTGAAATTTAGTAATTGATATGACTTGAGCACCTCCGACAGGATTCGTACCCGCCATCCCTGGCTTAGGATACCGATGCCTTTTCCATTAGGCCACGGAGACATGTTGTTGTAATATTTGCTCTTGATTATATTGCATAAAGAAAAATAGCTTGACATAACGCTGTTGATTAGAAACAAGGATAAACGGTTACTCTATAGTATTCATAATTTCACAAGATGAGACAAATTTCGAAAGGCAAAAAAGAAACGGCGTTGGTAGATTATCAATAAATGTGTTTCTCAAGACTGTCTCACCTATTTCTGCCGAAAAAGAAGATGACTATATACTGGACAGGACCCTTTAATCGTTGCATATAAAAAGGATTGAAGTTGAATTTATATGACTTGATCACCTCCGACTAATCTCGAACCCGCAATCCCCGAATTAGGATGCAGATGCATTATCCATTAGACCACGTATGCATGTTGTTACGAGATATGTTTTTTGATCATATTATAAAGAAGAAAAAAACTTGAAAAAACACTATTAATCACAAACAAGGATAAACGGTTATTCTAACGGTTTGAAATATTTATTGTGAGATTAAATGAAACTGCTTTCAGTCGGTGTTTGACAAGAAATGCTGTTATTTTTGAAAGCGGGAAGTGTTTTGCTTTTTGATGGTGAAAACTGCATCTTAAAAATCACACGAAAACTGAGTTCATCCTGCAGTGTATTTTTTTTGTTTATATTGAAGTTTACCGTCTGGGTTTTGGAAGGCTAGTTTTAATTTGGAAGCCTAGTTTTTATTTATGGCTAAATTGATATGGAAAATTGGGTGCGCTAGATTCATTGGCTTACATGTATAATTGGCGCCCAAAGAAACCGTTTTCATAGTTTTAGCAGCTGCGTGTGTCAGCCGAATCTTATTTTTAGGGTGCCCTCGCCTTCCTTAACGTGGACACTTTGCTTAGCAAGATAGTTTTTTATTGATAAAATCGGTTAATACGCATAACACATTGGTACTAATCTAATATAACGTTTAAAAAGTAAAATATAACTATTGTTTATTTTATATCTATATACTAATCCTGAACAAAAAAAAGCTTAAGTATGGTATAACATGTGCATAGAAGACTATTAAGTTGCTGATGTTATTAATAAGGCAAACAGTGATAAAAATTGTTTTAGTAAGGCCCCAAAGATCTTCGGATACCTAAAACACCCACATGCTGAATAAATTGACGTAGCAGAACACGAAAATAATTTTAATGAATATGACTTTACTTTACTTAAATAAACATTTAAAGTTGAATTGATTGAGTGCGATCTTTCAATCATAGCTCTTATATCAGTCGCCCACAACACCTCGCTTTTAGCTTTACTTATGTTTATTTTAACCAACACTTTTCTATCTTTTTCATTCTTCTTAAACTCTTCTTCTAAGTCAAAAAACATCGACTCTCTGTTGTCTCTACTTCAATCGCAGTTGTTAGAAGAAAACATTTTGTGTCATTATTTACATATCGAATTGAGTTCTCCTGATATTTGGAGGAGTGAATCTAACCAATACTTGATCATCCATCACAAATTCTTGATTGCGCAGTTCTGCTACTTCTATTTCTTTATGCGGATTAAACATCGTAAAGTAAAACCCTTTCTCTTCCATTTTTAAATTGTAAAACACGCACGAAATCTCTTTGATATTCTTTGACAAGAAACGAATATGCAAAATTTCTAAGAAAAAAAAATAACCGTTGATACTTCAAATTGACATTTCAGAAGATTTTGTTATTCCACCTATATGTGGTGAACAGTCGACAATTGATCACCCGTGTTAAAGAGCAGTCTTAAATTTTGAGCCCAGTTGGTTCTCGTTTCAATGGAAAAATATAGGTTGTTTTAGGAGTTTTGATGACGTCAGTAGTGCATAAACAAAAAAGTTTATTTTAAAAAACTTTACTTAGCCGTTGTCTCTAATGTGTGAAACTTGAAACGCTGATGCAGAAAATGTATAGAATGGCGTATTTTTGGCAAACAGTTAAGGAGATATAAGGATTTAAAAACTTTGCTGACGTCATCAAAGACCCGAAAAGTACAAATTTGTATACCCGTTGTATAGAGCGTGAAACGCTGATGAAGAAAATGTATAGGACCATGTACTTATGACAAACAGTTACAGATATGTTGGAGTTTAAAAGTATTTTGATGACGTCATTAATCCGGATTGACCCACCTTTAGGAAATCCTATTTTAGTCCCGGGTGCTACCTAGTTACACACACACGAAATGATGTCAGTTATATCTCCTCGTGTCTAAGTTATTTAACCTTAAACTTGAAAGTGCACTGCAATGGTTTCATCAACCTTAATAATATCATTGACGTTAGTCGTTATAATTACGTGATGTTTAAACAGCTGATAAACAAATTAGACTTATTTTTTTAAATTTGCGCATTCTTTAGAAGAAAAAAACATCTCCTTTCAAAATTTTGGCCTGGTTCGGTATTTTCAGTCACAGACAACTTTTTGTACTAATAAGAGACTAGTCGATAAGGCCCGTGGAAAAATCCAATTACGCAGAAAAAAAACGAATACACAGGCTGTTTTAGAAATTTTTATGATGTCAGTAGTGGATAGGCAAAAAATATGTGATTTGTACTTATTTACCCGTGGCTCTAATGTGTAGAGCTTAAAACCTTGATGAAGAAAACGTATTGGATTATGTTCTTTTGACGAAATGGTTAAGGAGATATAAAGTTTTAAATATTTTGCTGACGTCAGGAAAGTCAGTCATAGTACAATTTTTTTTTTATAAAGTTTGTTTAACCGTGGCCTCTATTGTGTAGAACTTGAAAATGTATAGTTCCATGTACTTTTAAGGAACTGTAATGTAAAGACATATTGGGGTTTAAACGTATTTTGATGAGGTGGTCGCCAGTGGCCCCTAGTTACCCGCGCGGGAAATGACCTCAATAGGTCATCCCTCGTAACAACTGTAGATTGTTTTAGGAGTTTTTATGATGTCATCAGTGTATAAACAAAAAATATATTTTAAGAAATTTGCATGCTCGTTGCCTTCATCGTATAGAGCTTGAAACGCTGATCAAGAAAATGTATAGAATCATGTGCTTCTGACGAACGGTTACAGGGATATTGTGGTTTACAGGCCTTTTTAACGGATTTATTCACGTTTTTTTCCTACATGGGAAATGACACATTTGAATATTTAAACTCAACGTTCGAAATAAAAATAATAATAACGGTGAAACTCATTTTCAAAAATGAACGAAAAGGGATACTCGCAGAACACAAAAAGTTTGAACGATATTTTAAATAAGTTTAAAAAATTCCAAATTCTACTCGCCTATCGCCATCACAACTCTTCGTAGTTTTTCGTAAAATTTGGTGAACTAGCAGACGGATTTAAGCTGATGCTAAAAGTGCAATTTTGAATGTTTGCTCCTTAAAATAATGGTGTTACGGGATTCCAGTGCTCCATCAACTCTTCTTGTATATTCAGTGGGATTAGAGAAGATGGGAAATACAAGGTAAAAAGGATAATGGACGGCGGAAGAGGATGTCTCTTTGTTGCTACAAATGGAAATCACATGAGACATATTTTTTGTTTATACTTTCAACCTTTTTTATAAGCTGAGGTTAGTATTTAGTAGTTTTCCAAACACTGTGATAGTTTTTCATTATGTGTTGTTAAAAATTCTCTTTGTCTTAAAGGTACCATATTTACGATTCAAATGTTTCCATGACGTCTCAGCGGGCATATTACTGGCCAATAATAACCGGGTTGCGCAATAATGGAACGCTTTTTAACCTATCAGATTGCGTGTTTTTATTATTATTGCTTTTCGCCTGCTTACCAAGCTAATAAAGGCAATTTTAACTGTTCAAAAAATTTTTCCCATTATCAAGCCTTTTCTTTATTTTTTTCTGTTTCAAACCCTATTTTGTCTTAGCAACTCTAAAATACTATACAACGTTTCATTTCCACGCCAAACAATCTATCTACTTACCTTCAGAGTCACTGTTAACATCAACAAAACATTGCATTAGTGCGTCTTCAAATTTTACCAGTCCATTTTTAAAGTTCCCCAATTTTAGGGCACTTTTATCACAAGGTAAGGTGATCCAGTTTAAGTCAATTTTGTAAAATTGACTTTCTTGACAGGAATGCTCGGTGTTCGATTTCATTTTGTTAAGCATAGACCGAAATCTTTTTTCGCATTCCAAAACTGACTCAATGTGCCTTTCTTGGCTTTCGTAAAATATAGTTGGAAGCCGTTCCTTAATCTCATAAATCGCAGCTTCATAATTAAACTCAAAAACAAAATTATCTTTTTTCATTTCCAACAAGCATCTTTCCGCCACTTTAATAACTTCCTCTGAGAAAGCTTCAAATCTTTTTCTGTACGCATCATCTTGTATTTCTCCTATTTCATTCAACTCAGTTGTCAAAAATGGCAGTCCTTTGGTAAACAGCCCAAAATTTTCATCAAAATGCTTCAAGGATTCTTCAAAGGGTGGTGCAAAATATTTTGATATCACATTCTTTTTGTTGATTTTTATTTGAATTAAATCTAAAAGCTTGTCTTTGTACCACTTTTGTTCTTCCATAGCCCGTTTCGTCGCTTTTGCTGCTTCATTACGCTGGATTTCGATTGTTCTGTTAGCAGCAAGTATTCCAACCGTCATATTTTGAATTCCAACCTTAATTTCATTCACCATCTTTAGAGTTAGGGACAAGTGATACTGAGAAGCATTGTTATCGTGTGCCGGCATGTTCTCTCTGGCAGTCTAAGGAGATTTTTTTTAAAATACTAACAGCAAAAGGCAGTGATAACTACAAGATTGTCCGCATAAACTAAAGTCACATTTTTCTATCATTTTATAAAAAGATGATAATATTGCATCTGTATCATAGAAACTATGGCAGTTTGTGATAAAAAAGCAAGATCTTTCTTCATAGAGAAAAGTATTTCTATTTTAATTTAGCTACTAACTGAAAGTGTTAAAAAAAGACTTGGTCCACAATAGAAAAAGTTTCTTTTAACAGAGCGCACGCGACTTTTAATTATTTTAGAATGTTTTTAGCCAATCAAATCCTGAGATACGACCACATCGCAGTGTTGTTTTTAAACAGGTTAAAACGCTTTAAATAAAATCTACTAAGTCCGCCGAATTTGACAAATTCGGGGTGACAACACACTAGACACAAAATATCAAACAATCTGGTAAAAATACCAGTTTTGTTTACATTTTTGTGAGTGCTACTACTTATAATTCAGTATTTTTACACATTTATCAAACGGGTGTCTAAATAAGAAAACAATGGAATATACTTCTCCTTAATGTGATGGTCACGGGTCAACACGCACAAAATAATGAAACAAAAAAAGTTAAGGATTAAAATAGCAAAAATATTGAACAACATGTGACAAACATATTTTTATTACTTTATACTACTAACTTACTGATCAAATTTGTAAGTAAAAAGATAAAGAAAATAAGTAATCAAAAGTTTTAGTTTTCCGGCCTGTATATTTATTAAATCATAACAAACTTTATCGTTCGAAGCTCATAGTGTATCGTGGAAAAGAAGCTCAAAAGATGAAAAAATTATTGTTGTTGATCATAACAGATATTTTTTAAATTCAAAGAATTTTAAACCAGGGTTATAAAGGCCGTTACTACTATAGTACGTAAAATATTCTTGATTATCTCGAGTCAAAGATCTTATTTTTGATGTTTACTGGTAAGTACATCCAAAACCTACTTATTTTCACCCTATACAGCCATAAAATTTTGTAAACTTGTTGTTAAGATGATATTTAGTCGTGAAATATAGTAACTTATTAGGATTTAGAAATCTATAATTTTTTTTCTTAAATGCTTAAAAATTATGGCTGCCACGAAATATTTTTTTGTTCGCATCTCCTTTAAAATCAGTATGGTTAAATAAAAAGAAATGAAAAATGTTTTATTTTCATTAGGCGTGACAATTTCTACAACCATACCTTTGGTAGCCTTAAACAAAATATAGGACTTTTTTAACATATTACCGCTACATATTACTATCGGTATTAAAAGACATACTTTCCATACTTGCTTTTGTAAAGTTGTTACGAGAAACAACTTTATTTCATAGACTGAATAAACATTTTCATCTATATTCATTTATAAGCTACCTGTCGCTTTTTCGGAAAATATTATCTTCGAAATGTTATTGATAGTAAAAACATGGGTCTTTGGGTCGTGCCGGACATTTTAACAATAAAACTGAATGCCTAACTTATTTTATTTTGGGTTTTCTTTAAGCCACTGAGACTTGCATCAATAAATTTAACATAACAAAAGTAAAGCAGTACATAATAACGGAAACATACGTACGCTATGGTGATATTTTAAAAAAACAAAATTTTCGCGGAAAGCACATTTCGCAGTTTGTGCTAGAATCAACAACTTAAATTCCCGCATAAAGTTTCACAATGAGCCGTTTGCAAAGTTATTAAATATTTGCCAAATTTCACAAAATCGGCATTCCTAAAATTGTATTACTTTTCGTCAAATATTGCGTAAAGAGGCAATCTTAGCACTGAAAACAAAAGGAAACCAAAAAATGTCAATGAAATTTGATTAATGACTATATACAAACATATTTTTCAAAAAAACAACAGTTTGTTACATCGCGACATTAAAATGTTGCAAAAATTAACAAAAATACTAATCCGTGAGGTTGGATGCCTGCAGAAAATAGCAAAATTTGACATGCGCGAAAAAAACGTTTAAGCGAGAAAAAAATGTTTTAGAAACGTGGAAATTTACCAGCATCAAATAAGATGTATTGGCAAGCTTTTGTAAAAAAATACATACCTCAAAATCGCAACCAAAGGTCAAGAATTCACAAGAAATGTTTTCTTTTGTGCAAATGGTTCTATGGTCTTCCACCTAAATAAAAATAAACAGAATTGTCAAATAGGAAACATTAGGTTATTTTATAGTCAAATTATGTAAAACATATAAATGTATTATGATGTGAGTCTGGGTTAACCATATTCAGTCCAGATTTTTCCAAAATGCTACGGTTAGTAGTGTTGGGGGTTTCTGCTTTCCGTTAATAACTTTCGTTAGGTTTTTTAAAAAAAAGTATAAGCAGGTTTAGTATGTTATAAAACAACAAACTGGCAACAATATATATCCCTGTCAAAAAAAAGTAACATCTATTTTCTATTTTCATTTATTATAAGCCCCAATAGAATTAAAATCCTTTACTTTCCAGCAGGTGAAATAAGAAAAGGTACCGTTTGTCGTTCCATTTTGTTGGCTGAACATTCGTTTGGACATGGAACAGGATATTTTTCACAGGCACCGTGATGATTCTAAATATCGAATTGATTATATTTGTATATAATGTGTCCAAAACTATGCCCGCAAGCAAATGTCATCTTTTAAATTATAATTAAAAAATCTCATGCAATTCTTACCGCTATGTCTAATTTTAAGCATATTATAGAGCAATATTCACACGTCACAGGCTTGTAACCACATATTTCTCCGTGAATAGAAAGTGTGTGACGTTCCATCTTTTCTTGACAGTGTTCAAAAGTACAATTTACAATCTGAAAACAACATTCCTTTTCCAGATGATACTGAAAAAAATATTGGATTAACTTTTTATGGCGTATAAAGAAAAAGATGGTTATGATTGATTGATAATGTTGCAATACTCTACCTGAATATTGCTGAGCTCTCCAACCCATGGACATTCCTTCTTAACATTTTCACACTTGACCTTTGTAGTTGAAATAATTCTATTGATTATAGCTGCATGTGTCACCTGTTAACATTTAAAAATCATATAAAATGTAATATTGATAAAATCTTACAATTTTATTTGAACATAAAATTAAAATAACTTTCTTACGCATTCATTTTGAATTTTGGCTCGGCAGCACGGACAACAATACTTCTGGCGACTAAAAAAGTAGGAAGAGAATATAAATCTTAGCGTACAAGTTATTGATTTGAATAATCTTAGTCTTTTTTAGTCAAAGCTTAATCCTGCCTACCTTTTTTTGCAGTTTTTTTCCAAATCTTCTAAACAGCTCTGACACATTCCATGTGTACAATTTAACTGCATCGCGTTCTTCATCAACTTCAAACAAATGCAGCAAAGCAAGTCTGATAACACTTCACCTGCGATTTCATACTTATATCCACCACACATGTTTTTATTACTTTCTACTTTCTTTACTGTTTGTTAAAAAACAAATAAAAAATAGTTATAACATCTTATAAACATTGAGAAACTAACTTTGCTAGCAGTAGTTTTGCAATTTTTTTCCTCAACTTTCTTTGTGACGAATTCATATTACACGAAAGTTTTCTCTAATATCTTTTATTAGCCGTAGAGTAAGTTATCTTTTTCGTTTTTGATATCATACAGTATCACCTATTGTGCATCCTCATCAAAACAATCTTTCAATTTTACTGTTTTACTTAAAAAATTGTTAAACGAAGCTCTTAACTTAGAATTTAGACTACAAGCTATAGAAGACTACATGCATTTTTAAATGATTTTCAAACAATTTAATGTAATTGCGCATTTTTAAGAAGAAATGCTGTGTTCTTAAAAGATATTTTAATAGAGGAAAGTGTTTGCAGGAAGAAAAAAATTGCGGTTTTGTGTTACTTGGAAAATTCGCAAAAATTTATTTCCAGTGAACCGCAAAAAGTTTTTTCTCGCGCAATCTTGTAATATTAGCAAAGATCCCTTAAAACTTCCTTGCTGTGAGACAAAATTCATAAAACTAGTTCGAATTTGTTAAAAAATTTTATAACACCGCAGAAGTTTCTCCCCCAAACACTTTCTTTCATTCCTTTCTTTCTATAATGTCACTGCAAACTGTCCAGCTACCACTACATAAATTTCAAACGACACTGGACACTTATTTGGAATACTACTTAAGTGCTAAGTAGCACTGTAAATAACATTGATCTCTTCGTAATTGTATTGCACAACTTCTCAATTCACAACAAGCGATACGTCACAGCAGACAAATACATGTATTGTAAACACTAACTGAAAAGATTTTCTAACGAAAATTATTTGTTTTAAAAATGAACAACTAATTTAGACGATGAAAATAATATGGAAAATGCGGAGGTTAACACTTCAATTGGTGAAGAAGGATCAATACGTTATAGAAAAAACTTTTATCCTAAATGCCGATTTATCTGATGTTGTTTTGTTATTCAGATAAACTTTATGGTTTTACATCAAAACATATTTATTGGGAACATCCCTTAATATCGTCAACTAGGCAACGATATTCTAATGTGTATATACGAGTAACATAATAATAGCTGATTATCCTGGACTGTACCGCGTGCCGACCGAGCTTACGAATTCGGTACAATGACAGAACATTCTATGCAAAAAATTATTTTAGAATAAATCAATGTAAACTAAACATTACTCTGTTTGACGACTGAGGAACCAAAAAGCTGCGGAGCGAGTCAGAAAAGGACAAGGGGCGTGTTTGCGTTATAAGTTCGTCGCGCTGTATTTGGTATTTTCAAAAAATGTGACATCTCATCATATTTTTTTCATGGACAATGTAGCTAGGTAGTTGACTAGCTATATTGAAGAAGTTTTCAGACATAATATTGACGCTGAATTAGGGTACTTTAACAGTAAAACTTGACATTGTTGTTGTTTCTGTTTTTTTTTATTGATTAAAGAAAAAACTCCGTTAGAGTGCATTAAATCAAAGCTTAATTTTCAGTTTAACTCGTTCATTCTCTGCGGTTGAGAGCACTGACACCCTTATGAATCTCTAATAACTGTATGTGAACAAAAGAATAATTGAACAGTGAATAATTATGATTAAATGCTGTTAGTTTCATAAAAACTACTCGTTTTTTATTAGAAAATAATGGAATGAATTTAGCGACAATTTCTCGATTTTCAGGAAAACAATAGGTTCACTCAACCAATTCTGAACCAATCAGAAAAGAAATCTAAGTTTTTTTGCACGCTATTTCATACAATCATAGAAAAAATCTAAGCTTTCCGCACTGCAGAATTGAAAAATAAGTATAAATTGCACTAGTTTCTAAGTAAAGAATAAAAATATAGCAAATATTGTAGTGTAAATTACCTTAAAGGAATTAATTTTCGCGGGAATTAATTTTCTCGGTTTTCGCGGATTTTGGTCATTTCCGCGAAAATAAAATTCCGCGAAAAGTCTGGGAAGGCCTGATCCGCGAAAATAAGTTCCCGCGAATTACGTAGAAAACTTCCAACCGCGAAAATAAATTCCCGCGAAATTTGTAAAAAAAAATCAAAATCCTTAATTTTTTAAATTTTTGCCAAATTTTAAAAATACACAAAAATATGAGACAAAATGTGTTTTTTATGTTCAAACTATCTTTAAATGATACATGCTACGTATAAAATATACAATAATCAATCAATAACTATTGTCTTCTTATCCATGTTTTTCTCATTTTGCTTGAAAAATAACTGTCTTATGTCTCTACTTTTTTGTACTTGATTTGACCGCGGATTTGATGATGGTGTATTCTTTTTAGTCTTCTGCTTCTTTCTTTTTGGTTCTATTGGTTCGACGATCTCGGTTTCAATGTCAACATCTTTTGTCAAAAAACATCCAATAATAATTTGGTTTTTCGGTTCGCAATACAATCTTTGAACGATTTCTTTGTAACGATCAAGAACCATATGATTCCAAGATAAAAAACCTTTTAAAATTCATAAATTTTCTTCGATTTCCTTCTTTAGAAATGTATACCTAAACTTCGTATTCCCAGTGTTCGATTATATAGAAGTTTTAAAGTGAAAAAGACGTATTCCCTGATTTTACATATCCGCGAAATTCTTTTAAAAGCTTCAACCGCGAAAATTAATTCCCGCGAAATTTTTCAAACTCTTTCAACCGCGAAAATTAATTCCCGCGAAATTTCCTTTGCTGGGAGATCCACGAAAATTAATTCCCTTTTTTTCCGCGAAATTTAAGGAAGGGTCGTGTCCGCGAAAATTAGTTCCCGCGAAAATTAATTCCCTTAAGGTAGCCAATCACAATGAGAAAACCTTGTATTTCCTTAAAGTAAAATAAGCCCAATGTTGACCACTTTAAGTTGCTATTATTAATATCTTGCTTACATTTTCTGGCACCATGAACCACTATACGTCGGTACTGTATAAAAACATGGAATGAGAAAATTATTCATGTCAATGTGACTAGAAGAAATCACCTTTATAAGGGACTATTTCTTGAATCGCTAAATTGCCATATTGCAGACCATGGATTTTTTAGTTTACTAATTATGATGAAGACGAGGTTCTTTTAAAATCAAAAATTAGGATTAGTGCAACAGTAGAAAAACTTTAGCGTATTGACTTCTTCCTTAACGTAAAATAAATCGTTTAAAGTTAACAACAACTGTATGTTTAAACCATATCCTTATACTTACTTATCTAAACCATGGGCGGGAAATCAAAGACAGCTTAACGAAATGGTAACTCCAAGCTCCTCTTGCGTTGAAAAAAGTTAATGTAACCCAACCATGCAAAAATTGTAATCCGAAAGCGTAAAATTAAAACTGGTGTTGCTGTAGATAAAAATTCCAGTTGCAGTACGCACAAAACGATTGGTCACATCGTTGAAACCGTTTACGATGTATTTGTTTTCTCGTAAAACGTTTTATTTATTTTGTACGCAGTACATCAAATCACGATTACCCATGACGTATCTATATAATGTAAACTTTTAAGTTGCACTTTCTCTTTCAACGCACTAGTAAGAACTGGCATGCTATCTCACATGTTGTTTGAACATTTTGAATGAAGCATCCAGGTTTGATATCAAAACTGTATATCAATAAAAAAAAACAGCTCTATAATAAGAAAACTAGACAACTTTCTACTCGATCACTGTGCAGTCGTACGACATAAAAATTTATCATATTGCTTTGTAGACTCAGATTTGTCTTACAGAACAAGTACTTAAATTTATGTTTACAGCAGTTAAGAAAGTGAAAGATCAATACAGCATTGACGTTATACAAAAAGACAACAAACACTTTTATCATTGAAATCATTTTTTTTTTCAAAATTTGATACCCTAAAACATTGACCGTGTTAGTGTCCATTTTTTTTCTTTATTGTACTTTTGTTTTAAGTTTTTGAAAAGTTTACCGCAATTTTGTTTTTAAAGGGCTGGTTTTTGAAGGTATGGTGGTCTGGCCACATTCTTCTTGAAAAATTTCAAGTAGAAAACTTTTTAAACATGCGCATTATAATTACGGATGATAGGTTTTTTTGTTTTTGTTTTTGTTTTACGTAACGCTTCAATTTATTCCTTAATTTACATTATCTAGACTACCAAGCCTCCTTTAGCTTTGATCAATTATCATGGTTCATTTATCCTAATGCCGTTCAATACGTTTTCACAACTCAAGACTTTCGTATGATTATTTGACTGATTCCTTCGTCTATGCTCTTTTTGCTCATGTTCATTTTGTTTTTATTTCTGATTGAATTTATATTTACGTTTGCACATACATTTAGTATTTACGCATTTTAGCATTAAGAACCATTGTAATTTATGGATGCCTAAAATATATGTCGATTAATAATAATAATTAGTAATTATACTAACCAGGTGACAGGTGTATAGGTTCATTTAGGCGTCCACCGGTGGTAGATACACACCCGTTTGATTTATATTAAACAAAGAGATTGGCGAGAAAGTTTAAATTAATTGTGTATCATCTCGAAAAAACTATTAACACACTTTCTTCAAAGGAGAGGCGAACAAAATAAATAAAAATTTGTGGCAGCCAGAAAATAAATTTTAAGCGAGAAAAAAAAAAGGTTATAGATTTCTTAATCCTAAAATCTACAAGAAAACTATATAATACCTTAAGTACAACTTTACAAATTTTCTATGGTTATTGGGTGAAAAGAAGTGGGTTTTAGGTGTACTTACCAATAAACATCAAAAATAAGATTTTTGGCTTGACATAATTAAGAATATTTTACGTACTATAGTAGTAACAGCATTTTATAATCTTCGTTTAAAATTTTAAGTTAAGGGATATCTGTGATGACCAACAACAATATTTGTTCAAGTTTTGAGTCTCTTTTCCACAACATACCACGAGGTTCGAGCAATAAAGTTTGTTAAGATGAGATGGCGTCAAATTTAATAAACTTACCTTGCTTTTAACTCAAGTTTTCTAATAAATAAATTTCAAACTTTATATTCTTCAAAATTTTGCAAAGAAACATCCAAAAAGTAAATAAATCTTTTTAAACAAGTGTAAATTTTAACGGGTCATAGGACTAGTCTAATATAACAATACGCAACTATTTATGCGTCTGCCCTTCTGTAATAGTTAACGGTCGATATGTTTATTTTTCTTGAAGATGCCAAAAAACTCTCTTATGAGTTGTTTGACGTTACAGCATCACGTCAATGCATTAAACCGACGTCATATAATAAATAAAAATAGTGAACTCGGTGCAATACGCTTATATTTCTAGGGCCTGGAAACGTCTCGTAAATTTAATTTTGAGGGTCTTTTTTTTTTTAGAATAATAATGATAGTATTAATAATAAGTGAAGTGAGGTTAAAAGTTAGACAATTTTTTTCGAAAATGAATTATGTTTTCGGTGAGTTATTGGAAATTGCACTGTATTACTGAAACATATTTTGGTTTGAAAAAGTGTTCCCGGTATTTGCTGATGTTATGAAAATCCGAAATGAAGCCCGAAATTTTACTCCACTTGTTATGTGAAACTTAGTGTAACCACGACAGAATTTCACATCGATTTAGGCAAAGTTAAATTCTCATGCGTATGTCACTTTTAGTAAGCTGGAGGTCAAATAACCTGGAAACAGGTGAAAATAACTGTATTCTTCTTCTGCACGGGTAAATAGGAATCACCTGGGCTTAAATTTAAAGCAATTCCTAAAAGCTGCAGCACCCACTTTTGTTTTAAGAGCACACACTTTGGTTCGGAACTGATTGGTTGATAACCTATTTTAATTTAGGAAAAATTACAATTATAATGCTGTGTGTCATACTGTATTTCCGCAAACTTTTTTTATGACCTTAACATAGTCCGCAAATCTTAATTGATGATGTAATCGGAAGTTAACAATTATTTTATATAGGCATTCCGAAAGTAATTACTACCGTCAAAAACTGAGCAAAGTATATTACTATCAATCAGGTTTGAAAATTTTCGCTTGTTATCGTTTTCCCTCTTTTCGCTGAGATAATATATATTCAGAAAATTTTGTACTCGCAAAAATATCCTTTAAGATACTATTTGTAAAAATTAATACTTCTGCAAAAAGGACAATTTATTCACACACAGGAAGAAATAACGCGGGGTGATATATTTCATGCTTACGTAATTCGTGCGAGCAAACAATCATTCTAAAAAATTATACCAGAAAAATATAATTTTGCTTCACACGCAAAATCTATCCGCGAAAAGTGGAGTCATTAAGATATTGGTAGTGCTATAATTCTTGCAACGGTTATTGACATGATATAACAGCAGTAGATGGAGCCAAGATTCCACCGCAAAAATACAAGAACAATTTTTAAGTCAAATGCAAACTAATTTGTTTAACAGTTGGTGTGTATTAATATTTAGAGGATATATAACAACATACGTTTCATATGTTACACAAATCGCACGAGTAGTTTATCTTCAATAATAAAATCTTGGATTTTTAATTCCGCAATTCTAATTTTAAATGATAGGCGATGATGTTCAAATAGCACTTGCCTTTTTTCCATTCTCTTGTTGTAAACATGGCATTTCTTTTTCTTCCCTTTGTCGATTTCCTTCAATACAAAAAAGATTGTTCCGGGGCGTGTCTGAATAAAGCAAGTTACAAATTCATCATCAAAGACTTTAGTGTACCGATAAACCCCTTGCTGGTTATCACTTAACAAACACGTTTTAACTTTATAAAAGTAATTGTCACCAACAGAATACTGAACATTAGGTTTTATCATGTTGAATACTGCAATCAATCTACTATCCAACTGCAATAATGATTCAACATACGCTTTTTCCTGATCTGCAATAAATGTTAGACATTGACTTTTCGTTTCATGCTCAATCGTTTCCCAATTGGAATTAAGAAGTAAAATATCCTCTTTCATAATTAATATATTCTTTTCAAATATTTTAAAAACTTCATTTTGAAGATCTTGGTAACCTTCTGTGTGATTCCTACCTTTTATTGTTTCATTTAAGTGATTTTTCAACCATGCGATACCTTTGATAAAAAGGTCAAAATTGCTGTCGAAGGCTTTTAAATGAGCTTTAAATAATTTCATGAAATGGTTAGAAAATATGTCGTTCTCGTTCAATTCATTTTTTATCTTGACAAAAAGTTTGGCCGTGTACCACTTTAATTCTGCTTTTGCCTTCTCTGACGCTTGTAATTTTAGATCATTGATTTCTTTCTTCATTCCCTGCAAGGACTTCACAATATTGTCCTTCATTTCTTGAACTTCTTTTAATGTTAAAGATAAATGATGTTGTGACGAACTGCGACCATGTTCCAGCATATAATCTCTGGTGAACTAAAAAATTCACAATTGCCTGGCATCATTTAGAAAGCGTATATAATACAACGTAGAAATAATCAATACAAACCTACCGTAAAATTACATCCAAACGATGAAAATTCACAGGCAACAACTTCTTTAAAGCAAATATTGCGATGAACTTCCACCTATAAAAATTGAAAACAGAGGCGATGCCTTTGTCACCAATATTTGCTTCCCATTTAGAAATACTGTAAAACAAGAAAATAAAGAAGTTAGGGAATCATCTCTTAAATTAATTTGTTATTTGTGTCTGTCTGCGACAGGCAAAGTCGATTATATTTTCTACAATCTTCTTTAAAAGCGCCCATAAAAGATCTCCTAAAAAGCATGTGCTGTATTTTAAAAACCTTTTTTTACATTTTTAATTAGCGAGAACAAATTATGTGATAAATGAATTTCATGAGCTAAAAATTTTGCTATTGTATTCTAATTTGCAATGACGAGCTTTAAAATCACAATGGAAGTAATTGCTTTGTTATAAATCAATGTAGGGGCAAAGTCACGGCCAATTAATATTATTGTATTTTCCAAAAAAACACTTTATTTAAAATAAAAAATAAAAATGCACGAAGCTTTTCCTAACAGTGTTACATTATTAAGTGAAAAAATATTTCTAAGCTAAAAACATATATACACGTATCTACAGTGAAATAATTAGTTTCAAATCAAAAACATTCTTAAAGGGATCCCGAGGTACTTTTACAAGTTGGACTCATCTGAAAGATTTGCATGAGAAATGCTAAATGATATATTTACTTTTTGTTAAAACTTCATGTAACTCCAGATATAGCTTTTTTAATATTTATTTTTATTGTCGCTCGACCGCCATCTTGGTTATCTTCGACCTTCTTCTTCGTTAAAAATTTTCATTCTAGCTCCAGTCTTTTTTAGTGGCACGTGACCATGTTACGTATTATTTCAGTAGCGCTTTAATTATTACTGACTGCATAGCCAGAACATATACCTTCGCGCGGCAAAGTGAAACGAAAGCTCTCTACGAACAATTATTTTTTTAAAAAAAAATTAAAATAATTCTGCATAAAGTTCTTTACGAACGATTATTTTTTTTAAAAAAATAGAAATAATTCTGCATATGTTCTCACATAGCTGAGCAATCAAACGAAAAATAAAATGTGCATGATTTTTATTTCAAAGGACGTTTTATTTGAGACGCAAGTTGTGCATGATTTTTATTTCAAAGGACTTTTATTTGAGACGCAGGTTGTGAAAGTTACTGATCATTCAACATGTCACACATTTGTGCAGTCCTGGTCTTTTGAGGTGCGCGATCGCGCCCCCGCACCTCCGCACGCTCCTGCAACAATGGAGCAGCATTTTCAATCACGCACCAGAAACACTTTAGTCACTTCAATAATGCGCACCTGAAATGTCTTTTGTATAAAGTAATTATTTACTATACTAATAATCAAAGAAAAAAATGACTTAAAGTTCGGAATTTGAATGAAAAACATGCACGTTTAAAAATGAATTATTTTTAGAAATTGAATACGTTGCATTGCGTAATAACACCTGTTGTTCTTTTCGAATGTTCCTGGCTTTTTATGTTTCGAGATGAATTCATTAGGTTAGGGCATCATTAGGTTGTATATCGCAGAAGTCGCCGGTGGCATGCTTTGAAAATGCTTGTCACTGGCACAGCTTAACATGAAGCAAAAATGTACAGGAGACTCAATAGAGTCTTCGCAGAACATCTCTTCTCACAAAACCGAGGGCAGGGCTGACTTATTGCCTGCTGTGTCGTGTGGGAAACAGAACTTCTGGACTTCTTTTTAATACGATATACAATTTTTTCGATTATTATTACTAAACATATTTGATTTCTCTTTCCCCTTTTAAAAAGATTTTTTAAACTTTATTGAACATGTTTTTTCTTTGGTATTACATCACGAGAACATTCGTCCGAAAGCTGTATTAAGGTACAGGACACCTAACCTCTCCCATGTTCTGGTTATATTTAACTTGCATGGGTGCGCACTCATCTCGCAGTATTCTCTGTGATGATGAAGGTCGGACTGACTTGTGGCATGGTTCCAAATGGTCTTCCGTCTTTCGTTCGAGTCTCAGTGTAATGCACCAGCCGAGCATAAGAGTGTCAGCATGAAGAAATGGGGCCGCCTTTAATGTTTTATGATGTATGCTTTTAAAAGGTCTAATCATGGAGGTACAGAGCAGCGTTGATGTTAGACAGGATACCTGTCTCTCTTTTCTGCTTTCGTGCTTCGATGTCTGTCCTGCTTTTGTAACCCTGCTTATTTTAGCGCGCTATCGCAAAAGGGAAAAATGATGAGTTTAATTTACTAGACTACGTTGATGTTTGCGCTACATATTGGAAGAATATCATAAAAACAAACTTTAATTAGACGGTAAATTCTGCCTCTCTCTGCATCGTGGGATAAATTAAAGTAGTATTCTTTTCTATTGATTTTTTAATATTTTTTAATAAAAAATATATCCATCTACTGAGTAACTTAGGCAACCTCGTTCCCAAGAAAGATTGTTGAGAACAAGGTTGGCAAAACTCACTTGAGCATCATACCCCGCCTAGGTCGATAGGTTATAGATCAGTAATTTTTACAACCTGTTTGTTGAAATAAATTCTTTTAAATTTGAAATAAAAGAAATCATGCACACACCTGCTGCTAATATCTTATTTTTTTGTTTTATTGCTTAGACGGCTAGAATATCATGTTGAATTATTTTTTTTAAACAAAAACAAATCATTCGTACAGAGATCGATGTGGAAAGTACATTGGATTTTTTTAACTTTGTTGCCACAGTATATTAATTGTTTTTGGCTATGAAAGTCATTAATAATAGCGAGTGAAAGTCATTTTTGTGAGCGCTACCGAAATACTACGTAATAGGGTCACGTGCCACTAAAAAGGACTGGAGCTAGTCTGAAATTTTTAACGAACAAGAAGATCGAAGCGGCCATCAAGGCGGCAAGAAAAACAAATATTTGAAAAACGATATCTGGGGTTACATGAAATTTTAACAAAAAGTGAATTTGTCATTGGGAATAACTTTCAGGTAAGTCCAACTTGTAAAAGTACCTCAGGATCCCTTTAAAGGACGATCAAAATTAGGTCTCAAAGGACAGTCTGCAAACAAAAGAATATAAAAGCCGGGAAAAAATTGCAACAATGGACTAAATAAATAAATAAATAAATCGTAAACGATCGTGGAATGCTATCAAAAATTCGAAGAACGGTCAACAACATGTGAAACAAAAACCAAGTAATACCGTTTCTAAAAAGTAATAAACTTTTAACGTCCAGTTGGTCATTAATTAACGGCTTTTGAGTAGAAATATAAAATGCTTCAAGAATTCTTCTTTTTCTTGCGTCCGTACTTGCTTTAGCAATTATAGACCAGGTAAGCTCATGATATGGATTATGGACGAGATGTTTAGATGGCTCTGTTTTTTCATCAGAAGAATTGTGCTCACTCTATCTGACGGCTACATTGCGTTTGGTTTCACCCATATACTGTAAATTACAAGAACAATTTCCTTTACAAATTACGTTGATTTTGTAATCAATAGTGTCTTTAAGTTTGAAAAGGGATCTTATTTTGGAAGTTAATTGTCCGCAAAATAACATTATCGAACAACTGTTTTAGCTAGGTAGATTCTTCCACAGTAAAGGCTCTGATGAATTACCTCCGAAAGACATCTAAAAATCAGTTCGCTTCCTTGAGAAAGTTATGTTGACACACATAACATATAAAATGAAAGTAGAATTTACCTTTAACTCGGACATAAGGCATGTTGATGAGCAATACATACACAAAACAGTTTTGAAAGGGCATAACTCTTGATGATCAGACAGCCTGTGACGTTCAATAGTCTCTTTGCAATTTTCAAAAGTACAATTTACAAGCTGAAAATGACATTCTTTTGTAAGGTGATCCTATAAAAGAAACATTCGAATACACTTCGAAGCAATTTTCCTTTCATAACATTTCCCACAAACAAAAACTAATAAAACTTGTTACACATTTGCTTACTACAAACAAAATGGGGTACAAATTCTACCTGTATGTTACTTAGTGCTCCAGTCCACGAACAACCTCTCTCGAAATAACCACACTTTACTTTTACCGACATAATTATTCTGTTAATAATAGTAGCTGGTTGTATCTAAAAATAAAAGAAATACATAAAAGTAGATAAGCAGGGTGAAATTACGACGAAAATTAAGTATATATATGTTAGAAAAATCCTTACGTTATCTATTTTTTGACGGCAACTCGGACAAATGAAATCTAAAACCCTAAAACCATGTAAAACAATAAAAAAAATGTAAAAAAATCCCAAAGTTGTCATGTTTTCTGACTTCTGCAATAAAAAAGTATTTTTAACTTTAAACAACTGGCAGATTGATAAGTACCTTTCTTTAGTCTTCAATTCCAGACCTTGTAAACAGCTGTGACACATCCCATGTCCACATGCAAACTACATTGCGTCTTTCATTAAGTTTAAACAAACGCAACAATATAAATCTTGTATCACTTCACCAATTACTTCATAGTCATATCCACCAGACATCTTTGTTTTATTTTTCAATTTATTTTCTTTTTACTTTTATATGGTATTTTCAGCAGCAATTGGTTAAAATTGGTTGAATATCAAAAAGAAGACAAAGATTATGTCTACATAAAATGCCTGTAAAAAACTTTTCTTTAAATTTTCAAAACAGGAGAAACACAGAAGTTAAAATATTCTAGTGCTAGTTCGTATACTATATCATACATTACGACACTGTTGTATACTGGACAGTAAAACGTTGTACATAAGTTTTACTTTTGCCCATTTAATTGTTCAAGTTTTATTTTTTTTACTCTTGCGAATAGTGATGAAAATTCATTATTAATTTCAAAATAAATTTTGTGCATCATCATGTTCATAAACTATTGGAAAAACGGCTTTTGAGGCTTTTTTCAGAGTTTTCCCCCTCTCCCCCTACAGTCAGTGTTGATTTTGTGTTGATTTGTGCCCCAAAACACTGCCGGCGACACTGGAAAAGACCTCCAACCAACACTGAAGAGTGGGGGGAGGGGGAAAGTGGTTTTTCCAAAACTATTATGAACATGATTGTAGTGCCAGTTCGTATACTAAATCATACATTACGACACTGCGGTATACTGGGCAGTAAAACGTTGTACATAATTTTTACTTTTGCCCATTTAATTGTTGAAGTTTTATTTTTTTACTCTTTAGAATAGTGATGAAAATTCATTATTAATTTCAAAATAAATTTTGTGCATCTAATTGGCGCAAATTTACTTACGATACACAATAATAAATATGCGCAATAAATATTAATCGTTAGCATGAGTATTACTTTTTCCACAACTAGTAAAAACTAATGTGCGTCAGAATATCCAAATTACAACACTTTATCTAGCAGTTGCACACTGTAAACAAATGTACTACCACTTGGATGTGGATTTTGTAAAGAAATCCATTGAATATAAGATGCAGCATTGGAAGATATCAAAATTAAGGACCTTTTTCAATTTGATAAAAAATCTGTGTCTATGCTTGCAAAAGTTTTAGCCGTACTTTAATATGGTACACAAAGAATATTTTTACCATGATTTTATTTAAAAATTCCTCTTTTCATTTGAGCAAACTTACTGCAACATTTATTGGTATATGTGTAGTTTTATGTTTGGAAACTGCTTAATATATGTTTAAAACTCGTATAAATTATAATTATCAAGATGAAGTCAACCAGAAACATTGCTTGATATTTTCGTTTTAAAATATGGAACTACTGTATTGTATCTACAATCTTGGACAAAATTTGTGAGACGAAGGCAGTTTTTCCTCATTTTTCAAATTTCAACAAAAGTCTAGCACACCTGCGCACCGAAACAATCCACGTCGGTGCTCACAGGTGAAAAATAGCCATGCTTTCGTGGAAAATAATTAGCACATTTAAAATGTTTGAACTTATTCAAATAGCCTAAGAAGTCCTAAATCCTCTCTGAACATTAACAAGTTCAAAATGTGAGAACCTAATATAGGAATAGCTTACGGAATTACTTGTGGTGGCGAACTTTGAAATTAGCTCTCTTGTCTCAACATATATTGACAAGATTGTAGGTATGAAATTAACTGTCGGTCTGTCTTATTGTTTAAGCTTCTCTCTTTTTAATTTCTTAAGGGAACTGAGTAAGTTAGGAGGTGTCTTATTTACACTTCAGCTAAAACACGTGTTGGGTTCTATCTAGTTACTGAACGTTACTTTTGTTACTAGTCGGTGGCCTGTGGATAAACCCACGCGTTCGCCCGTGTGTCTTGCTACTGCGGTATTATTTTGCGTAAAAGAAAGAGATATACAGGTATCATAATATGGATAGAAGAAAAATAAATAAATAATGACCAGATTTTTTACTTTCAAAACTTGCTTATATTCTGGCCGCTATATCAGCTATATAGATTTTCCTCAAATTTAAAATATACAGTTGTACTAATGAATAAAGTAAGAAAAACAGAGCTTGTATTTTTTTACTTGCAAGCTAGCTAAATAAAAAAGGAGGAAATTCTATAGTGTTTGTTTACAATATTAAAATTCCAAATTGTGTTAACTAGCGAACCAATGAAGTCGTGGACAAAGAACGTTCTTACCTTGTACAATAGATATCGATTCATTAAACTACCATTAAACTACCATGAATTTCTGGTTTTGGTAATCCATTCTTTCAGTTGCATTGTAGTTTAATGGGGATATGTAAAGGCTACATTAAGCGACTGGCTTGTTATGAGGTGCGAAAGATGACATTCCACTGCCATAAGCTCGACTTTTGTGTAAGTTAGTCAAACACAAAATGAACAGCTTTTTTGTGGCTCCTTTAATAAATTCAATCAATGCAATAAACTCTATCAGTATGTTATCAAAAACAACATTTCATTGTTAGAAAAATTTTAATCTACACTTTCAAAAATGCGTACAGTCATTAATCACACTAGAAAAGTTTCTTTAACAATACAATCTAACAGTACAAGAAAACGATTTTTACATATACATATACATAAATCGCAGCTAGTTTTTTATGAAAATTTAGCATTAAAAAACATTCTAAAGTGCATTCGTTTACAATGAATATTATAATACTTTATTTGCGCTAAAAAAACAAGAAAATATTCACTAACAGTAACAACAATTGCTATCCTTCTCAATATGATGCTCTTAATTAATATATTAAAAATTTTAATGAAGTGGTCCAGTGCATTTATTGGAAAGTTTTCTTCCTATTTTAATTTATTCTATTGCTACACATATCAAAAGATATAAAGTTAGCGTGACGTACCTGATGAAACATTAAGATTCCTTGCTTATGTGTATGTGTGCAAATGAGATGTTGTAAAACATATTTGTTATTGATTTGAGTACATAAAATTAGTACACTTTGCTGCATTAGCAACAACAACAGCAACAGGCGAAAACGGAAAGAGATAAGTGAAATACTTTCTACCGGGTGATAGTGCTTACATAATTTTGAGAGAAAACTTCCTAAAGAAGATAATACTCGGATTTACTATCTGCACTTTATCGAAGAATACTTCGAATGCTTATATAACAGTTGATCGTTTGAAAAGCTTGTTTTGTTAGTGACTTAATCAGTAGACTGAGGCTCAATACAGTCCGGAATGGAAAAATAAATATCCTCATTAAATAACAGAATTATAAGCAATCAAATTTTTTACTGGACCAATCATTTAAAAATTAGTCATTTCAAATGTTCATGATAAACGCGCTATCGATAGCTAACCTTCTTCGTCTAACTTTATATTCCAATGTTTTTTTGTGAACAAAAAAGAACAATTTTTCTTGTGTTGCATCAAAATACATCGAAAACAAAACTTCAATAAGAAATTCACTAATACGTCAAAAGATTTAAATTTCAAAAGGTAAAAAAGTTTTAATGTCATTGCTTTCAACATAGAAATTAACAAACCTAGCCTGAATAAACAAATAGATATCAAATTAGTTTTATTAAGAACTATTTTATTAACTTATATTTCGTAACAACCTTGCATACGTATTGTATTGCTTCCTTTGGTCTCATCTCTCTTCTACTTACAAAATTACTTTTTTATTATTAATAATTATCACATTATTATTATTATTATTATTATTATTATTATTATTATTAAACAATATTTATACAGGATTTTTTACACTTCAGTAAAATGAACTACTGCTATCATCGTGTGTCCTGTCAGTAAAAATATATAAAAGAAAGAAAAATATAAGCAAAAACTATTATCTACTACTAACATGTACAAATTAGAATTAATAACGAATTAATAAAATCTCTGTTGCTAAATTTTATACAAGTTATTGTTTAATCATTTCATAACAGCATTTTAAAATATAAAAGAAGGCATCTGCGCCTCGTTTTGTCTGCATTATACCTATATTTCCTGCTTTTTCTAGGCGCAAAATACGTTTTTGGTGCACACGTATTCTTCGCACAGCGCATATGAGTAAATTAACGCATTTCAAAAAACATTTACTAATAAAAATTCATTCTTTCATAAACTTTAAATGCTCATCATGCAACGCTATGGGGTGCCTGTTTAGTGATGATAACTAACAAGTATACAATTATTTACAACAAACATTTGATCCCTCAACTCTCTAACATATATTCCCTGTGTAGCATCAATGTCGTAAATTTTCTCTTCCATTTTCGAATTGTACATAATGAAAGACTTCACAGCAGGATTAATTTTCTTCCAATAATGGAAGTCTCCTATAAAGAAAAAAAAAATTATAAAACGTTTACTTCCAAGTTCAGTCTAAATAGCATTTCAGAAGTGGAAGAAGACAGCTAGAATAACAAAAATACCAAGTCTAACTAATGTTTTGATTGATAATATAAAAACATAAAACAAGGTGCCAGAAATTACCATTCTCTGCCAATTGTGGAAAAACATCGGAAAAATGTACTTTAGTTAAACTTAAAAAACACAAAAAAAAGTTAAGGAAAAAAAGAAGAGATAAAGGTTGTTTCTAATCAATATAGATTGGTTGTCATAATATATTTAAGAGGTATTTTAGTGTATTATACGCCGCATTAGCTACATTCCAATGCGTAATACTTCCGCGGGCAGAAAATTTCGCGAGAAAAGAAAATTCAAAATTTCGAAAAATAACTTTTGCAATTAACTAAAAATTGCACAAACATTTAAATAAATTTTTATTTAAATATCTAAGCAAATCAACCGTCTTTGTGACTTACAACCATGGACAAAATATTCTTGCGAAAGCGGGAAATGGTATCCCTTTTCCCCCTTAGTCAATATTGGAGCTGTTCTTGTGAAAATTTCGTGCAAAATCAACATTGAATAGGGGGAATTACTACTCAAACTATTTTCCGCGAAATATTTTGCTCATTCTTATAGAATTAGTTTGCGGTCTCATGAAATGTGGCATAGAGAAGAGAAAATGTTTTTAATTAGTCTCGTTTTAAGATGATTACTCGACAGAAATGGATAATTATTAGAAGTGAACTTTGAAGAATTAACTTTCATTTTGCGACAGAAAAAAAAGATTCGCGATTTTTTGTTTAGAAATGTTCCGAAAAATCGCAAATTTCTGCCACGAAAGTTTTTACTTTTAAAGTAAAGCAGAAAAGAAATTATAACAAAAATGCTTTTTTGCCGACGTTAGCAATGTTGTGGTCCTTCATTTTTATTTATTGTATTTATGGTGGTTTATCATTTATACCTTGCTTATACTTCGAGCATCAATACCAAATTCCGGGCTATAAATATTGTTAGTACCTAGCAGTGTCATGTCTTCTTTATATCTGACGTTTTCATTGGCTTATATCGATCACGTGAGCGGGCGCTATTTTCCTGTAGCGACCGGCTAAAATCTAAACGAAAAAAAGTAAACAAACTTTCGTGAAATTTGAACGCTGTAAAATATCCAAATAAAATCTAAGTTTTTAATATAATTGATTTAAGCGTTTGTTTTGGGAGTAAGATGAAATAGATCAATTCATACTGCCTTAACAAGCTCTGAAAACGAAGTATGCTAGTAATACCTTCAAGAAGTTTTGTTAAGGTCATAAAAGTATAGACTCCCTCAAAAGCGACAAAACAGATCACAAAACTCACCTTTTTCGAATGTCTCACATCTTGAGTTCTTCAAACAAGGATAAAATAAATCCACTTAACACCACTCCCGAATTATCATCAACTCTTTCTTTAAAAAAATAAGTTCAATGTGATGTCTCTAGCTAGCTACATTTTTTTCGTTTATTTCTGGTTAATTTCAACAATTGCTCGTTTAATTTCACAACAAACACAACCACTCCATCAACGGCAATTTTAAAAACTTTCAAAATAGAACTACAAGAATTTTTTCACTGTGTTCGAAAAGAATTCTTTTCCTTCGGTTGATCGAACGTTACTATTGTTAGAAGACATGGTTTCTACATAGACATATATTTTATTCTTCATCCATAAGTCAATCTTTTTGTGAAAGACTTAGACTTAATTTCTATGTTTTTATCAGGCTACCAGGTACTAAATGACTTATAAACCGTTTAGCCGGGCGCTACGTGGGAAAACAGCAACCTCGGTTGTTTGCATGGACCTCACTGCATTCGGTCCATGACGTCACAACCTCGGTCGCTATTTTCCCGTAGCGCCCGGCTAAACGGTTTATAAGTCATTAATAACGCCCACAACAACTGTGTTATTATTATTGTTATGTTTTCATACTTCTTTTCATATCTTGTGTTCTCTTCTTTGCTATTTTGAAGATCTATTTTTTTTCACATTTAAATGTTTATCAAAACTTACATGAGTCAATCCATATAAATACATCTTCATTATCCAATAAAACTTTCCCTTGATCAAATAATGGACGGAGTTTAAATTTGTAAAAGTGTCTTTTCTCACATGAATACTTGGTGTTTGCTACCATTGCGTTAAGCAAAGAACGAAATCTTTCGTCGCATTCCAAAATTGATTCAATGTGCCTTTCTTGGCCTTCTTCAAATAGTTTTCTAAGTACTTGATTAAACAAATTTTCTTCATTTTTCTCAAAAACAAACACATCTTTCTTCAAAGCTAACATGCATTTTTCTACAATTTCCCTAAATTGATTTGAAAACGCATTAAACCTCTCTCTGTTTGCAGCATCGTCTCTCGCTACTATTCTTTTTAACTCATCCCTTAACCATGGCAATCCTTTGTTTATCAACCCAAAATTCTTATCAAATGATTTTACGACATCATCAACAGGTGGTTTAGATTCCTCACACATATTTTCAATATTTATTTCTAACTTAACCCGATCTATAAGTTTATTTGTGTACCACTTCTCTTCCTCCACAACTCTTCTTATTTCTTCATTTCGCATACATTCAATTGTTCGGTTTGTTTCCACGATTTCAAGCTTCATACTTTCTTTCATATCTTGCACATTCACTATCATCTGTTGCATATTCACCGTCATTTTATTAACCGTCTTTAATGTTAAAGACAAGTGATATTGACAAGTATCCTGATCGTGTTGCAGCATAAATTTCCTGGCAGACTAAAAAATAATATAACCTGGTAGTAAAAATTTGATAATGTGTGAAATTTGTTACAAATGCGTAAACGTCTTTTTCTCTGATTGATTTTACAGGTGTGATGGATATATCAAGTTTGTTTGACAAAAGTAAAAAGTTGTGTCCCTGGCACCTGCGCCTAAAATATACTGTCACATTTTTTAAGTATTATTTCTTGTTTACTTATGTACTTATGTTAAGCAGAGAAAATATGTTATCCGATATAAAAATACAACAACGATTTTTTTAAAGAATGTAATAGCATACTTCAGGCAAGACTTTGCTGAACAAGGGGACGTAATTTTGATTCCCCGTACTTTTGTCACTGAAACGTGCTTTGTCTTTCAGCATTCTTTATTATACCATAACAACGAAAAAAAAAATACAAAAAAATTATACTATAACAAACCACATTTATTTTTATACGGTGTTTATTTTCTTTTATGAAAATAAAGTCTAGCGGATTCCGCAATTTTAACATTCATACCCAAAGCCTTTACAGCATCCAAAGTTAAGATAACAATAAAGGTCACCACACATTGTTCCTATCAGTAGCAGAGTAAATTTTAAACTTTATAGTAGTAGAGAAAAATCCATTTGACTTGCTTTATCTGATCAGTTTTTAATTAACTAATTAGTTTCTTTTCTGCAGTTAATAAATCGCAGCATATATCCATGTCAAAACTTCTGCTCCTCGAAACAAAAGAACAGAAAAACATATCTATTATCCATACCAAGAATACTAGTATTCTTGGTAGTAAAATAAAAATAAGGCAGATATTCTCTATTGACGATTTGAACTATGTAAACAAATTAAATATTTTTTAGAAAAAGCTAGAAAAAAAGTTGTTTAATTTAATTTTAATAATTTATTTTTTTAATATTTTTAAAGGCAAAGTTTTATATTTTTTATTCAAATTAAGTATTATATAAATCATAAGGTTTCCAATGAAATAGGTGGATGTTTTGTGGGGTTTTCATGGATACTTGGAATGCGGAGTTAAAAGCAATATCCATAATTTTTGAATATGTAAAAAACGTGGTTAGACAGGTTGTCATTGATATTATGTCGTATTTTTAATTTGATTTTAAATGACAATAACAGGCTTGCTTTTTTCCTAGTTCATTGGAGCTGGGAAATACGGTATGTAAGTAGAATCTCAGCATTTCAATGGTTATAAACCTTTGCTTTTATTTTAATATTGTGACTGTTTACCGCTTAAATTAAAAAAGCCCTTTTCTTATTGTGTCAAAAATTTTTAACGCCTTAATAGGATAAACTTTGATTTAAGAAATATAAAATGCAATTACTTATGTAGTATATACACTTACAGACAAATACATCAATAAAACCAAAGCCCATAACCTACCTCAAACTGACACCCAAATGGAGAAAATTCGCAAGAAATAACTTCATTACTGCAACTTTCTCGATGACCCCCCACCTAAAATTAAGCATCACAAATTGTTTTCTTTTTTTTGTATGTTCTTGTATATAATAAACAGCACAAAGTAATGTATAATAATTGAAATGTATGTCAAAAATCAATAAAACTGCAGTCACACTTTTATATGACCAGTAACATATCTTCAAATAACTTCACAAACAGTCAGTTAAGTAATTTAACAAATACGACATACCATGTTTCTTTCCATTTTATTCATTGAACATTTGTTTGGGCAAAGAACAGGATATTTCTCACAGGCGTTGTAATGATCCTAGATAAGAAAATATTAAATAAATACAATCTTGTTGTCGAGTCGAGTTTTTTGCAGTATTTCTGCAACATTACACAGCATAAATTTGCATAATTTGGCAAAAATGGTATGGTACAAATTTTGGGCATATGCAACGTAACAAATTCCATTGCATGCGCAGGCGAAAAATGTGTCCCCAAGGTTTCATTAGAAGTTTAAAATTAGTACTTTAAATTTTGAACCTACAAATGTTTTCTTTCAGGCAGATTTAGAAAGCTCTTAAACCCTTGTTGCCGTAAAAGAAAAAGGTCGTCGTAATTATGTGTAGTAGTAGGTAAACAGATCGCCTGACAATTTAAGTGAGCACTGAGGCGGAAAAGCATTAGGTTCAAATACAAAACAAGTAAAATAAATCATAAGAAAATGCCCTCGCCTTGTGGTCGCTAATTGTAAAAGTATTGTTTATCACACGTTCTTTAACTTAATTCGTTGTATGTCCAGAATTATTTAAAAATTATAGCCATAGCCAAGTATTATAGCCAAGTAATCCAATGGAGGAAAGTGTGAATAGTGATAGTTAGAAACAGTTGAAGAAAAAGAAAGGGAACTAAATAATTTTAACGAAATTCCACAAACTCGGGTATATAAATCTGAGTTTAATACCGTCTTAATAGAGAGCTGTTCTAACTTAATACAGAATTGAATAGCTGTTCTAACTCGCCGACATTAGGCGTCACACGCTGATTTTAGCACTACAGAGTAAATGTCTCTCCACCATTATGAATTGTTATTCCCCGTCATTCATAAAGTATTCTGTTTCAATTAAAGCTTTGATGATATTTGTTTTTAACAGATACTCAATATTTGTCATTTAAAAATGACTACCTCATTTACGATTTAAAAGTGACTGTATATCAAAAAATACAATTCCGTACATTTAATTTACTCGGACACTGCTAATGGGTACATGGCGTGATCATGTGTAACAATAACAAAAAACATGGAATCACATATTTAACAAGGCATCACGTTCCTGAAGATATTATATGTGCATTTATAAGAACGTTTTCGATTACAGAACCTCCCAGTTTTAAAAAGTAGCTCATAGCGAGCGAGTATTGTAAATATTTGATAAAGAGAAGTGATAAAAAGTAAGGCAACAGACAGGTAATTTGAGAAACCTAAAACGTTTAATTCATAAAGAATAACACAGAAACTTTTATTCCCTTATTATTATTGATTTATTTATATACGCAATACCATGAAAACATAAAAAAGCTCTCCCTCAGGAATTACTTTTTTCTATGAAGACATGCTTCCAGTAACTATGTGAACGACTGTGTTATGTGTTTATGATCACATGATTTGTGCAACAAAATGCAATGCTGCGTCTGTACGTGAAAGGAAATTGGGTAAGTTGGTTATTACCATGGCATCTTTGAACTTGTTGGTTGTCAGTTAACAAAAAAATCTTCACGATAACTTTTTTTCACATTTTGTAGTATTTCACAAATGGTGATCTCAAAACAAACAAGGCGCCTTGTTAAAAAAAACTCGTTTCATCCATCATAAACTTAATCAAGAAAGCATGTAGTAAAGCACAAAAGCGTACCTCCATTTCCAATTTTAAACATGTAACCGAGCAATACTCGCATGTGACAGGCTGATACAAACATTCTTCTTGATGACCACATAGCATATGACGTTCGATTGCTTCTTTACATTGATCAAATGTACAATTTACAAGCTGAAAATTGCACTCTTTTTGAAGGTGGTACTAAAAAGATATATTCATTAAAATAAGAAATTTAAAAGCCTTTTGGTAACATTTTGCTCTATCAATGATAAGATTAATCTTTGGTATCAAAGCACCTTATTCCAGAAAATTGACGCGGCACACAATTATTTACGAAATCTATAATGATTACAAAATTAACCAAATAAAATTAGCTTGATTGCATTATAATAACATATAAAAAAGAGTTTAATTAACACGATTTAGCTTGATGACTTTTCAAAAACCTTTACATTAACGCAAATAAGAAACTATGTTGATGTTGATAAAACAATATCCAACCTCTAGCCAGAAGGTCGGTATATGAATTAAAATGAAAAGAAGAATAAAAGTCGTTTGATAAAAGTGTTGAATTAACGTTCTTAACTCTAACTGTGAGTTTTTAATATTTTTTATGTATTCAGTGGTTTTTGTTTTTCCTATTATTTATCTTATTTTGATTAGCCAGAGAGCTAAAGGGTCGGTGCTCTAAACGCAAAAATTGGATTAATTCAACTTTTTTATCTGAGCTATAGCACATTGATTTGCGCCGAGTTAGGGGCAATTTTTATTCACTGCACATAAGTTGCATAATATGATTCAGCGCTTTTTAAGCTATAGCGTTAAAAGAGCTGAATGGACACACGTTTTAAGTTGTAGTTAGTAATGCAAA
This sequence comes from Hydractinia echinata, assembly GCA_030067915.1. Taxonomy (NCBI): domain Eukaryota; kingdom Metazoa; phylum Cnidaria; class Hydrozoa; order Anthoathecata; family Hydractiniidae; genus Hydractinia; species Hydractinia echinata. Next base: position 1,782,331 of record JASGCC010000060.1, read on the forward strand.
TATTCAGCATTCGCATTAATTTTGTGCCTCAGGAATTTCTTGGAATGAGGTTGGTGTTTTGAAAGTAATTGAGAATAAACAATTTGTAACAAGAAAAACCATAGCAAGAAAATCCTAGCACAACCTAATCCTCAACAAAGGACACCTACCAGCATATTACTGAGTTCTCCAATCCATGGACATCCTTTAATAAAATTTTCGCACTTTACTTTAACACCTAGAACGATTCTATTGATCGTTTTAGCAGGATTTACCTAAGAAAATGCAAAAAAATGCATAATAAATTAGACACCCATATTCTTTGAAGCAAAAAATTCAGGTCTATCAGTATTCTTACACGTTCAATATGGATTTCTTGCAGACAACTTGGACAATCAAAACCAAAACCTCTAAATAAAAAAAATAAAAACGAAGAGATATAAGGAAATGAACAATGTATTTATGCTAAAGTATTACGCTGAAAATAGGTAATTACACTTTTCCGTGTTTGAAGGTTTAAAGCATGGGTTATGGCAGTTATGTTTCCATGAGACAAATAACTGTTCACTTGATGCATTTTAGCAGTAATGGACTAAAATGGTAGCACAAATAATTATAAGTAGTTAATTCTATTCATCTGTTTTTGAAACTTTCTTTTTCAAGAAAAGATTCCTGTCAACTATCTATTTTAATTATTATCAAAACATTTAATCTACCTTTCTTTGCTGCTCGCTTCTAGTTTTTGCAAACAAGTTTGACACATTGCATGTCCACATTCCAATTCCATAGCATTCTTCAGTAAATTCAAGCAAATAGGGCAAAACAAATCTTGTATTGCTTCACCCACAACTTCATATTCGTATCCACCAGACATTTTTGTTTATGTTTTTCTGTTAAGTGATGTAGCTCTTAATTAACAATATATTGCGTCGTCTGTTAAATTGTAAAAAAATGTATTTACAATAGATAGTAAAAAATTTCTATTACAAAGTATTAAAAATGTCTATTAGATTATTTTTAATAACCCTTAGTAATCTTATGTTACACATTAACATGTATTGCCTCTTGTTTTTTATTGATGTGTTATAAAAAAAGTTCTTTTTTTTGCTTATTGACATTTCTTTTTTATTGTTCTATTGCTAAGTGACTTTTTCCACGAGCATTATTTCTTATGATGATTCTCATTTTACCTTCTAAACACAAGGAGTACTACTCATATAGCTGCTAGATAAGCAAAAATTAAAAATTCATTGCGTAATTATTGTGTTAAAGGTTCATACAAGCAGTATATATGCAAATATAAAATATCATTTGATAGAACACATTTATTATACCCATGTTGTAGGGATGATAGTCTTTGGACTGGGTTGTACATTAAGAACAAAAAAAATGATGTACAGGTTTCTGATCACTTCTTTCTTAATTTTGTAACATTCAGTTATTTTACATCTTTCAAAAATTTTACACACAGAAATAACACCTGACCAAGTAAAGCATTTTCACAGTTAAAAATTATTGAAAAATCAGAGAAACATTTAGCAGATAATAAGAAGTAGTTAGTGAATTATACCTGTTGATGTACCAACTCTACATAGGTGATACTATGACAACTATCGTAGTGTTACATTCTACTACAAAGCATTTACGCGAAAAAAACATCTTGGTCAATTTAAATGGCAATATGACAAAAGAGGAAAAGCATACACAATGACTAGAATTATAGATATTATATCTATAAGAATATTTTGGTGAAAAGGTAAAGTTAAAAAATCTATCCATATCTTTTAAACAAGAATATCAGTTGGTCATATCTTGCATGAAATAAGTTGATTGAGAATATGTTCAAATTGACCAATAACAATTCGCATAACTAAAAATTCGCATAACTAAATTCCTGTATGCAAATCTAAATCTGATTTCGCTTTTTTTGAATGCTAAACCTATTTATGCATAGAGCAAACGAAGATGCAGTTAAAAATAGCACAATATTCGAGAAAAAAACGCACATTGCTATTGCAATAACCTTATTTATTTGCACGTTGGAATGTCTAGCTCTTGTCTGCTTCACAAAATTAGGTAACGGTAAACTTGTAATGGCAAAATGTACTATATAACATCATAAAAGGCAGAAAACAATGTTCATTAATCAATTTACTGAATTGCACTAGACATTGCATTATATTTGCACTGATGCAATTTTTGAAAACAGGTTTAAAAAAGGGCTAAAAAATCTGAATTAGTAGAAATACAATGAAATGAAATAAATACAATGAAAATAAGATATCCACATTTATATTGACTTTCCTGTTAAAAAACTAAACTAAATTGATAATAATTAATCTTTTCAAAATAATATAAAAATTTCATTTTAAAATATTTTATATTTTAATAATTTATAATCTATTAGTAAAAAAATAAGACAAGAAATATTATAAAGTAGTATGTAAGTAAGTTAATTCACGCATACCCAAGACCTCACCTTACTATGAGCAAAACAATTACCTGAAACGATTTTTTGACCTTTTAATAGCTTTCAATTAGTTTGATAAAAAGTTTACAGACAATATGCGATAATATATAGCAACGAAGGTCTAAACATGCTGCTGTAAACAGCAGGGAACCCTCCATATAATTAAAGAAATAGACATGTCATCTCAGGCGTGAGTTAGAAATTTAAAAGTGGCAGCAAGTTGTAAACAAACACAAGACAGAACAGTGAGAATAAAAACAAAGTTGTGAACTTTATGTCAAAGCAGCTGAGATATTTTTGCTTTGCTCCTATATAATCACATATCATCTTAAACATACCATGCATATAGCAACCACATCTAAATAATAGGTTCAACGAACTTAGTATCACCGTCACGAGAATACGCGATTTCGGAATTAGCACATTATTTTATAGAAAATCGACAATAGTATGCTAATGCCAAAATCGCATGTGAAGTGGAATAAGTAAGTGGTACATCTTAATAAGTGCGTACATACATTTACACAGAAAATACCCCGTAAGAATGTATATAAAACTCCAGTAATAATAAACGTTAGTTTAAATTTTCTTTAACATAGCCATGTAAAAATATAAGATGAATTAAAAAACTTTGATAATAAATGTTTATAGATGCATCATTGAAACACAACAAGATTCAATCTATTTTATAACTATATAAAAATAACAATAAAGAAATTGACACAAAAATAATTTTAAAAATTCGCCTTACTAAAAAAGCTATTACAGACATACTGAGGTCGGCCTCCTATTGTTTAAAATCTTCCTACTGCAGTGCTTAGAAAATCGCTACCTTTTTCTGACTATAATACCATTTACATAGATAAAATGTCACAAATTACTGAGCAGTACCATGTTCCACAAAATATTTCTTTGGTAACCCTTTTACAACTTCTTCCTGCTATTCCATTAGATGAACCAATGTGAACAAATGTGAACTTTTGTTTCTTTTGTAAATTGTTCTGCTAAAGAACTTTAGTTGACAGCAGATAAGAACTTTTTAAGTTGAAGAATTTCAAGATTTCAAAGTTTTTGTTAGAAAAAAAATATTCAATTTTCTACCTTAGCTATTTTTAAGATCTCCATTAAACAAGAAACTCAGCAGAAGAAAAAATATATTTTACGCCTTATATATTTACCTTTAAAGGTCAAGTCTAATAGATTAGTTTGAACAAAACTATATCATCAACCACATAACCATTTTCTACCAAAGCGCTGTAAAGGAGCTCAAATTGATGCTTCTTTGCAGTCACTCTTACTGCGGTGATAGTACCTGGTGAATAATAATGACATAGTGAGAAAGATTTAGCCGACATGACTCTATGCCATACCGACTGTAAATCAATGTACAACACATCATTTGATTTTACAACAGATAAAAGACCAGGAACACTTTTCTTTCCATCTTCAACTTTTACTTTTACGAACACATCTGTCAAATCATCAAACGACATACTAGATAACATTCCGGCAAATCGTTTTTCGTAACAAACTTCAGCTTTCAGCTCATTAAGTGCTTCAAATTTCTTTTGCAATTTTGACATGTCTGCTTCATGACATTTGATTACAGCTGATCGAATTTCATTATTCATGTTTTCCGTCACATCCTCCTCTTCCGTTAATACTTCATTACATAACTCAATGATGTCAAACTCAGCAATTGAGTCTAACAAATTCTTTAATTTACCAACAGCCAGGTCTATAACAGCTTCAACAGAATTTCGAAGCTCATCCAGTCTGTCATTGACAATGTTGCATTTTTTGTCAAATTTCTTTAGAAGATCTTTAATAATGGAATGGGCTGACGATATCTCTAATTCCATATCTGATCCTAACTTTTCAAAATTCACGATTCTGTGAATAGCAGAATGAACTAGCTGAACACTTTGGTTAACAATCTTTTGTTCTTTTTGTTTTTCAGACAGTATTAGTCTGTGTACTTCCTTTTTTAATCCAGCCAACTCTAAGGTTGCATTGTTCAACTGTAATTTTGTGTTACATAGTTCGTCTTTAGTGTTAACCAGCTCTTTCATTAGCAATGTCATGTGATTGTGTGTGTGCTCATTTAAATGCTTTTCCATATCCTTCCAATAAATCTAAATCAATGATGTCATTTTTTATCAGGTCACAATAGTTTTGGGCTTATTCATTTCTTCTTTTTAGATGCCACCAGGATTAGTGACAGTTTAAAAAAAATCAAGAAATTAATGTTGGATAGGAATGATAATTTTGTTAAGTTGGGCCAGGATTTTTTAATTTTTACTGTCTTTGTAACAGCAGCAGAAGTATGCTTATAAAATATTGAAATCAATTGAGTGTGATGGTGCCTATTTCTTATTTATTTCCTAATGGATAATGTACTCACACGAAATTATGGTGACTAGATGTTAAGTAGATCAACAAACTCACACCCTGGATGTACTAAGCCAAAATAGTTAGTAGGTCTGAATTCGTGGAATTGCTAATAGATGATGCAAATCCACAAGCAAGCCTGTCTCTAAACACTTTTATCTGCTATTTACAACAATGACATTATATAGAGAAAATATCTTTCCCTTCGAGAAAGCGTAAAGTAGGTTTACCTCACTGGTGCACCCAAGCGTTGCAAATTGACATGGAACAATTCGATTCATACATTGAATTACATGCTCTTGCAGCTGAAGTCAAATAATAAAAAATTATGTATGTAGTGTACATCTTAAAATCTCTATTATAAGATTTAATTTGGATGCTTTTTACAAAGAAGCTAAATAAAAAATATACATACAAAATCTTCATTAAAAATCTTACTTTAAATGCATAAAGCTGTAACAATTGTAAATTTAAATTTAAGAAAGCAACAACAAAAGACAAAATACGATGATGCAAAACCTTAGATCTTTCAATCAAACCAATTGGACATGCATGTGGACAAGGTATTGGATACATTTTGCAATGATCATAGTGACTCTAAATCACAAATTTAGTTTTGTTAGACTATATTATTAATTTACCTACACTTTTGACTCCAAAGCTAAAAAAAAAGATTCATGGTACAGTACTGATATGCTAAAGAAAAAAACACTCATACAACATTGGATTAATAATATCAACTAAGTTTAGGATAACTTAATCAAGAAGTAGGTCCTTTAGAAAGCCCTGTTATCCGCAAATTTACACAAAAGATTTAGAAGATGCTGTTTTAATTCATAGGACATGGGAGGTTTCTCCCAGAGAAAAAATAAGCAATCATTGTAGACCATATCTTTTTATGACCTACACCAAAAAGTCAACAACAACAACACACCTAATTCTCAACAATTGAGAAAAATGTAGTTTTCCAGATATAAACATTTGAAAGACAGTTTTACAGACAAAATTTTTTAGACAAACAGCTGTGAGGTAACCCATTAAAATTTCAACGGGCTACACACCATGTTTCCCTTCTTTTTTAAATCAAGCGCAAATTGCTTAAAGTTTTTAGAATCTCAAAATTCTTAATGTACCCAATATAATCACCTTGGCATCATTCTGACTGCTTTCTAATGTGGTTATCGTGGGTAAATACTTCAAATAAAATACTCTATCGCCAAAGAAAGACCACATGAATTATATTGCATCTTAAGTCAATTATGCTTCTCATAGATTAAAGTCGAAAAATTAATTCCACAAAAAATCGTTATGTTAGCTAGTTTTTTTATTTTCTACGATGGTGCATCAACGAAAAATTAAAAAGGCTATCTGTGAAAATTAGTTTGTGCAACTGTAGGTGTGCCATCCGCAAAATTAAACCCATGCTAAAAGTGGTGAATGTTCTATGCGTGAAATTAGTCCATACTGAAGTTAATGCACTAAAAATCAAAATTTAATGCTCAGGAGAAACTACGCGACAAATGTATAATAATTTACTTACTAGATCGTTAAAACAATACATATCTTTACAATATGCACACTCTGTCAATCTATATTCACAGGAAGCTGCATGCTCAGCCATTTGATATCGGCAACATACAAAATCACAACCATTGTTTACACATCGATCGTCCTCATATTCACACACTCCAGCCAAATGGTCCTGAAAGGGCAAGTGTATGAACATTCGTATATGACATTTAGCATGAATTGCATCCAAGTGCGTATATCCGTTACATAGATTTGTGTTTAAGTAAAGTGATCCCTACTGGTAAAAGGCTTTAGCGCAAAATGATAAACAAATATAACAAGCTTCGAAAGTATGCATTTCTTAAATCATTTAAATAACAGAATTTTAGTAAGCGGAGGGGGGGGGGGGGGGGATGGAAGGGTACAAATTAAATGTATTTGTTTCTCGTAAATTTAACCTCTAGCATGCGAATATATTAAAAATATAACACACTTACAGTTAAAATGTAAAAAAAAACCCCAGAAAAAACATGTTTAAAGTCATGTTTCATGACTTCCTATACCGACTAAATGTACTGTATTTACAGAACCTTGTATAAATTTTCGCAAATCCATACAACATTTTATGAATAATGGATTTTGGTACAAAGATGAGCGACAATGTCTATCAAAAATCATTAAGCCGTATCTGTTAACTGTGGTCATACTGATTAGTTATACAATCTGTTGTTACCACATAATAAATGTATAAAGCTATCTATACAAACTTGACTGGATATCGTCCATTTAAATAAGTTGGGCTTTGAATATTGGTTTTCCTTGAGTCATTGTAGTGTGTTGCGATAATGACAGAGTTTATACAGGTAAAGATAAAAGAACTTATTTGGCATGTATCTTAGGCTTTACACTTTATAGCCTCGTATAGCCATTTTTAAATACACCGGCAGACAAAAATTTAAACTTCTTGTTCGAAAGAAACCAAACAAAATGTAACATAATGTTTTGGAAATCTGTACCAATATTGTCAAAACCTGCTCAGCGTATGGTCCCCGTAAGATTGTTCTACACTTTTCACCTCAGGTAATATTTCTTGGTAAAGATAGATAAAAAAGTTTTTTTGTAATTATGAACTAATAGCTACAAAAGTTACAAAAATTTCTTTTTCGCTGCTTGCTTGCTGTGATCATTGTTTGTATTAAAGATGAAGTTATTTATATGTGAACCATAGAAAAGATTTAAAATTTCTGACATTTACAGATTTTAAACTTAATATTTTACCAAAACTAATTTATAAATTGAAATAAATAAACATTGTAAGAACACAGATCAGCCGTTGCTTGTATATTTTTATATAAAGAAGACTGTTTAAGGCGAGAAATGCAGCCATTTATATCGTGACAGAAAATTTTTGAGTAATGCATTTTTTTTGCGATTCTTCTGTCACGTTACTTGCTTATATTTATGACCATCATAATGGTTGCTACAGAAGTTACACTGTACTGCATAACGCTTAACAGCTTTAATAACAGAGGATTATTAACCAATTAGGATGCTTAGGCCTATTCTTTTAAACAAATTATTAATTATTATATTTCTCTATAAAGATGGTTAAATCATATACACATATTTCCGTTTTGATATTATTTTATCTGGTTGATTTTCTTCATCTACAAAAATTTGTACGTATGATTGATTTCGTTCTACTACAAAAAACAATTTTTGTTTACATATTTCATGAGCCTTATATACATAAACTTAAAACGAACACCAACTAAAAAAAATATTTTTTAAAAACAAATGCGATAACTCGTTTCTAGAATACACCAATCACAAATCCTCGTAGTTTGATAAATTTAGTCAAGGATTTATTAAAAAAGCTTTTTGCACGCTATTTCAGTCAATCACAAGAAAATATAAGCTTTTTGCACTATAGAATTGAAAAATATAGTAGATATATCGTGTTAATTAGGCAATCAAAACGGAGAAAAAAATTAAACACTTAAGTACAAAAAAGCTCTACTAACTTCAACATTTGAAAGAGAACCAACCCAACCACAACCATCACGGTGATGAGCGCACTTAACTTTTACTGCTTGGATAATCCTGTTAAACATCAACGCAGGATGTATCTATAACAGAAGTAGATGGAGACATTTTGAATGTTTACATTAAGTGGAAAATATTCTAAGCATAAAAAGTTCGAACAAACGAAACGTCTAAAATTTTATTTATTTGGAAATTTTAAACATCTAAAATTATCACAAACTTTCATTTTCGTATGTCATTATCAAATTTGTTAAACTTTATTAAAAACCCGAAATTTATTTGAAAATTAGGTTAAAAAACGTGCATAAATTGTTTTAAACTGAAAAATTTAGTCTAAAAAAACTTGTGCAGAACTTTTTGCACCTAATGTATTATGATATAAAACAAGTCTCGAATTTTTAAATAAATCAGCTTCACACAAATGGTAGAAAATACAGAAATGCTCTAATATTTACAGTTGAATTGCTACGATTCATAAACAAGCATTCGTTTGAACAAAAAACTACAAAAAAACAAAGGAAGGAAAAAGCATAAAACATATCCTAGAAGACCTTTTCACATACTAATACTTAATGATTGTCAAAAATGATGCAAAAAACTTCATTTTTTAAGGTTTATGACAACAAGGTAAGTAGATGTGAATCTTTCATGTTTATTAATAGTCATTATGTCAAAAATAAAAGAATAAAAATAGTAAAAAAAAAAAAAATCTCCAGTGTCCTTCAAAAATCGATTCCTCAAAACTAAAACCTGAATAGTACTCACAAAGGACAATTAAACAATTTAAACACAATGCAAAACAAATCAATAAAATGTGAGATTTGTATGAGAAATACTGTGAGCGAGGAAGAGAAAAAACAACAAAAAATCTGCTGAAACTAAATTACAACATCATGTTATGAATCAGGTTTATCATTTAAACAAAATAAAATAAAATTAATATAAGGTTGACTCCCACCTTATCTTCACTTATTTTTGCTCGACAATGTGGACACATAAGTTCAACATTTCTGAAACAAAGTTTTAATAAAACAGATCAAGTTACAATTTAAAACTGATTCCAAAATCATGAATTTTACATTCTTGAAATCAGGATCAATACTGCAAAGGTGTGTTACAATATAAAATACTGTCTTTTCCTAGACTTTCTCTGAAGTTTTAATTCCCGATTGGTATGCTATGCAATTAGCTCCGGTAGAACAATATTGCCTAAGGAAGCAGAAAACACCCTGAAAACAGCCAATTGATATTAAGATTATGAAATGCGAAAACTGATGTGAATCACAGTTGCAGCCCTAGCATCATATTTTAAGCCCTGATCCTACGAAGATTAATCTCGACAATCTAAACACTCACCTTGTGTTTGCACTCTCAGAAAGAGTACGAAAGCATGTTGCACACATTCCATGACCACACTCTAATTGCACTGGGTCTCTCATTAGTTTCATGCAGATGGCACAATAAACATCTTCAAATGGTTCACCAACAACTTCGTAATCGTAACCACCAGACATTATATTATGTTACTTATCTAAAAGGTTAATAAGGATATCTTTGTAATTATTATTATCATTATTATTAAGTTATTTACCTAGGAAATCCTCTACAGCTCTTACTGGTACTGCTATCAACAAAGGTCTTGAATAGGGCGTCCCAGTGAATTTAAAGCTCCCATTTAAGCTATGAAAGCCATGCAAACACAGCAATCGTTTAACTAGACAATCGAAGACATCAATTCTACTACTATTCTGCGCAGTAAGCAGAAAGGATAGATTCACACTTTTATAGTCTGTAACATGACTTAGCAGAATTTGAACTCACAACCGTTCTGACCAGTAGCGAACAATCTACAACAAGGCCACCAGGCGTAAATATTGCAGTAACTAAATTTAGCGGCTTGGAATGGATAAATCGTAAATAATATACAAAATGGCTATTACTTATTAAATTATGTTTTAAAATATGACACTCCTTGAAAACATATTTAATTTCACCTAAGACTGGTTAAAAATCAACAAACATCTCATTTTTTTTATCAATTTTCTCCCATTTGTAAATTAAGTTAAAAATAAAAAATATATATATTTATAATATAATATATCAAAACAACAAAAATTATTTCCTTTGATAAAAATAAATGAAGTTCAGATTTATTGCTATGTTGATTTCCAAAATTGGCACAAAGTTTTTAAAATATGAAGAAAAAATTAGATATTATTCCAGCTAACAGTTTTTTGTGTAAATAAGCTCTGTAAAAAAGCATAACTTTAACTTATTAATATGATGTGCCATGAAAAAGAGTAATAAAAATAGAGTTTGATCAGTCCTTTTTGTAAAAATACCACTATTTGATACTATTTGTTAGGATTTATTAAAAATATACCGTTCTAATTGATATATAAAAATGTTCTTAGGTATAGTATACAAGATATCAATCTAAGTTATGTAAATATTTATTTAAATATATAAATAACTTTACAAATATTATTTAAATATTTGTAAAATTGTTTAAAACCCTTGCAATTTAAAAAAGAAGTCTTTACTCCACTAGGCAAAATTTCTGCATAGAATAAAAGTTGCATCTTCAACAACTAAAGGTAGAATATACCTTTAACTTTCAGTAGTGCTGTATTTTTTTCTGAGACATACAAAACGTTTTACCTAATGGAGATCAGAACTAAAACCAAATGATACACACAACACTAATTTTCTATAGAACAATAATCAGATTAGATATTACTAATGTAATAACTTTAAAAGAAATACATCATGTTCGATAAAACGTTGGGCCTTTAGTTCATCCACATTTACATCAAAGTGAAACAAATCAACATCTTCTTCATATCTTGCTTCGATGATTTCATTAGTGTTTTGTCTAAACATACCTAACCTTTTATAGTGAATACAATCCACATGTTTTTCAGCTACCTTTTGAATTCCAAAGTTAGTTGTATCCAAAATACATGTAAAAAGCCCTTCCTCATATTCAATTTCCAAATCACATTTACAAACTGCAAATGTTTTAAAAACATAAAGCTTTTGTAAGTCCATTAATTCAAGCATTGCATGAAATCTTTCATGAGGACAAACAGTAGGTAATTTCCTTAAGTTTTCTTCTAACTGCATTCGCAAATCTTCTTTGTACAAATTAAGATTTTCTGATGTCACTTCGTTAATTGTTTGCCATGAAGACAGTGGTGGAAATATTTCCTCTTTCATAGTTTCAATGTGTTCAGTAACCAAACAAGGGGGGACATCGTACAAAAAACCTGTAACAAGATCTCTAATTTTCGTTTTCTCGTGTTCAAAAAAGTCATGCAAATTCTTCAATTCACCTTTTAATAAACCAAAATCTTGATCAAATTGGCTCACAATGTCAGCAAAATTCACTCGACATTCATGAACATTTTTATCAATTCTTGACATTACTTTATTTAATTTGTCAGGTTCAACAACCTTTTTTATCACACAAATAATTTTTTCAGAATACCATGTTATTTCTGCTTGAATATGTTTATCAACGTTCGCTTTTACCACTTGGAGTCTTTTGTTTTCAGACATTACAATTTCTAAGTGGTACTTTGTTGAAAGTTGTTTGTGCCTTTCCAGGAATTCACGATGAATCTAAAGGAATGTAAGTTAGTCATTGGTCAGTATTCACACCAAAATAAAACGAAGTTTATACTACTTGTTAACCCACAGCTGCTATCCTGAACTCACAGATAGAAAGTTCGGTATTATAACATAGGAACCAATTTTGTCTTTTATTATTATATGGACGTGTGAGTGTGCAATAAATTCCTTACTTGTGATTTACAGCCAGCAAATGCAAATGTACAGGGAACTATTTGATATTTGCAAGTCATATTAATGTGGTCCCTCATCTATAAAGTAACAGTAATAAGTAATGTGGAGACTTTCCCGCAAGTAATGTAACAAGAAATTTCCCTACTAAAGGATAAGATGAAAAAATGTGTCCCCTTACCCCCACAGTAGGTTTTGAATTAAAACTAATAATCCAAACTATTTTACAATATAGGATAAATTCATTAATTAAAAAATTTTTATTTAAAATTAAAATTAAAAGACTTCCAACATTAAATAAATTCATGATTCTAGGATTACATTCTTGACATGTGGTAGTAAGTTCAAGCTTGAACAATGTGAAATTAAACATTCTCAGATTACAAATATGACATATATTATACTCAGATTAATCCTATGAGTAACTAATGTGATGCACCGGTCAGACTTAAATAGTCCAATGCTTGACTCTAAATTTATGGCGTTAAGATTTTTTTGTTAAATAGCAGATACATAAAAGCACCATTGAAGTTTCATCGTAAAACCAATTTCAGATTACCAGGGTGCTCCAAAATACCTAGTTAAAACAGGGTTAGAATATAATACCTAAACTCTAACTTTAAAAATGAAATCGCAAGTAAACTGCAATACTTTTCATCCTGTTAGCTTCATACCTGTATACGAGGAGCTGTGTACCCAGCGCAACCATTGGGACATGGTAAGATTAAAAAATCACATAACTTAAGATGTTCCTAAACAAAAAAAAAATGAAATTATTAAACACACACAAGTAAAAAGTCTGAAACAAACACAATTTTAAAGCTAAAAAGCCCTCAACCTTAGGCATAACAATAAAAATAGGGTTTCTTGTAATAAATAATATATAACTATTGAATAATTCTATATCTAAATGTATTATTAACTAAGTTTTAAAGAGAAAGAAATGTATAAAAATCCAAAAAAAAACAATACCTCTAAATCTTTAAAAACGATAGGCTGTGCACAATGTCCGCAGTTGTGTAATCTGTAAAGACACTGCCGTTCATGCTCATCTAACAAACGACGCTGTAAAGCCATGTTGCAGCCTTCATGAGGGCATCTTAGCAACTCATATTCACAATTTTTTCCTAAATGATTCTAAAGAGTAACCATTGTAATGAAGGGTCAGGAGGATTTCGTCGTTTACAATTGTAAATGATGTAAAATACAAATGTGTTTCGAACAGTTCCACAGATGTTATCATTTTTAATCTACATATTTTGATATAATAAAATTATATACAAGTGCTACCTAAAACCTCAACAAGATAATGTTTACAAGTGAAATTCTTCAGCACAAGAACTGGAGTAGTAGAAGGTTGTCTAGTTGAACTAGTGCTGTGCCTGCAAAATGTTGCTTATTGTAATTTTTTACAAAGATTTCATTGTGCAAACATAACCAAACGTACCGAAATTCGCGAAAAAATAATCTTGTTAAGGTGGCAATAAAAAAGGTGAGAAACATAGTAATGACATAATTAACTTTACTAATCGCATATAATTATTTATTTTGATGTAAAACTTGCCAGTTTATAGGTTAGTACCTGCACTTCTTCGACAGTTCCATTCCATTCACAACCTTTGCTAGCATGTTGACATTTAACTTTTACTGACAAGATTACTCTGTTTATCATTTTATCACAAAATACCTGCACGAAAGAAAAAATATAAAAAGTTGAATGAAAATATTTGGCATACAGAAAAGGTGAGATCCAGAATTCAGGGACCCGAGTGTGGGACCGGGACGCAAGACAAATTTTTTAATTTAAAATATTATGAAAACCAGAATGCTGCAAACTTAAACAAGACTAAGAAAGAACGCAAGTGAGTAGCAAAGAAAGCCAGCATTAGTTTTCTTGCCACAGGGAAATCGCAATAGCTGAATTTTGATGTCTTCGAAGAAAGCTTAGCTAACTAGACTGGCAAGTGAGAGACTTTGTATTGTGAAATTTTTGGGTTATTTCTGAACAAGATAATTATAGGCAGCGCCAAGATATTTAATAATAAAAAAAAGGCAAAAGTTTTTCAAAATCCACTACAGAACAAACAATGTTAGATGGCAATCCAAATCGAAAGTCATGTAAAGTTTAGTAGCTAGCTTAGACATGGTAAAAAATACTAGATTAAGTAAGCTATCCAGATGTAACAGTCAATTTAGATCTATTCTTTTATTTTTATCTGCCCTATTTGTCTTACAACGCAACACTTTTCGACTTCTCCAATGCATTACTGTGTCTCTTTCTAGCCTAGTTAACTGCAACTTTCCTTGATAATATTTAAATCGAGTTTACCCCTTATTCCTCTGGCTATCCCCTTGTTCCTTAATCTACCCTCGTATATACCTTGATGTTTTTATTCTGTAAAATTTAAATGTCCTTCTTTAGTCATACTCTTCCGTACTTTTGTTTAGACAACAATGCTGCCTTACCGTTTCCTAATAAGCATGATCCTGAGTTAAAATTTTAAGAAAGACCTAGTCTAGCTAGCTTAGCTTTCATTCGACTCAAGGATATTCGCATTGTGTACTCCTAACGATATTCTATAGGTAGTACTAAAAATAATCCTGCGTCTCGGTCGTCATATAAACATGTTGAAATACATTTAAATAGCTTTGTGCATCTTTTTATATCTTTTTACATGTCACAATAAAAGTGGAACACCTGGTGTCACCTTTACCATATGCGAAGATATTATTCTGCTCTTGGTAATATTCGAATTTAAAAAATTTAACCTGCGTCTCCGCTCCAAGGTCCCAACCTAAAAATTCCTAGGATTCCAGGTCTCACTTTTTCCATATGCCAAAATATTCATCCAATAATTAGTAATACAGATTTTTAAACATCGAATTCACGTTATAAAATAAACAATGTTGGAAGAAGAATACGTGTAATAAGGCCATTACAAAAACAATTTACCAAAAAATCATTTTTGGAATATACCTTCTACATAGGAAACAGAAAATTCTCAGGCGACTTATAGTACAACCACATAAAGTTTATGTAGAAAATAATGACATTATCATTGAAGCCTTACATGTAATTGTGTGTTATTATGGTAAACTTTCCACGTTATAAAAATTGAAAAACTGCTAAATGGCAGGTTATAGTGCCCATAGTGTGCAACACTCGATTTATAAAAGGTCAGGGAAATGGAGTTTGGCAATTTCGCACTACATGAAATGCGGAAAACAACATTTTGCTGTGCGCCTAAGTCACCTGAGTTGGTCTACTATTACACATTTTTCATATAGTTTTATTGCTTTCAATCTGCCTACAAGCTAAATTATTATTCCGAGTGGGATGGAAAATTTTTTAATTAATAACTCTGATAATCCACCGCATTTAAGACTGAATTTTCAAACCTCTAATTTTCAAATTTTTCATCAATACAAAGTATGAAAAAGTGCTGTCATTTTATTTATAGGCAACTAGGACAGTTCATCGCTTAAATTTGTCATAATTTGTAAGAATTATTGCCTACCTCATCTTTCTCTAATGTGGTCCTACAAATTGGACATTGTACGTCAACATACCTAATTCAGAAAAAAAAGTACACGAATGAATAAAAAGAGTATTTTAAACCACAACTTGTATTGCCAATGGGCCTTCCTTATAATGCACTTTCTTTTCCTTGTTGCTGTCATGGTAAAAAATATGAGCTTCCATAGTGCACAAAATTATAAGTTAATTAGAATCCAGAAGGAACACTGATAACGTCATGGTTATTGTAAAAATCTCTCCTATTTCTGGTTTATTATTCTAGTCCCTGCTTTTAAAAGGATAAAGCTGGTTGTAGCAGGTGGTATACTTGCTGTATATAAATTTTGCAGCATTTCTTCACTTTTTATATGAGTATTTATTTTAACTATTTACGTTATGTAAAATAAAATAAAAATATGTAGTAAATCAATTATGGTGCAGAATTCAACTATTTGTACTAGTTCTCAATTACATTTTAAGGATATTGTAAATGTTTAATAAGTATGTTTGTTTTAATACCAAAATCTTTTTCTTTATGAAAGTAAGAAAACTCCATTATAAGGCAAATAAATGCAGTTTGTTATGGTGTAAAAAATTATGTAAAAAACATGGTAAAGAACAAAAGTTCTGGTGCCAAAAGTACTGCGAAAAGAGTTAGGAAATTAATGTCCTCTTACTCACCACAGTCGTGCCTAAATTGTGCTATCACATTTCCTTATGTTGAAAAAAATTCTTTCTTAGCATTTTTTCAGAATAAACAATAAAAATTGTGGTAACATATTTCAATCCCAGGTGTCATGAACACAATTTTGTAACTGTCTCCCTTAGAGCTTTATTGCTTTTGAGAAATGAACTTGATATATCCATCACCATCTGTAAAATAAAGTAAGAGAAAAACACATTCATCCATTTAACAACTTTGACAACTTGGCAGATTTTTCGCAGGTGTGAACTTACTCTCTTTAAGCCTGGTGTATATTGTTAGTAATAACTGATTCATATCCACAAACACATGAACAAGACGAGTGCAGTTACTGTTTACAATTTGAGAATTAAAATAACTGAAGCACAGACTATGACAAATTCCACTTAGGCAGACAACCAATGGAAAAGAGGAAGAACAATATAAATGTATCACATTTTGTTAAATGAAGTATGCAAAATCATATAAAAAAAGATCTGTTTAAATAATTGTCAATCCATTGCCCATATTACATAAGGGTTTCAACACTGATCAAGACAATAAATGACTATTTAGGTTTGAAGGTTTTTGACGGCATCACCTAGTTTTACATAAAAACAGAAATTTATTGCTCTGTGGCCTTTGTGTAGATGTATTTTAGATTAGCATTAAGGAAATATTAAAGTTTAAAAGCATTTTGATTTCAAAGCTTATTATTTCTACTAGTTTTTATGTTATTCTGCCTCAAATTAAGTATGCAGCAGTATTACTGCAGGCGGCCAGGCAGGTAGGCAGGCAGCCAAACACACACAGCGTATTAATTATACTAGATAAATAATTTGAACTAAATTAGCTTTTTTTATCCACTCAACTGAAAACCTTTTATCATAACAAAAGTTTTTGAATCATGGATGAAAAATTACCTGATCAAAATTAAATAAAAAAAGCTAAAAACTTTTTGACGCTGGAACAAATTGCAACTGTGAAGTGATTTAACAAATATAAAAATTCATGAAGAAGAGCATTCCCTATGTTCTGTAATTTTTCATTTCTTAAACTTTAATTCGTCCAAAAAAGTACAAATTCCATAAAAAATACCTTTTTTCTGCATCTACAACAAGTTTACCAAAACAAGACTTGCACATTCCATGTCCACATGCCAATTGTAGTGGATTCTTCATCAATCTCAAACATATCATGCACTTCAATTCGTTTGTTATTTCAGAAGACACCTCATAATCGTAACCTCCTTCTTCTTCCATTTTATTTATTTATATTTTAGACTATAATTCCATGTTTAAGATATGCTACAATTCCTTATAAAAACTAAAGTAATTCGTGAACTATATACAAAAATTGCAATGACATCACCAACAATAGAGATTGCTGTTGACACAACAGCTGTTGGTAATTGGTATAGCTTCACAATATGATAACAGGAGAGAAATAAACTAGGATGAAATGTATATGATATATTTCCATATACAAAAATTCTAACTGTAAGGATATCTCAAAAAGTTGAGCAAGATAACCCTAAGTTAACCCTTTTATCATATCATCTCAAGTTCTTTTTGTATTTGATGAAAGTTAGTATAAAAGAACCATATTTTTTATCTAAAAGGACAAATATTTTGCAATCACTTCTCAATTTTCACCAGTGACTGTAAACACCAAATACACATTCCGTGACCACATGCTAATTGCATGGCATGTTTCATAAGTTTTGATTAACATATTTAGCAACACTGTTATCATAGCCGCTAGACACTGATGTAAATATTCATAACCCAGAGTTGACCTATATGTTTTAAAACAAACACAGGTACATGAGTTTAAAAATATATGTCTCTGAACTTCTTATTTTCAACAAATCCAAACATAAGGCAGTGTCTGACATTAACCTTGCAGTTTTCACTAACAGTCACTACAGAATCAGGTTTAAGGATGCACACTTGATGATCATATCAAGGTCTTTTTTGACAGGTTACGTATGTGTTTTTACATCAATGATACCTTAACTTGAACAACCTTTGAGGACGCAAAAATGACCTAGGCAATAACAATAACAACAAAAACAAAACAAAAATTTCACATCTTCAGGCAAAATCATAAAGAATATAAAAACTGGCAGATAGAATATTACACCATAATATATGATCTACATTGGTTGGGTCTGTTTCCATATTAGGAAAGTAACCAGTTACAGTGACATATTATGGTGCCTGTTCTGACATGTGTGTGTTAAAACAGCTTTGGGCAATTTGATTAACTGCGGTTACTCTGAGGGAACAAGACTTCAGCTATTTACACCTAAGCTATTTAGCCTTAAAGTTATTAGTGCAATGCAATGGTTTCATTAATTTTTTTAAAAACAATCAACGTCAATCCGGTTTATTTCCTTAACGTGAAATGAACTGTCTTATTTGCTGATAGTTTACCTACATGCAGTTGATAAACAAAATACAAAATTTTAAAGCTAAACTAATATTATAGATAGTACATACAACATATTGATTGTAAAACAATATCTGGATAGTAAAAGAAATATATACATTGTAAAAGAAATATATAAAATATAATGAGTGTGAAATATAGTGAAAAATGTATAATTCATGAGACAAAACTAAGAATTCTTCTTGTTATGTTAAAAACTCATTTTAATGAGATTAATCATTTGTAAGATTAATTTGTGGACCGCTTTTTGCTTATTTTTTGGATGCAATTAATTTTTTGGAAAAAAAAAAATCTACGCCATTTGAAAAAATAAATCTCTTGCGAAAATTTTAGTAACAATACCACTAATCACTGTAACATTTGTCCTATTTGTTTGCAAGAATTAGTCTTTACAAAATCACCGAAAAATAAAAAATAAGACTAAAGGTAATCTAGTAAATGTACCTAAGTCATTATTAAAAATATTACTAATAAAAAATTATGTATTTTTCAACAGAATAAAATGTCTACAGCTCAGGGAAACATTCTCTCCTCTAATGAAATGCTTTATTATTGTTAAATAACTACCTTTTTCTGCAATGAAGCTTTGCTTGTTACCCATATTAACATGATATATCTAGGTAAGCCTGCTGCTGTTGCTGTGTGTTTAACAATTTTCATTTATGGACAAAATTAGTTTTCATTACAAATTAATACGAAAATGTTTTGTTGGAATAATATTTTCGTGAGGCACGAAAAGTTACATTTGCAGAAAAACTTTTTTAGTGACTGGTTGACTTTCGTGAGGCACGAAAAGTTATATTTGCAGAAAAACTTTTTTAGTGATTGCAATGTTTAGCTTAATTATTTCTAATGGAATATCAAAGAGGATTTTTTTTAATGGGCATGGAGTATTAAAACAAACATATCAGGGTCATATTTCACATAAAATGCCTTCTTTAAACCAAACTGCCTCAAGTATTTTTTGCAAGTTTATGAAAAAATACTTTTGAAATTTCTACACTTTGACTCTCTTTTGTAAAACTTTGTGATTTATTGTAAAAAATGCAATCTTGCGGAATTGATTTTCTGAATAGGGCACAAAATCGCAAAAGTTTCTTACCATAAAAATCATCCTTAAAGGTTGTGCATTTTTGTTACTTTTTGAAATAATTTATTAGTGCAATGCACAACTTTGTTAAACATTTGTTAGTTTTAAGACAGTCTCTGAGAAATTCTAACACAGTTTTATGTTTAACTTTGCAATTATGGTATCAAAAAACCTTTACAGAAGAATGTGAGGGCGCTTTATGTTGTAAATAAATGTATATTTTAAGTTAATGTAAAGTTTTAGTAGTGATTAATGCTAATTCTTAATGATAACGTGCTTCGCAGTTTTATGCAACAGCACAAAAACAATCTTTTACTGTCAAAACAGTTATATAGATTTGGAAAGATAACATATTTTAAAAGACTGGTATGATCACCAACTTTCTTAGGGCATTATTATTCGGCATACTCTCTTTCTACCTTGCTTAAAAATTCCAGAAGTGAAAAATCTGGACAGTGATTAAGTCTCACAGCATTGCTTCTTTATGCTAACTGTGATGAGAAAATGAGACACTTACATTTCCACTGTCATATAAAAAATCCACATAGGGAAAATATTCAACTACAAGTGTATGACGCACACCAGGTGATAAAACAAATTACCAAAAAAAGATAGTTTATTTGGCATTTCTAACATTATACCTGTTCTGTTCAGTGCAAGTACCTATTTATAACAAAAATTAAAATAAAAATGTAAATCATACAGCAAAAAACGTAAGTCATGGGACTATACAAGAGAAACAATAAAATTAGCTTTCTCTTTTTTATCTTTTATGGAACCTTGATGTTATAACCCCAGCACAACTATTGAGGACAATGCCAATATGCTAACAAAAATTTTTGATTCAGATCTGTAAATATTTGTAAATGTGGTTTTTCTTAAAGTTGGATGTAACTTGAATTTACAAAAGTTTTGCTCTCATATTCTCTCTTAACTTTTCACATGTTTGAAATGGCAAAACAAAATATAAATTGGTACTGTAAAACACAAGTTTGCTGATGTAAAGAGGAGAAATGATGCGGCACATAAGCAATATTTTTTCTCTTTCTTTTTTTTTCTTTTTTGAAATTACATCGGAAGTGATATTTTAAGTATAAACCTTCCGAAGCTTATCCAATTCATATTACGTAAATCTTTCATCGAAAAATGATAAGCTTTGCCATTCGGTTTTGAATAAACTTCCTTTCCATTAATTTGATCAATAATACTTACATCCCTTTTTGAAGGTATACCAGTTAAGGCTAACACTTTATCACTTTGTACATGTGCATGCACCAAGAAATCGAGATGCTTCGTCCCTATGTTTTTAAGGCAACGACAGTAGACATAATTGTCAATTGTAATTAGTCTTGAAGTCAATATCATTGATGTCAGGTATTGATCAAAACCATTTAGTGAATCTTTAATTACAATTTTTAAATTTCCACACTTCCCAAGATGAATTAAGGAAATATTCAACATAAATTTTTCTTTGAGATCACTGTCCCACAGGTTCCAAAATGAATCCTGAATATTAGTGACTTTTTTCAATTCGAAAAAGTTAACAAACGTTTTAATATCGTAGTTGCAATATTCATTAATTACATCCATTAACTTTGATTCCAAAAGAAGCTTAGCTTCTTCATAGCATAAAGGTTGTGTGAAACATTCCTCATATATTTCATTTGTACTATTGAACAATAGTGCAAGGTTTTTATCATATTCTACAGTCAATTTATCCTTAAGATCAAAAAAAGGTTGCCACTGTGTTATATCCAGGTTCATTCCCTTTTGATTGTTTTGTAAAATTGACAGCTCATGTTTGGTTGCAGTTAGATCATTCTGGAGCTTATTTATTGCTGCAGCCTGTTTATGTTGTGTAGCAGCCAACTCATTCTCAATTCTGGATGCATAGGTGGCAACCATACTTAAATGATTATGAACATAATCGTTTAAATGACCATTTATATCTCCTAATGTTGTCTAATAACAAAAAGAAAAACAGGTTTTATTTACAAAAACGAAAAACATTGAAAAGTAAATTTCTGGTGAAAATATGACAACATGGGATACAAAATTACTTTTAACAAGCAATTACAATACACTACATCTCCAAATCAGATTAACAAATTTAGAGCTTGGCAAAGCACATATCTTAATATTTAATATTTTAAATTAATATATACAACTGACAAGTCACACTTTCAGAGCATGCCAGATTTAGAGTATTCTAGTATACATATCTGCGAAGGATATAACAAAGTCTGCTCACCTCAACATGACAGCCATATTTCTTGAAAGTACATTCAACCAAGGAGAGTGGGCACGTTTTTAAATGAACAGGTAACTAAAAAATTGGCAAAGAAATACTTCCAAAAAATTAATAAGTACGCCTTAAATAACACAAAACATTATTAATAAACTCTTACCTCTAAACGTGGAATTAATTCACCACAGTTATTAGGGCAGACCACTGGATATTTAGGACAAACCTTTAGATGCGCCTGTAAAATAGTTTAATTATTGATAAAATATAAACGTTTCTGTTTCCTTTTTCACTTTTTTTCCTTACTTTTCTATTGCTTAGAACAGTACATACAAAAACATTAAATTTAATCCTCTTCAACACTGTGCGGGGGAAGCCTATAAAAACCATTTTAGCCTGCTGATTTAGCTAACACTTTAGGGCAAATTTGTGTGACCATTGAACAAAGTCAAAAAAGTTCCTAATGTTAGAAACTAAGATGCAATTAATGCAATTAATGTAAAAAAACTCCATGACTTTACCATGAGTAGGTGCATAATTAATTTTTGTGGAAATTAAATTGTACGGTTTGAGCCATTTGAAGAAACAAAACAAAATACTCATATTTTGTTTTGTTACTAAAAAAACTCGTATTTTTAAAGATATTTTTCTCCTGAGCTGGAAAACAACAACAAAGAGTGCAATAATGATTTCTGTCTTATTCCTCATCAAACTTGTCCTGTACATCAGTCACACAAGACTAAACATTTCGGTAAACAACAAAAAATATGGACGGATAAAAACATAAAAATTGTGGCTGACTTTTCTTATTTTGCAGAAATTGTAAAGTACACAGCAAAATCTATAAAGTTCAGGTTTCACCAATTTCTGATGAAATATTTTGAGATGACTTTTTTTTTAATATAGCAACGATTGGTGTAGTGACTCCTCATTCGTTTTTGAAAGCAGAGAGGAAATTACTTTACACCGAGATTCACAGCTATTATTAATTACTTTATGGCTATTGGTTCAGATTATGTGAATGCTATGCTAGGATTCCACATTGTAACTAGATGTGCTCAGGCAAGAAGATTTCATGGGAAGTTAAAATGTTTTTGGTGAAAACAATTTGCCGCAATGGTTTCTATTGCCATTGCACAGTCTACCAACATTTTTGAATTATTGTTACGAGCTTTTTGAACATAAATGTATTATTTG
Source organism: Hydractinia echinata (assembly GCA_030067915.1). Taxonomy (NCBI): domain Eukaryota; kingdom Metazoa; phylum Cnidaria; class Hydrozoa; order Anthoathecata; family Hydractiniidae; genus Hydractinia; species Hydractinia echinata. The sequence goes on from JASGCC010000060.1 coordinate 1,805,715, forward strand.
CGAAAATGACAATGCCGATAAAGTGATGTCAAAATCGAGATCATGTTATTAAACTCTTCTAAAAGTCTGTCTGCGTTTTGCCATGAAAGAAAACTGAGAACATAAATTATAGAATTCAAAGGTTCAATTCACTGTCTCTGCACATGAACCGAGTTAAATGTTAAGCAATGGCCCATATTTAATTACAGAAGTTTGTGTGACGCTTAAAGTGCTTTCCATTCACAAGTTATATGAGATGGTCAGAACATGTGTGCTCTGTATTTTACACACATTTATTCTGCCATGACTAATATAGGCATATAGTTTATAGTTCTTATTTATTTTGTGTGTGTCAATTAAAATTATCTCTGGAATAGCTCAGATTATTTTAAAAACATATTTTTTCGCTGACTATAACATCGCTTACATCGTCATTACAGCCAAAGCAGCTTTTTAAAAAATGCCACCATGATTTTTGTCCACAATTGCTACCTAATCAACACATTTCAATCAAAAGATTGCTTCTAACAAGTCTGTGCACATGGGATGGCAAGTTAACCTGCACAACATAAAAGTACATGTAAAATACTGCCAATATTGAAGAAAGTGTTATTGTTACCCCACATTCATTGTAAACAACCAATTCACCACAATATTCGCATGGTTCCTTTCTAAACTCACACTGGCTTTCATGATCAGCAAGTTTGGCTTTAATTATAAAGACAGGGCAGCTCAGCATTGTACATTTTACCTCTTGAAATGCACATTTCGATTCACAATGAGCCTACAAAATTCAAAACATAAACATCAGTCTTAATGTGGTAAAAAAAATAGTGTAATAAGTGTAATAAATTATTCCATAAATATTTTATAGAAATAAAAGTCTGTTGGTTGTTTCCTCAATTGGCATGTGCATCAACTTACTTGCATATCTGCAATTTCACCAATCCAAGAACATCCTTCCTTCACATTTACACACTTGACTTTTACTGATAAAATGAAACGATTTACCATACCAGCAGTATGAACCTACGACAAATTGCTTCATATACTTCATTTAATTACAAATAATATGGATATAGTACACATATTGATCTAACTATAACACAAAAAATACTCAATGCTTTACGGTATGAAGCTTAACTGGTGCTTTAATTTCTTGCAAAACTTTTAGGGTCTATTAAGTTTCATACTGTACACATCATTTAATACTGATGCACACCAAGGGAGATTATTAAATTTTTTAATTCATCGATTATATTTAAAAAGTAGTCCAGTAAAATTTTTTTTATATTCTGGTAATCAAATAAAGTAAGAAGTCTACTAAATAAATTACATTTTCTTTGCTCAAAACTTTATTGTTATATTTATAAATCATGTCTCAAGTTTTTTCCAACTGCAAGTATAAATAGGTTCAATGACCCACCACCAATTTTTTAAATATTTTGATAGCAAGTTTTCAGAACGTTCATTTATATTTTTTTAAATCAAGTTAGTTAATATGTACTTCTCTTCACATAATTTTTTTCCTGCATACCATTCTCTTTTTCCTAAATATTAGTAAAAAAGGAAGGTATCTGCCACATTTCCCTTTCATTTCTATGTTTTCTACTCCAACATTACAATACTGCAGAAAAGGTAAAAAAACGTCAGTGACTGTAACAAACAGAACATTACACAGATTCACAGGCAAGTTTACTTTAAAACTTTTCAAGGTTTTTTAAGCCTGGCAGACCCATAACATAGGTGTATATGTGAAACTATCAAACAATCTTTTGCATTATATTTCTAAACCACAGGGAAACAATGGAAAGTGAATTGTTTACCTTGTCCATATCAACAGATTCTCGACAACTTGGACAAACAAACTCAACATTACTAAAACAAATAACATCAGGCATTTAAAACAGCCTTAATCAATCTTTAAAACATTTTATAAATGGGTCTTACCGTTCGCTCGAACTTTTTGCCAATGACTGTAAACAGTAATTACACATTCCATGACCACATGCTAACTGCATAGCATCTTTCATAAGATTCAAGCAGATAACACAATAAAAATCTTGCTTAACTTCTTCAACAATATCGTAATCATAACCACCAGACATGATGATTGATTAAATATTTATAATCTATAAATTATATAAAATTATATAAAACAATAACTGTAAAGGATTTTGTGTTTGAACGCAAACTGACCAAGTTACTAATTGTAGGGGGATATATGTTGTTTTTTTCCTGTTTAAATTTTGAAATCCTTTCACATTTTAATTTATGTTTAGCTAAATCATTAAGCTTGTAAATACCTTGATAGATAAAAAAAAGTCTTCTAAACGAAATATACTACTATTACCAGATTGTCCTTTGTAAATGCCTATTTTGTTTGGTTCCAGGCAACTAAGACAAAAATATTTTTTTCCTAAATTTTTTCACTGTAGACTAGCATAGGCATAATAAAACATTGAAACATCAAAACTCCCAATACTTTATATATAAAATTTCCCAGATATCAAGTTAAAACATCTTCATGCATAGTTAAAAACACACAAACTTACAGTTATACAACCCTCCCAATCTTCATCCACATAAAAATGCAAAAATAATTATGCTATCAGATAACGTAGAAAAGAATTGAAGACCAAAGGTTTTACTTATATGGCACATGCAAAACACAAAAACGTCATCTTTTTCAGTTGCATTGTTTAGAAACTTGTAGGACTTCGCAACCAGTGGATTTCCAACATTACACCTAACTAACATTACCTTAACTCCACTTTTTCAGTTAAAAAAATAAAAAAAAAATAAAAAAGGCCTTAAATAATATTAAATAATATGCTCTTCGGGTGAAAACTAGAAAATACAATGGTTTTATATTATTTTTTTAAGTAAGGGTTACGATAACACACCCAATATAATCATCCTCTAATATAAACTATACGCCAACAACAATCAAAACTAAAGTCCACAATCCAGAAACCTGCATACCTTATCCACAAGGGTGCAGGTCTCACAAAGATTTGGTCTCTGAAGAAAACCAACAGCATTTTCCTACTAATCAGTACTGCCCAATGCGCACACAATTTTCAAGAAAGAAGATTCCTTTTCTAAACGAAACTATTATAACTAAAACAATGATGCTCCAAAACTATTAAAAATAAAACAATGCAAATAAAACCGAAGAAACTTAAACTATGATGCAAATTATTCTTTTTAAAATGTAGTATCATATATATTCCATTTAGCACTTCAATCCTGGACAGTTCGTTCATTGTTGTTTTCAGCTTAACATAAAAAGCAGAATAAGTGACTATTTTACTGTTTCTGGAAGTATAAGAACATGTCATATTTCCCTCGATGGTGGTTACCAAAGTCTTCCTTGTTGCATACTTATTCTTCTCAAGAATTCATTCAAAGCAATATGCAGCAATAAATCCAAAATGTAACACTTAACAATTAACTAACATTTAAATATATATTGCCTTAAGGGCTGCATTTGATGCAAGGATTGCTGTTGATTGTACTTTCAAATCAAATCATTATGACACTATTTAAGTCGTTAAGAAGAGAAAGGTTCAGGAAAGATTTTCTAACAAACTCATCTTCAAGGCGCTTACCTATGGAAAACGTCTTATACCTCTTTCTAAAGTGTTGATTCCTTTTAACTTCATGTTAAGCGCATAACATCCCATTTCGCCCATTTGGCCTCACTCTTGGCACACTCAGCATCCCACTTCGCCCAAATGGAATCCACTTTTAGCCCACTCAGCATCCCATTTTTCCCATTTAGCATCACTTTTAGCATCCTTTTTCGCCCATTTAACCTCCTTTTTAGCCCATCCATCTCTGAGTGAAATTAACGGTATCTGATGCTGAGAAAATCTATATTTGTGTTTGATTACCGGTGATCTGGGAATTTTCCTCTTGTGCTTCACCAATAGGGTTTTCTGATAACAAGTCATAACCTTCGCAACGTGTGACAACTTGTTCGTACTTGTAGCCAGCCATGTTATTTCATATGGTAGCCATTATGTCTTGAACTGACCTGAGAATAATAAACCAAAGTTAAAAGTTGAAAACGGAATTCTTGGACAATTAATGTACTAATATTGGCATCAAATTGTTTGTTTTATCTGACTTGTTTCTATACTAAGAACATTATATGTCTTTAAACTATACAACAAATTTCAGAGCACTTAGATTTGAATCTGTGTGGTTTCTTTGGTCACCAGAGCAGTTGGAGCACACAGATTTGAATCTCAGGTATGAAAGAAATGCCCCCCCCCCAGAATTAGCCACATATTTTTTTCCGCATCTGTGTACAAAACACCTTGTTCATAATTCTTGGACTAGTTCTAATGGCTTACCTCTGAAGATTTATTACTCTTACCACAATAGTAGTTACTTGGATTAGTTAGAAAGCTTTTCAACATGATTATATTCGAATGTTTGTTTTATCTTAAAAAAATGATTTCTTATAAAAGTATTATGGTTTTATTTAAAATTATGACTTATAAATCATCATAAAAACATTAAAAAAATCTCTTACCAGAGCTTTATCACAAACAACATCTTTGTTGTGGAAATTACGCAGCTTCTTTTTTAAACTTGCAATCTTTTTCATGTTTGAGGTTGGCCTTAATCACACAAACGTCGCAATTCTCATCCCTGCATTTTACCTCTTGAAATGAACACTTCAAATAACAATGGACCTACACAAGAAAACTATACATGCTCACGCTTCTACTGCAATATGGCTGCACTTTTTTAGACTAAGTCGCACAAAAATCTAAATTATATTCTTCATTTGCTTATAATTTCCATAACAATTTTTTTTTAAATACTTATGCATTTAGGAAAAAATATTTTTAAAAATGGAGGGAAAATAACGTTTTTGCTCGAATTTAGTAAAATTAAAAGTATTTATGAATGTTTTTCTTGTAAGTTTTAGCAAATCTACATTTTTCATAATTCGCTTATTTTCTCTGTCTCTATATTAGATTTACACAAAGTTGATTTCAATGTTTACAGCGGACTTAGGATCTGATATTTTGTCAAAAAATTGCTGAATTTAAAATTGCGAATTAAAGCAATGAATCATGAATTCTTCCACAAAATCGCTTGATAAACTTTTTATCTCTGTGCTTTTTCAATCGATTACACAAACTTTTCTTTTGTTTTATTGTGTCGCATTTCATGATGAGGAGGCTCATTTAAATTGTATACATCAAACATGCATGAACTGTAAAATCGACCAACCCTACAAAAGCTTGTACTAAAAATATCATTACATGATTAAAGCCTCTGACTTTTTCTTTTTAAATGTATCTCATTCAAAACAACCCGTGATTTTTTTGAACAAACCATGTACATTTCGAACTATATGTCCTCAAATCCTTGAATCTCTCTGTTCGTGGTCATTAAAATTTCCTTCTTCAAAAATTTCTTTAGATCTAAATATGTGAGGGATTTCTCCCATAAACCTTTATATAGCAAACAAACGGAAGAAATAACTTGTCTTTTTATTGTAAATAGACAAACTGCGAATTTTATTCTATTCCTTAGAAGTACTGTATAACTTCCACAATATTTTTTGCACACAAATTTCTTCCCTTAAGGTAGTGGGTAAACAAATAGTTGAGTATCACCTGGCTGGCTAGCAAGCTACATATAAAAATTTTGTCTGGATACTGTATAACTTTTTACACAGCCATGCAACATAATAAGCTGTGACTGCCATTAAAAAAACACATATTGCTGCAACATTACATAAATAGTTTAGATAATAAAATTTGAGGCATAATTTTTGACGAAAAAAATCATAAAAAAGCCAGCTCTAGTCTGGCTTAACAACTGGTGGCTTCAATAATTTAAATAAATTTATTGATGCCAAATTAATGTTATTGATGTTGTGATATCAAATTTGTCTATTAACTTTTCAGAATTGCATTTTTGGCATCTTCAAAGGAAAAAGAACACATCCACTATGTCTGTTAAAGCCAGACACAAACATTATTATTAAGATTAAGTGCCATAAATTTCACGAAAGATCATCAGACTTGCTTACGAACAACATGAAAAAACAAGTTTAATGATAGCTGTAGAAATAGATAGGCTATAAGCTAATTTAAATATCAATGGGAATTCACCCATATCTATTACCAGCTACCACCTTTGGCTCGCAGACAGATAGTGAGCAATTATAAATAATTTACATTCTTTCACACAGTTAATACTAGGTGTGCAGATAATTTTTCAAATATTTTTATGGTTTGTTTCTTCATCTTTCGGCTGTACTTCAAAGTTATTCGCTGTTAATATTTCATATTATAAGGTTCTTAACCACACAGACTTAATAAAATCTCTAAGCAACTACTTTCATATCTGCAACCTTTCCAATCCATAAACATCCTTTTTTGAATTTTTATGCATTTTAGTTTTATTAATAGAAAAAGAATGATAGATTTGCCATGTCATTATAGCACTAACATAATTTTTGTAAACTAGAATTTAAAACAAGGACAAGGAAATTTGATTTTAGGTTAGCGTGTCAAGCTCAAAAAGTAGCAATTTTATCATAGTAACAAAAAAAGAATATTCTGGAAGCTCATGCCATAGCACTCTGCTCCTGGCAAGTAACTTGGGTGCATAGAATTTATAATACCCTGACTACTTCTAAGGGCACCAAATAAAAACGGAGAGAGACTTTGCTGCAGGAGGTCCACATATTTAGTGCTTTTTGTAGCAGAAACAAGGTAAGTACGTCAGCATATAAAATGCTTGTATTTCCATTGGGTTTACATGGGGTTTCGTGTTTTGCACAATGAAATCTTTCATGAATTTCGGCCGACTGAACGCCCTTTCAGGGTCCATCTCCTGTTGGTCAAAGTAAATAAAAGTTTATTTTGATCTCAGAATATTGACTGAATGCGATTCACAGAAAATAAAACTTTAGCATGTGTGTAAAATTGTGTATGTTTACAAAATTATGGTGAATGTGCCTCCTGTTATTAAAAACTCCATGTGAACATGGCAAACTCGGAATGTTTAAAATCGTTAAGTCCCTTGTATCATTTAGGGTCTATGGCCTATTTTAATCATGAGAATTGATTTTAATGGTTTCTGCACTTGTATCTTTATACAAATTGATATGGCGTACAAAATGGCTTATCGGTGATGCAGAAAATGCCCAAGTTCATAAACTTAGGAGTCTATTTTATCAAACTATTCTAAGACTATACTATACCAAGTTTTAAGTCATTATTTCAATTTTTACATCAGTTTGAGCAGCATCAAAATTGCCATAGGGACTAATTGGTTTGAAATTATTTCATGATATTTTGATAAGTTTACCACCATGTACTAATATTAAAAGTCCAAGATATTGGTAAGCTATTTAATATCTCTAGGCGTAATATTAATATCAAATAACTAGGGAAATGCATTGTTTTACACATCGTCCTTAAGAATTTCAATTTTTTTTCAGGATGTTGCAACAGTTTGGGCCATGGCAGGTATTGTACTTATGACTACGTGCTGGACAGCCTGTGCTTTAGTCAAAGGCAAGAAACTGTTTTGCAGATTGAATTTTTGGACATTTTTCAACTTAAGTTGTGAATGTGACAACATGTGATATTTTTAAGGTACATATGCAAAATGGTAGTCATGCCACCCAAACATTTTTCCAAATTTATGTAAATTTTGTAAAACACAAAATTAAATGACAAATTATGCATTGGCATAACGATTCTTAAGAACCAATTGTGATTTCTCAAAGAATAAACAAAAATTCCAAACTTTTCAGGCCCTTTTTTATGAACTGAAATTAGTTTCACAGGATATTGATCGACTTTTACTGACCTTCGAACAACATTACTACCTGCAAAATTTAACGCTTTTCGTCACCAGCACTATTATACATACATGTCGTGCACAAGGTCTTTTGGTAAGTTCCATATGACTATTGATTACCTATGAGATTGGGAGAACTTCCTCATCAAAACTGGCATAATAATGTTTTTTATAATTTTGTAGCTATTTTGAATATCTGTTTTTATGACGTTGCTACATGACATCGAAAAAAAATGTTCTTTGACATTATGACTTCCTTTCAACATTTTTCAGAAAGAAAAGAATAATTTTCAACATTAACTAGGTAAATATTATTTGCACCCTCGACTGCAAAGAGAAAAATAAAGGAGTTGCTTATAACTAACTAGCTATACTGCCAACAACTTGATTGGGAACTTTTTGGTCTGAAAATTTACGAGGCTAAATTGATGCTAATCTAACAAAGATATTTTGATTTCACTTCGTGCTAAATAACTACATTTATACTGTAGCTATATTTTTTAATCAGCTAGAACTAGTTTTGGCAGCTAGTTATCTATAAAAACAAAGCACATTTTCCACAAAAAACAATGTAATAATGCTAGCTAGCTATATGCCACAGGTTAGCAAACAATCAAGTTTACATTTCTTAAAAAACGTGGTAAGACAAATTACCACGTTTTTAGTTAGACGCCGATCTTGTAATGCTCCCACTGTAGAAAAACTTGAGCTACAACTTCTAGCTAAGTAAAATTAGTTAGCTAGCTAACCACAGTTTTTGTTTACAAGGAATTTCATCAATAACTGTTGTTAGTTATACTTCAAAAGTGTCATGTTTTATAAATCAACACTACGAAATTGCCTCCAAAATATCATCAAGATCTTTTTACAAGTGTCAAATCCTTCTTTTCATAGCCATTTTTACAAAATTGGTTTCAAAATTTCTGAAACATTATATGATGTTATTTATGCCAGGGGGTCAATTTTTAGACTAAAATTAGTACTTATTAATTTTCATCGAATGACTTTAGTCAAAAATAAATTTTCTAAATCATTTAGGGCACTTCAATGGGTAAAAGATAACCTGGAAAAAGCAAAATTTTTGTAAAATAACACAGTAACTTACTGTGTTTCTGATTTTTCCCTTCGACAATTACTAAAATCTTCGCACCAACAAGATTATAACACCAACACAGAACATTCTATGAAACTCTGAGGCCATCACAGCAGTGATATAGACTATAGATGCATAATCATAATGCTATTTTTTTAGTCTGAGGCTACATAGCATGAGGAAAGAGAAAGAAGTGCTAGAATCAAACTGAAAACCATCATGCGCTGAGGGGAAAGGCACATGTGCACAGACACGCTAACCAGAAGTTTAGCTTTCGTGGGCCTTATTCAATTATTTCATAGCTGATAATTATTAATTATTTACAGTTGAGATTCTACAGTATAGTCATTATTATAGTAGTATAGTTAGTATTTTTTAGTGATTGTTGGCAAAAAAACAGTTGTAAGTAATTAGGGTCAATAAAGTACTAAACTGCAGATTCATGTAAAAGTACATCTCATTCATCTCTGTTTTTTTCTTTGTTTTTCTTTCTTTCTTTCTTTATTTATTTGGAATGAATATTCTTAAAATGTTTTTAAATACGTCATCAGATGTTGCACTGAATATACTTTTTTATTGACCATCTCACCTCCTGAATTTGGACAGGTCTTCTACAAATTTAACAAGCAGAGTCGACAATACAAAATAATTTAATCACCGTACAACAATTCTTTAAAATCTCTTCCCTATGTTGAATATTAAAAGACTAGTCGATAAGGCCCGTGGAAAAATCCACTTAGGCAGGATAACAGAGAAAAACAACCGTCATTTAAATTTTGATGACGTCAGCAGAGACATGTCAGAACACAAAATTTTTTTTTTCAGAAATGTGTATGCCTGTTGCCTTCATCGTATAGATCTTGAAATGCTGATCAAGAAAATGTATAGGATCGTGTACTTGTGACAAACGGATGCAGAGATATTAGGGTTTAAAGGTTTTTTTATGACGTCATTAACCCGTCCATTCCGAAACGGATTCGGTGACCCAGGTTTGGAAAACTTACCCAAATTGGTCCCAGGTAGTCCCTAGTTACCAACGCAGGAGATGACGTCAGTTATTTCCACCCGTTTCCAAGTTATTTAGCCTTAAATTTAAAAGTGCAATGCAATGGCTTCAATAATCTTAATATACTTTCCTTTGACGTCAATATTGCTCTAACGTCAAAGTTTGCTAATTTACAGAACAAATTTATAGGCGATGTTTTATGGACTTTGTCAAAGAAATTTTATCCACTTTGCAAAAGTCACAGACAGAAGCTCCGTATTATTATATAGATTTTATAATAAATATTTACATACCGGTTGTGTGAACTTTTTGCGAGTGACTGCACACAGAAATTACACATTTCGTGACCACATGCTAACTGCATAGCATCCTTCATAAGACACAATAAAAATCTTATTTGACTTCTTCGGCAACATCGTAGTCATACCCACAAGACATTACTACCAATTAAATGTTAATAATCTAAGATATATAATTGTCAAAATTTCTTAATAAAACAGAGGATTTCCACACTAAAAATTACCATGTCACAAAATCAGGTTAGGTAGAGCAATATATCATTTCAGGTGTAACATTTTTCCGAAAAATAACTTTTCAGAAACTTCAGCTGATTATAAGAATACAGGCCACAACTTGTTTTTTACCCCTCCTGGCAATAGTAGTGACAGTGACAGTAGTTAGCGTTTTTATTTTGCATAATAGGTTCCCATGAAGGTTCCAAAATTATCTTGCCAATCCGAGTGCAATGCTTAAAGGCTATGTAAGAAACTAAGCAAATATATCCCTAATCTACCGGCTAAGAAGTGATTAAGCTAACGAAACATTTAAAGAAAAATACTTGTATTCCAGCACACAAAAAAGAAAATGGTCGGAGCATTTCTAAAGAGCTGAATAATAGAAGATTAAATAACTTCAGTATTCTTTCTATTACAAAACAAGTGTAAAATGTACCAAAAAAATTGGAGTTTTTTGTATAATGTGAAGTTTTTCTTGAATTTGTAAAATCAAAGCCATGCTCTGTAACTACAACAACAGCTTCAAATTGGTTCAGAGTTGACATTTGGAGTATGCTGGCAGACTAAAATTTGAATAACTTATTTTATTAAAACAACTAAACTGATACTCTTCCATAAATTGGACAAGTGTAAAAAATTGAATTCAAGAAACTATATACAGCAATTGTAATAACACTCCGAGCAATAACTGACTTTTGGCCATGTTTTAAACGGCAGCACATATGTATATTACATATGTGCTGCCGTTCAAAACATGGTATGGTTGTAGGCTACCTTTGTAGATGTCAAAGTCAGGCAAACAATGGTAAGGTCAACAAAGGGCTGAGGGTTTAAGAAAACAGAAAATTTTGATGGCAGCAAAAACTGATTATTGATGACTTCATCATATATATTCTTGTTTTAATATAAAAATGAATTGTTCCACAGGCTATCATCATGATCTTGATCAGCATCCGTTATTATTGTCATCATTGTGAGCATAATCATAATAACCACAATCATCACATTTTTCACTCATCATAATCACCATCGTCGTTGTCATCATAACTTTCATAATTATCAGAATAATTACAATTATCAAAATCATAACAATTATCATTATCCTCATCACCACTGTTATTATCATTACAATTATGAATATCATAACAAACATCATTATCCTCATCACCACTGTTATAATCATCATGATTATCAAAATCATAACAATTATCATTATCCTCATCACCACTGTTATTATCATTACATCTATGAATATCATAACAAGCATCATTATCCTCATCACCACTGTTATCATAATCTTTATAATTATCAAAATCATAACAATTATCATTATCCTCATCACCACTGTTATTATCATTACAATTATGAATATCATAACAAACATCATTATCCTCATCACCACTGTTATAATCATCATGATTATCAAAATCATAACAATTATCATTATCCTCGTCACCACTGTTATTATCATTACATCTATGAATATCATAACAAGCATCATTATCCTCATCACCACTGTTATCATAATCTTTATAATTATCAAAATCATAACAATTATCATTATCCTCATCACCACTGTTATTATCATTACAATTATGAATATCATAACAAGCATCATTATCCTCATCACCACTGTTATCATAATCTTTATAATTATCAAAATCATAACAAATATCATTATCCTCATCACCACTGTTATTATCATTACAATTATGAATATCATAACAAGCATCATTATCCTCATCACCACTGTTATCATAATCTTTATAATTATCAAAATCATAACAATTGTCATTATCCTCATCACCACTGTTATTATCATTACAATTATCAATATCATAACAAGCATCATTATCCTCATCTCCACTGCCATCATAATCTTTATAATTATCACAATTATTACAATTATCAAAATCATAACAATTATCATTATCCTCTTTACCACTGTTATTATCATTACAATTATCAATATCATAACAAGCATCATTATCCTCATCACCACTGTTATTATCATTACAATTATCAATATCATAACAAGCATCATTATCCTCATCACCACTGTTATAATCATCATGATTATCAAAATCATAACAATTATCATTATCCTCATTACCACTGTTATTATCATTACAATTATCAATATCATAACAAGCATCATTATCCTCATCACCACTGTTATTATCATTACAATTATCAATATCATAACAATTATCATTATTTCCATCGCCATCGCTATTGTCATCATATTCACAATAATTATCACAACCATTACAATCATGGTCATCAACATTATTGTCATTGTCATAGTCATAACAAGCATCATTATCATCATTGCTATTGTCATTATAATCATAACAACTAACACAATCCTCACTCTCACCACAATCTTCACACTCATCGTCATCATGACACTCCTGACAATCATGGTTATCGTTACCGATTTCAACATCACCAGCATCATCATTGCTATCATTATTGTCATAATTAACATAATCATCATAATCATAATAATCATCAGAATCGTCACAATCATCAGAATCACTGTTATCGTCATCAGCATCAAGATCATTAGCATTATCGTCAAAAATTTCACAATCATAATAATCATCACAATCATTATCACTTTCAAAGTCATCATCATCCTCCGAAATTTCTTCCTTTCTATGCGTGCAATATTTTTCATGATGTAGAAGGCCCGTCTTCATCACACAAGCACTGCAATTCCTAATTCTACATTGAACCTCTTGAAAAGAACAATTGAATCTACAATGGACCTAAAAAAGTAAAATATTACTAATGCTAAATATCGAAGTTAGCAACAACCATAATATGACTTTGATAAAACAACTATTATTTTTATAATCATCACTTTAAATGATAAGTTTACATAACACTGTGTATTTCATTTATTAATTCATTTATTAATATTCCTTGTTTAGCAATAATTATACAAAATAATGAAAATGCAGTTTTCTTCTGCCAAATCATTAATGTGTAGGCAAACCATGCAACCTTTCCACAATAATGACGGTAAAATTATTCATATTTAAGGTAAGTTTTTCTTTAAAAATTCAAGCACAAAATTTTTACACTAACTTGTTTTGCAATACTTAGACTATATGTTATTCAAGGTTTTGTGACGTATATCCTTTGTTGGGTTTTTTTATTGCTAAGGTAAAATTTCACCTATCTGACAGGAATCGCTGGGATATTGTAATTGTCTTTCACAAAACTAATGTTGTGTATTAATCCACTCTGACTAAAAAAACTGTGCTAATAGCTATTGCGTAAAGCTGTATTGATAGCACATGCTCTTTGCTTAAATTAATATTAAAGAGGCATTAATTTTACAAAATATTCTGGACAGTCTTGCACATTGCAAAGAAAAGCGAAGTTTAATGATAGCTGTAGATATATATATTTTGGGGGCCTTAAAAGTATGGGGCCTTGAAAGTACGGGGCCATAAAGTGCCTGAGTTATAGTGGACATAAAACTTAGTACAATTGTAGTATGAGACAAAAAAATAAAATAAGATAATTATTTTTTTGCTGACATTAACATTTCTGGGTGGATTATTTTTAGAAATATTATTATGAATATGTGATGCTCTCTAGGAAAATCGACCACTTCTCTTTTCGTATTAAAAAATACGAAATACGGAAATTTCGTATTAAAAAATACGGATTTCGTATTTTAAAATACGCGTATTTTTAAAAATACGAAATACGAATTTTCGTATTTTTAAAAATACGCAATTCTATTTTTAAAAATACGAAATTCGTATTTCGTATTTTTTAAAAATACGAAATACGAATTTCGTATTTTTTAAAAATAGAAAATACGAAATTCTATTTTTAAAGATAGAACCTACGAAATTCTATTTTTAAAAATAGAATTTCGTATTTTTAAAACTATTAGTGTATCAAGTGAGTGGTTGAATAAACTGAATAGAAAAATTACTCAATTTTACAAGTTTGTTTTTAATAGGTTTTAAATTGGCTCAATGATTTCACAGGGACGTTTTCTCGTCATTTTAGAATGATATACGGCAACTTTAAAGCTTCACAGAAAAGTTTTCTCGACATTTTAGAATGAAATACGGCAACTTTAGAGCTTCACAGGAAAGTTTTCTCGTCATTTTAGAACGAAATACGGCAACTTTAAAGCTTCGCAGAGACGTTTTCTCGTCATTTTAGAACGAAATACGGCAACTGTAGAGCTTCGCAGGCACATTTTCTCGTTATTTAATAACGAAATACGGCAACTTTAGAGATTCGCAGGGACGTTTTCTCGTCATTTTAGAATGAAATACGACAACTTTAGAGCTTCGCACAGATGTTTTCTCGTCATTTTAGAATGAAATACGGCAACTTTGAAGCTTCGCAGGAACCTTTTCTCGTCATTTTAAAATAAAATACGGCAACTTTAAAGCTTTGCAGAGATGTTTTTTCGTTATTTTAGAATGAAATACGGCAACTTTGAAGCCTCGCAGGGACGTTTTCTCGTCATTTAAGAATGAAATAAGGCAACTTAAGACCTTCGCAGGGACGTTTTCTCGTCATTTTAGAATGAAATACGGCAACTTAAGAGCGTCGCAGGGACGTTTTCTCGTCATTTTAGAATGAAATACGGCAACTTTAAAGCTTCGCAGGGACGTTTTCTCGTCATTTTATAACGAAATACGGCAACTTTAAAGCTTCGCAGGGACGTTTTCTCGTCATTTTAGAATGAAATACGGTAACTTAAGAGCTTCGCAGAGATGTTTTCTCGTTTCATTTTTCGTATTAAATTATATAATCGTTTCGTGAAAAAAAATTAAAACATTTAATTCGTTTCATAATACGATTATGAGACGATGTAAAAAAAATAATGAAACGATTCCTATATAATGAAAATCGTTTCAATTCAAAAATGAAAAGATCTCGGAGACGATCCCTTACTTTTTTTATGTTTTCGAATTTTAAATCACAGCGTATTTTTAGAAATGCGTATTTTTAGAAATACGTATTTTTTGATACGAATTTCGTATTTTCAAAAATACGAAATCCGTATTAAAAAATACGCGTATTTTTAAATACGAATTCCGTATTTTTTGAAAATACGAAATACGGTTTTTAAAAAAATACGCGTATTTTTAAATACGCAATTCGTATTTTTAAAAATACGAAATACGGAATTCTATTGTTTTAAAAATACGAATTAAAAATAGAAGCGGTCGATTTTCCTAGAGAGCATCACATATAAAGACTGTAAAGCTAAAATATGCCCCTGTTTGATTTGCCTACATGTATACAGCTTCCGTTTGTCTGTGTTTTGAGTATCTCTGAGATCTTTGACTGGAACTCAGTGTCTCCATCTTCTTGATGGAATTCCGAAATGTTAGGTCAACCTAGTTCGCCCTGATCTTTGAAATGAGAAAAATATTGCATATTACTATTTTGCAAGTACTTCTATGTGCACTGTTTCAGAAGATTTGCATTAAGTGACGCATTCACTGAAGTCCTTTTCAGATAACACTCCGCTCTCCACTACTTCTTATGCTTTTATTGTCGGAGTTCCTAGTTGTTGTCATAAGAATCTTTACTTATCTAGTTTTTTAACTTATAACTCCTTGCCGTCAAGTTTTATTTCCTTTAGAATATTAAGGCTGATACCGTAATGATCTGAACAAGCGCCATGGGCGCTTATTAAATTTTTTGCATGGGCGCTTAATCGAGGGGGGCGCTTAAAAAATGTTGGGCACTTATAATTTTTTCCTAATTTTGTACCAATTAAAGACAATGGTAATTTTCAATTTTTTTTTTTTTCCCTGTAAAATAAAACTGAACAAAAGATGTAACAACATGAAGTTTAGTCTTTCTAGGTTTCTCAATATAAGAAAGTAAAATTTTCAAATAAGCGCCCAGTTTCTCAAGGTAGTTTCTCAAGGTAGTTTCTCAAGGTAGTTTTCGATTAAGCGCTCCCTTTTATCAGGTGGGCGCTTATTCGAGGGGGGCGCTTAATAATTGCTGGGCACTTATTGAACTTTGAGGAAATTACCTGGGCGCTTATTCGAGGGGGGCACTTAAAAAATGCTGGGATCTTAATCGGATCATTACGGTATTAAGGCTTTTGAATGTCGGCCAACACTCTCTTTTTCTCTTTAACACTTGTTGGTTTCTTTTATTTAGCTTCTTACCTGGTAGTGGCCATGCTTTGTAGAAAGCAACTTATTAAAAACAATTAGTTTGATTTTGTAAATATGCAAGGCTTTTAAGACCCAGCAGACACCTTAAAAGGTGTTTGAGTTAACATGACTTACTTTCATATCTGCAACTTTACCAATCCATGAACATCCTTTCTTAAAGTTTAAACATTTTACTTTTATCGATAAAATAAACTGGTTCACCATATGAGCAGGATGGACCTAAAAGTTTTATAATAAAGTTAATATAAACGTTTTAACTAAATGGTCAAACTAAAAAGTTACTTTAATAACTGATAATTATTAATTACTAGTTCAATGGACTACAATGAAGTAGTAATTAATCCACTTGATTACCAAGGCAAATAATTACATATGGAGAAACTTTTATTTCAAAATTTCTTAGCCAGTTAGTTGGGCTAAATAATTAATGTACAAGATCACAAGTTTTTGACAAATAGTTAGGGACATATCAGGGTTCCAATGAATTTTTGATGACGTCATCAATTAGTTTATGCGCAAAAAAATTTTTTTTATAAATTTGTTAAGTCATTGCCTTTGTGAAATGTAAAATGCTGATAAAGGAAATGTCAAGGTTTAAAGGTTCTGATGACGCCAGCAATGACCTACGAATATGTGTAACACGTTAACTGGGATTTGTTTTCAAGAAAGAGCCATGAAGATATTGAGGTTTAGATCTTTTTTGGTTGAAGCCATTAATATGTCAGTCACAAAACAGGTATTTTGGCCCAATCTTAAGGAATCTATCTGATTTTGGTTTTAAGTCATTCCTAGTTAACGATGAAGGGATGAAATAACTGATGTTGCCACCCGGTTTCAAAGATAGTTTGCCTTAAAATAACTAATAACTTAAATAACTTAAAATAATCTTTGAAACCGGGTGGCAACATCAGTTATTTCATCCCTTCATCGTTAACTAGGGATGACTTGAGACCAAAATCAGATAATGGATTCACTAATCTTGCTTAATTTCTTGACATTAGACTAATGGATTGACTTTGTGCTATAACAACAGAAAACTTGACAATTGACAATTAACCTGTTTCGTCAGCCTTCAGCAACTGAAGGAATATGAACACAACTGTTTTTCCCATTACTGACAGACAGACACACACAATTAGCATATTAGTATACAAGACTAGTTGTCTGTGGAACAAACCAATCAAGCAGAAAAACATTGAAAAAGATAGTTGAGTCCAAAATCGTTTGCTGATGCCAGCAATGACCCATGCAATATATTAAAATTCTTTTTCAAAAATTAAGGTTGAAAGATTTTTAATGACATCATAGGTCTGGAAACAGGTGGCCTGGCTGTAAAGAACTGAACCAATTTTGGTCCCAGGTGGTACCTAGTTGCCTGTGCAGTAGATAATGTCAGTTATTTCTACCTGTTTACAAGTTGACATAAAACTTAAAATGTGATGAGAAGAATTTCACTTATACTAAAATGCTATTGACATCAATCTACTTTGTTTGTGTGTAAATAGTACGTCTCTTGTTTCTACAGTTCCTACGCCTAAAACAAGTATACACAAATCTTAATTTTTAAGAAAATAATGAAAAAGCATATTAGATATTTTTAGACCACACACAAAAACTTTATAAACACAAAAACTTAGGAAGGATATGAGGTACTGGGTCCACTTCTTTCAAATATTCTTACCTTCTGCATATTCACAGGCCTTCTGCAACTTGGACAAACAAAGTCAACATCACTAAAATCACAGTATATTAATCCCTAAAATTTTTCTCCATGCTTGATTTCAAATTGATTCACAATATAATAACGTACCGTTCATGTGAACTTTTTGCAAGTAACTGTAAACAGAAGTCACACATTTCATGACCACACGTTAACTTCATTGCATCTTTCATAAGATTTAGGCAGATAACACAATAAAAATCCTCCCTCACTTCCTCAGCAACATCGTAATCATACCCACCAGACATGATGATTGATTAATTATACATAATCTAGCATAACATATAGTCAAAAAAGAAATTAATGTTATAGAGGAGGATTTTATTATTGAAAATAGGGATTATCCTTGTCTTTTTTAAAATTATTCTTCAGAAATATAAAATTTAAAAATAAACAACAGTAATGCTTCGAATAAATACCTCTTCTCCATAAAAAATCATTCAAAACACAAAAGAGGCTTTTGATATAGTAGAGAATGAAGGGGAAAGAATGTGTTTTTTTTCATTGGCAAGAAAAAAAGAAAAAAATACAGTTTTTTTGCATGGCCCGTCATGCTCCCCTTTTTGAATTGCTTCCTTGAATTGATGGCCTATCTCAAAACCAAAAATAATAATAACAGCCTTAACTTGAAGAATTAGAGTACTCTGAATTTTTGGCTAAATATTTTCCCGCTAATCAAGTGATTACAACAGATCATTTATAATTAAAAACTTGTATTCCAGTACACAAAAAAAGAAATAGTAAGAGAAATCATATCTTTACAGGGCAGGATCATTACATTATTTACATTAAATACCATATTTTTTTCTAATATAATACATAAGGTGTTTACAAAATATAAAAATAAATTTATATTTTAGTGTGACCAAATTAGAAAAAGTTTAAGGAATTTAAGCTGTCGAAAACCTGATAACAGCGCGTAATTAACCAAAGTTACAAAAACCTGTCTGATACTTTGTAGTTGGCAGGCTAGTTTGGCAGAGCACAAGGTTATGTGAACTTCAAAATGTAATCAAAATTTCCATACAATTTAACCACTGAAAGCCAGAGAAGCAACGCATGTTGATGCCAGAACTATTTAGAATTGTTTAAGAATTTGGATCTAACTAAATCAGGTTGATGCGGTAACAGAACAACAAGCCACAATGATAATACTTGTTTAATGACAAGTTATGGTTATGTAGAGCTCGCACCCTCTGAAGATTCTGAATTTTTACAAAATCTTCCTTGTTGCAAGAATCTGGAAAGACATATATATTGACGATATAGACTAACACAGAAGTAAGACAGTACATAAGAACAAAAAAGAATAGAAACAATAAACAACAGATACAGTAAAAAAAAACAGTTTAGCAATTTAAGATAAATAATTATAACGTGAATATCTATAAAGGATTCCAGGGGTAAATAGAAGCTTACAAGCTGATAAAATTTTATTAGAAACTTATGTGCATATTTTTCATTTCTAGTAACTTTTATGTTATAAAATTAAATATTTTCTTACAAAGGAAAGAAGTTCCTAGGTCAAAACTTCTTTTAATATTTTGTCTTTTTCTTGTCTTTTTAATGGGGTTAGGAAACGATTCAATAAGCTCAATACCCTCAATTTCCAAAGAATGGTGTGTAATAAGCAGACCACTTAAAAGGTTAAGGTGCAAAAAATTATACACACTTTAGAACCACATAGACGTCCAGACAACTTGTTTATGAATAATTATATATTTGCTACTTTTTATTTTTATTTTCTAAAAAAAGAAAAGTTTTCCTATAGTATTCTTTTTGGCAGTAAAAGAAGCTACAGTCTGTAAAATATATTGAAAATCAGTAAATAGAACGTTACATTTGACGATGGAATAGAGACCTACTAGCTATAAGAAGGTAATTAATATCTCTAAAGAGATTTTAAAGGCATTGTTGTTGCTTAGACTGTCTTTATGTACAATAAAATTATACATTTCCATGCATTACATTTAAGTAATAAACAAGGTAAGTACTTATATTGCAAAATAATGGATATTTAATATATGTAGGGAACTTTTCTGTCATTTTCAGTTATATTTGGATGCCCAATATAATATTTAAGATGATTTAAGTTGTTGTTTTTGTACTCAGTTATCATAAAATTTTCCACCACCATTAGCTCCACTTTCGTGTAAGTCAATAAAGTCGAAAACTAACAACTGTTTCGGAGCGTCTTTATACAAAGGGGATGGTTATATTATAGGGAATAACAAAATTCAGTTAAACTGCTAAACAAATCTGGATACGTACACATTATCAGTTCTTATTTTTCAATTTCTTTGTTTATTTTTTCCAACTTAATCTATTGAATAAAATACGAATGAAATGGAATTAAAACAGCAGCTTTAATGAAAAAGTTTGTTATTCATCTGCTTTCAAACATTCAATGTTAAAAATGAATGAAAACATTGCAACACCCTTCACGGTTTTAATGAGTCAAAATTCAAGTCAAAATTAATAAAGTTAGAATCATCTCAAAAAATGCTTTATTTGTTGTTAGAAAGTCAACTGACAATGTTAATTAAATCAGTGCTTTGCATTGTTTTTTAAACTAAGCAGTTTTATTTGTGCAATGTTGTTTTTTAAAGAATGACTGAACAAGCATTTTGAAGAAGTTTTCGATGAACTTTTATAAAATAAATTTACATAATAAATAAAAAAGTACTTCACGTTGTTTTATTTTCTATACACAACTTTAAAAAATAATTAAAATAATTTTGCATAATCTAAGAACATGAAAACATGATAAAAATGGGGATAATTATCTTTGGAATAAAGAAACTTTACAAGTGATGTATAATTGATTAAAAAACTTATGAACTTATAAATCTTAACAAGAATATTTAACACTAAATATACTGGGTGGCTTTTAGGTCTATAACTCTTGGAGGGGGATCCTCCTTTCCTGCTTTTTTTACATAATTCACATGAAAAAAAACTAAAACTGGCCTAAAGTCAATTTTTTTCTGATTTTCAAAAATTCCAAGAAATCAGGAAATCATGAGTTCAAACTTTGAAGAATAATTCCCCTTGGCAATAGAAAGTCCTGTTGAAAGTTTCAAGTTAAAAGGATAATCTAACGTTATTGAATTTCCCTGATTATAAGGGTTTCATACAAATTAAGGGTTGGTTTCGAGTAGTAGCCCAGATCTAAGACAGAGTGAGAGGTATCAGTCCAACAATTTGGCATGCAGGTGTCTAATAGATATAACTTTTGATCTGCGAATGCATATTATCAAAATAATGCTGCTTACTTTGTGCATTTGCATGTTTTGTGTTTATGTCAGTCATGTTTTGCAGCATGTGAGCAAAAACAAGCTAATTGGAAATAATTTAAAGACACTTCTTAAGAGTTGTAGGACTTTTTACAACTGGGTGAATAAAATTAAAGTGGGTCTTTTAGCACTAAACACACTCTAGCCAACACACTCTAGCCAACAATAAACTCTGTTTTTTATTTTATGTGGATCGAAATATTAAGTTCATCCAACCCTACTTTTAATGTTTGACACCAAATACCTGACCTAACACCCTCTTTCTAGCATAGAGTAAAAAATATATGGCTTACTATAAATAAAAATTACTTAATACTTGTAATTTTTAAGCATTTCTGTAACGTATCTTGATTAACATTACATTGTTTTCGATGTATCCTAAATGAATAAGTTCCTCTTTCTTTAATTGAAAATTATAATTCTTATATCCATTTTTAACTGCCCGGATTTTTTTTGGTTGTTGCTGGTTGTAAAGCTCAATAACTGGATTCCTGTAACCATTCATTATATCCATACTTACAAATTCTCCCACTCTAATAATTCCTTCCTTAAAGTCGACATTTTGGTTGCGACGAACACAAATTTTTGAAAAGAAATACTTTTCCTGGGATACAGATGTATCAACTTCCATTTGCATTAAAATATTTTGGAATATTCCTCTGTAAATATTATTAAACAATGATATTTCATTCTGAAATAAAGCAACGTTAAACTGTTGCCAAAATGAATCTGGATACGAAACCTGACATTGTAAAGACTTTAACATACTGCAAGTACTTCTTCTTATTTCAACATCCATAAAATCAGAGCTCTGCAAAACATCAGTCACCAATTTATCTAACATTTGCAGTTTATCTACTGTGGTTTGCGCATACAGAAGGCTATGTCAGATGTGCATTTAGCAGCTTTAAGTGACGATATTTCTGATAAAACAGATTGTAGACCTGAATTTAATGTTGCAATTTCATTTGCTGTTTGGGTGGATATTTTCTCCAATTTGGCTTTGTTCTCCATTTTTATTTTATCAAGTTCGCTTGTGACAGAAACTAATTGTGTTTTCGTAACTTTTAACTCTTCTGTTACTTCGACAAACCTTGTGTTAATCCATATATTTTGTTTTAGTATTAGCTGCAAATGATCCTTAACAGCTTCCAAGGCATGCCTTTCACTTTCCTTTCGAATAACCTAGTAAAAATTAGCAATCCTACAGATTTTCCTATATTATTAACCACTGTTAAAATTAAGCATACAAAACTGATAATGATCTCTCTGTTCAAATCTACCATACACAAGCAGATCCTACCGTAACATTACAACCAACATTACTGAATGGGCAAGAAATAATCCGTAGCAGACAATATTCTAAATGATCTTCAATCTGAAAAAAAATATAAGAAAGAACATCTAGTATCAAATTGTTATTAAGACTAAGGTTTATTTGTTTAGTAAGAAAAGCATACATTTTGATGCGAATACTAAGACCGAAGTTGTCACGGTAAATTAAAATTACGAAAATAATAACTAATATGATGTCTGCAAAAGGGAAAATACTTGATTTTTAATAAGCCATTAAATACCCTAATAAATTGAAATTGAACACCAGGCAGAGTACTTACGTGCTGTTAAACAGTGTCATTTATTTGTGAAAATTTGGGCTGGCATATATGAAATATTCCTGGTTAACCTGGATAAATTAAGGAACTGCCTGCAAAACTAGACATTAAAATATGTCAAAATTTGCTTAACCTTAGGTTAGGCTTACATTGTTTGAAGCTCTTAATTCTTTGCAAAGTGTTGCAGCAGTTTAAAACTTTAGGCAATTGGTTCAAATAGATTGTACACTTTTGACTTTCTTGTTCCATTGTCTGTTACTCACCTCATCGCATATATTAATCTTGACTATCTCTTAAATTGTTAAGATTTATGCTTTAAGTAAATTAGATATATTTAATATTATGCATCAAAAAAAATGAAATAATATCAAGTGTAAGCCTATAAATTTCACTATTAACAAGTGCACTTGGTGGAATTGAGCTTTGCTTGTTAACTGTAAGTAATAATTGTTATCGGTGCAATAAGTGCACTCTTTACTCTACTCTTAAAGTGGTTAACATTTGTTTACACTGAAACAACTAGAAAAAAAGGGGGGAAAAAGATTCAATGAGTGCAGCTAGTGTATTTGTCGCCAAATGAATGAAACCTATAAACAAATATTTCAAATTTACCTTGTTTCGCTGAAGTAATCCAACTTCACATTCATTTGGACATCGAAGAGGCATTAGGTCACAAACTTCATAGTGTTCCTGAATTTTTTTAAAAAAATTAGCAAATTCTATTTTACATTAGTTTTAATGGCAATCCATTGTCAATTGGAAATCTGTGATGCTCTCTAGGAAAATCGACCACTTCTCTTTTCGTATTAAAAAATACGAAATACGGAAATTTCATATTAAAAAATACGGATTTCGTAATTCTATTTTTAAAAATACGAAATTCGTATTTTTTAAAAATAGAAAATACGATATTCTATTTTTAAAGATAGAGCATACGAAATTATATTTTTAAAAATAGAATTACATATTTTTAAAACTATAATCACGTGTATCAAGTGAGTGGTTAAATAAACTGAATAGAAAAATTACTCAATTTTACATGTTTGTTTTTAATATGTTTTAAATTGGCTCAATGATTTCACAGGGACGTTTTCTCGTCATTTTAGAATGATATACGGCAACTTTAGAGCTTCGCAGGAACGTTTTCTCGTTATTTTAGAATGATATACGGCAACTTTAGAGCTTCGGAAGGACGTTTTCTCGTCATTTTAGAATGATATACGGCAACTTTAAAGCTTCGCCGGGACGTTTTCTCGTCATTTTAGAATGAAATACGGCAACTTTAAAACTTCGCTGGGACGTTTTCTCGTCATTTAAGAATGAAATACGGCAACTTTAGAGCATCGTAGGGACGTTTTCTCGTCATTTTAGAGTGAAATATGGCAACTTTGAAGCTTCGCAGGGACGTTTTCTCGTCATTTTAGAGTGAAATACGGCAACTTTCAATTCGTATAAAAAATGAAACGATGTCGGAGACGATCCCTAGCCAGCCATTACTTTTTTATGTCTTTGTATTTTAAATCTACAGGGTATTTTTAGAAATGCGTATTTTTAGAAATACGTATTTTTAAAAATACGCGTATTTTTTAATACGAATTTCGTATTTTCAAAAATACGAAATTCGTATTTAAAAATACGCGTATTTTCAAATACGAATTCCGTATTTTTTGAAAATTTGAAATACGGTTTTTAAAAAAATACGCGTATTTTTTAATACGCAATTCGTATTTTTAAAAATACGAAATACGGTATTCTATTGTTTTAAAAATACGAATTAAAAATAGAAGTGGTCGATTTTCCTAGAGAGCATCACACTACTAAACATAATATTTGCATGATATGTTTACACATGAAAAAGAATCCAATAATAAGATTATCAGTTTTTGATAATGTGAATAAATATGAAACTAATATACTCTGTCAAAAGTAGACCTGATGTATTGCATCTTTAAAGACAAAAGAAGTTATACAATGCACATCCCCTTTTTTCATTCGAGATATATTTCAGATGTATCAGTTCTGGATACAGAATTTCGGATAAATTATTAATAGCTAAGCAAAAAAAACATACCTTAAGCTCACTGTATATACATTCTGCATCACAATGGCAACATAGTACAGTTCGATACATACAAACATCCAGGTGTTGTTTTAAATCATGCCGCAAGATTTCTTCAGTACACTGTCCAAATAAACAACTAACAGGTGCATACTGGCAGTACTTATTCAGATGATCCTAAAAAAAAATGTTTTATCACCATTATTTCCAAAATCCATAAGATCCAAACAATCTTTTATAAAAAAGTACGAGTCTCATAATTGTATAAATTGGCAACACACACAATTGAAACACAAGAAATCAAGGTCAAAATTGTGTAAATATAATTGACTTTGGAAAAGTCAGTTATGATATAGATTATTTTATTACGAAGTTAATTATGTATGTACCTACGTACATACATACATAATTAATACGTCCTTAAGGTGTGAGTAAGGGAAAAAATCTCTTTTTTTTTCAAAAAAATTTTTTTTACACATTCGTATAGAATCGAATACAAGCTTTTTGATAGAAAAGAAAAAAAATTATAAAACAATATGAAAGAATGTCTTTATTCCAAAAAACCTACTTTACATTCATAGTACACATAACTTATTGTGCTCACAAAAACACATTTCTGAATGTTCATAAATTTATCATATTGGGAATAATTTTTACTCACTTTCAGACGAGCGAACTTTTATGATAGTGTAATTACCGTCACAAAAGATTATAAAAAAAGCAATCCTTATTTTTATTTCTGTTTCATTTTATCTTTGTCCTTTCTTCTTATTATTTGTTATCTTACCCATGTTGTTTCATTATGATCAAAGTGTGGAAGTAAGTAGACATGTGCACATCATACAGAAAGTGTTAAAAATACATTCGTTACTATGGCGACGAATGAATTATACAGAAAATAATGAACTTTTAAAAAATCTTTAGAACTCTTATTCACAGAGTTCATTTTTTCAGAGAGTATAGCATACGTTTTAAACTCCATTTACAAAACAATAAAAGCTTTAAGGAGGAGGGTGATTTTTTTTTGTAAAGGAATAATACATCTCGGGTGCTTTTTTGAATTAAGGTGTGAATGTAAACCTAACTCGAGTTATGATGCTTTTTGTGATAAAAGGCCGTGAATAATTTCGCACTAAACTTTGATGAGAAATATCTCTAAAAATAAAAACATTCAAAGCATAATTCAAAAATGCTCCTGAGATAAATGTATAGCGAATACAAAATTGTAAACAAAATGTATGAAAATCTTCTAGTTTTGTAAATGGAACAAATTTTCTAAACAAGGGGTCATTTTTTTAAAGCGTTTTTTTTATGATCTAAGATTTTTTTTTTCAAAAAATATTTAGATCATTGTCTAGATAATTTTATATGCTTTTGGAATATAACTATGTCAATGCATTGACCACCATTCAATTTTAGTTTCACGATTTTTAATACATAGCACTTCTTTCCCTTACTCACACCTTAAACAACTTTAGAATCTTATTAAACGATTTTTGGAAGAAACTGGAAAAACACTAACGGAAGTGAGGAGGAAAGAAAGATTACACACCACAGCGCAAGCATTTAACACACCTTATGCTAATTGCCCTGGAAGTGATGTGGCTGAAACCCGCATCACAGAGGAAAGAATTGAATAAATTTCCTTTAGTCCATCAGTTGAAGAGTCACCAATGATCCCCATCAGCATACAACAAATCCAACGTATTTTGTGTGCCAAAGAATTTTTCTGAGTTACTGTAGTGGTAAACTGCTTTATCATTACAAAGCTTTGCTGTTATTGCAATGTTTGTCTTCACTAACATTACTAAAGTTAGTATAGTCATTGCTAGGCACTTGTAAGTGTAAAGCAAAATGACTTGGATATAGGTGGAACTAGGGACAACCTGGGACCAAAACAATACCAATTTCCTGAAACTGGGTCAGCACGCCCGTTTTTAAACAGACAGGTGTATAAACAAACACGATTTTAAACATTTTCTTGATTAATGTTTTGAGCGCTACGTAATAGATGCAAAAACTTGGTGGTTCACCAAGTCATTGCTAATGTCATCGAAATTCAAACACAGACCTGCCTAAACATGGATTCTTCCACAAGCTAACGGACTAGTTATAAGGAATTAAAATTGACTGGTTGGAAAAAAAAAATTCCTATTGTATTTTTGAGTTTAGTTATCTTACCTGTACATCATTTATTTCTTCGTTCCAACCACAGCCCATCTCTTTATTAGGGCATATAACTTGAACTGTCCTGATCACATGATCTAACAATTGTGCAGAAACTACCTACAAATTTGAAACTGAAAATAAACTTCTTGCACTAGAACTAAATTTAAACCAAAAACAAATAAAATCACAAAAAACCCAAAATGATTAAGTTGAGTGGATTAATTTTCTAAGATTCTTCACTGTATATAGCCTGAATACAGTCTAATTTTTACAGGAAAAGCTGTTAACAAAATAAATAAAACATGGTAAAAATCATGCTACAAAAAAAACAAGCTGAACAATTGTTAGAAGTATGAAAAATTATAAGGCAAACAGAATAAAGTTTTACAACAAAAGCTGCAAAAACCGGAAAATTAAATCTCCATTATAATTTACTTAAAGAATTTCATATATGCATTTTCATAAATTTAGCTAAGCCTACTACTTTGCTCAAGAAAATAAAAATATACTACCTTATCCTGCTCTATTTCTGTCCTGCAAACAGGGCAATTCACCTGGCTGTTCCTAAAATAAATTAAGTTTTTTTATTTTTACCCATAACAATAATGTATACCACTTGCTTTTTGAATCAACTATTTAATAGAGGCTTTCCTCTTAGAAACAATCTTATTTTTTCGTCTTGTTCTCCCAGTTGATTTAAAGATTATGTTTCTTCTTCATTTTTTGAACTAATAGTGTTTTGCTTCTTAAAAACTTATCTTCTTCAATATTAAATTGGCTGTATTAATAGTTCGAGCGTTAGCCCTTTTTTATGCCAGGCATGAGCTCTAAAATAGTATAGATGCATTATGCCAATCCAAACTTATAGGGTGCCACCTACTATTTTGGCATATTTTTATACACCTTTATTGGAAAGCAATTTCTTGATGACAGAAAATATTAAAATTTGCTATAACTTAAAGGAAGTAAGCTCTACTTGTACAAGAAAAGATTTGCATAAGAAATTCCCAATGATATATCTACTTTTTCTTACAACTTTGTGTGACCCCAGATATAGCTTTTTAAATATTTATTTGTCTTTCCACTCAACTGCAAAGTCTTCACACAATTGCATACAATAGAACTGAATCCAGACTATTCCTGAAAGGTGTGCGATTTTAAGTAATGATTTTCATGATCCATTAATGTTAAATATCTTTTGTAGCTGCCATTCAACTTTTTATAATTTATATTAAATATTGTTTGTCTTACACATAGTAACAAAGTTTAGTTAATGACTAGTGACTTTAATCACAATGTTTTTGTTCTTGGGTTTAAATTCCCAGCCATTAATTTTGATGGAACTTGCTCTTCGTATATTTCCCACACCAAACTTTTGGTGTATGTGAGGGTATAATTTAGTTCTTACTAAAAACTTTCTAAGATGGCACATGCGAAATTATTGAGGCATGCAATTCATTGCATGCATACCTAAAATCATACAAAACTTTTTATAATGATGTATATATAGAAAATTCTCATCAAGGATATGACATCATGCAAAGAATAGAAAATTCAGGTTTTTGAACGTGGTTATAAAACCAATTTTGCTACAAAAACAAAAAAATTTTCTTTTCACAAATAATCCAAAAATGGTGCTTTAATAATTCATTCACTGCCCCTAAAAATGTGCAGTATGTTAATCTTAATGTCTGATTTACTTTTGTTATTATAGTACCCTAGTATAATATCGTGGAGGTGTCATCATAGTGAATTGGTTTGCATAGGAGAAGAGCCATCTCACTATCTACAAATAACAAACTGAATTTAACACAGTAATCTTTAATACTACAAATTAATAAAGACCTAAAGATATTAATTACATTTACCATATTTTGAAGCATAGAGACTGGCCATCAAGGACACTATCATGTGCTTAGCACGATAGAAACCTTTCAGCAAAAAATGCTATCTCGTATAGGTCGCGCCACGCACTATATGCGATCCCCGAAGTTAAGATACTTTTTACAATGCTGTAACAATTATTTAAAAGAACATTTGTCTAAATTCTTAACTTGATTTTAAGCATCTAATCTGTCCCATGGTTTGGTTACGTAACTTGGGTACACACTCTTCTCCCAGTACTTAAAAGGAAAGAAACTTTTCCAGGAACAAAATTTTGCTGTATTAAATAAAAATGCAAAATTTTGGGAATTAACTTTCACAATGCACAACATTTTTTGTATCTTAACTTTGTTACGACAAAACACAGTGCTGCTGTTTGTGATGCATATTAGAAAAATATCACAAGAAAGAAAGAAACATTACAGCAGTGCTCTTTAAAATGCTTCAAACTTTTTCCAGCAGCCTTTTCTATTGTTTTTTAATCTGTATATTAGCTACTTTTTTTCGGTGGGTAACTTAGGAGACCTTGTCCCCAAGGATTGTTATTATTTTTTATATGTACACAACGCCTGGGAGAGTATACATACTTATTTCTATCACACTAATTTGAGCAACTATGTTTCTGAGCAATCATATTGCTGAGTTGTTAAACAAAAATTATTCAAACAGAGATCAATGTTTATTTTTTTTTTACAAAAAAATAATTCTTACAGAACTTTTTTTAATTTTACGGCATAGGCATATTAATTGGTTTGGCTATAAAAGTCATTAATTCAAGCGGATGTGAGTCACATGAAGTTTTAACAAAAAGAGAATATATCATTTAGAATTTCTTCTGGAAATCATCAGGTAAGGGCCAACTTGCAAAAGTACCTAGAGATTCATTACATAATTTATGCAGCCTAATTAAATCTAATTGCAATAATTGCAATATATCTAAATGTAAATAACTTGGAAAAGAAAAAGAGCTTTATAAGACTTTTAAAAGGACGTTTTAAACAAAGGACTTTTAAACATGTGATTACTCTTTATGTACATCATAAGTTCACCATAAGTTTCCACTTTGGGATTTCTTTAAAGCTTACAAAAAGTGTTTATCTAAATCAAAATCAATTTAATGTGCTGATCAATAAGAAAAAATATTTATTTTGTTCAAAAATTGACAGGAAAAGCCCCTTAAAGTTTTGAAAATGAGCAGCCAGCCTGTTGACAATATTGGCAGAAAATAATTTTGTGCCGAGTGACTTAGTGGGGTTTGTTGTAGAAGCTTAAAGCAGTGCAGATCAAGCAGCAACAAGATATTTTATAACCCTCGTCAATAAAAGCAAAAAATTAAGGATACAGTAACCCCCTGAGACACATACTCAGTATATTTAAAATATCTCCTCTGCTCGCTATATTAACCCTAACAAATATATATATTCTGAAAGCCAAATAAATTATCTCTAGAGTGATGATAAAATATTTCCATAAAAAAATCCAAAAAGGAGAAAAAAAATTATATACAAAAATTCACCCTTCCAGTTTATTTTGTCGAACACTCCCCTCAGTAAAATTTTTGTTCTTTGAAAAACATATGGTTGCGAAGCTCTTATTCAGCTCTAAAAAACTTTGCTTTTTTTACTCAAAACAAGACGTGGTTCCGAAAATATAGAATATTTTGTGTTACAATAGATGTTTTATAACTGATTTATCTATTTTTAAGCATGATAGATCGATAACTCGATATTTCCTCACTTTCTGCATTAGAAAAAGCAAAGTTCTGTAGCCAAAGATATAATTATCGCAACAAACTTGTTTTCGTACAATTTCGACAAGATGGAGGGGAGTGTTCGACAAAAATATATACCGTTACGACTGAAAATTTTATTTCGAGAAAAAGCAAATCAAAGATCTTTGCTTTTACCTGCAAAAATCATGAGGAAGAAATGTTACACCCACTTAAACGTTATGAATAATTAATAATTCATGAATATTTTATTTAATATTAAAGGTAAAGTATTTTCGCAGAACTTTGGGTCTTGTTATTGTTAAACAGACAACAGGATAACATAACATAAGATAAAAACCAAAAAAATAAATAAATAAATTAAAAAGGCATAGATAATAACTAATAATAAATTTGTATTGTAGATTATTAAAGTGTGAACGTTTCCTATGTTATATGTAGAGATGCAATTTTTTATTTATTCTGCATAACTCTCTTTAATTATCATACAAATTAAATATATTTAAGGAATTTTAAACTTTGAGCACACTATTGAAAACACTAAAAGATAAAATAGGTTTTTCCTCATTTTATCCCTCTTAACAATAAATTTTTTTGATTCTTTTTTTTAAAAATATCAGGAAAATATGCCAAAGAATCAAAATTAAAAAAAATAATTTTTAAAAATAAAATGACCCTAAAGGGGGTTACCGTATCCTTAATACATCGGCCATGATTTTATGATTCTGACCCATAGTAGCTGATTTGTTAAGACATAGCTAAGAAACATTTTTATCATAAATCAGAAAAAAACAATCTGATTTTGATATGAGCCAACTAAATAATCTAGTTAACTAAGCTTTCTTCAAGGATATCAAAATTTAGTTACTTGAGGCTAATAAAATTCAGTTTCTTCTCATACGAAAGGTTATACAAAAGGTTAAACGCAAATGAATGCATCAGAGCAAATTGTGAAATTTCTAATCCACCAATTAACACAAATTAATTTCTCAAACGCCAATTTAAAATTAACCAATAAGAAAAAAGCCAACGTGGTCACATCTTACCCTCATTAATAGTACAAGAATTAATTATATTTGTTTCGGTTGGGGAGGCCATTCGAATGTTCAGATAATGATCATGTGAGTTAAGAACAATAGAGGAAACCGAACAATAGAGGTAACCAAACAATAGAAGTAACAAATCAAAAAGTGTGGTCAGTATTCTGAAGCCAGGAAATTCGTTTGTGACACAGCGTAACTTTTTTCCACCTTAAGTATTCCGATTATCTGGTGGTAAGAAAAATTATGCTGGTCTCCTGACTAACAACTAGAAGACTTTGGAACAACATAAACAATAATTGTTGGACAAAGTTTGCACAGCTAGCAAAAAGAATACAGTTTTCCATAAAACAACAACAACACAGCATGTTTTATAATCAGAAATGTATATTTGTCTCGCAATATTTCTAGGAAGTTTCGTTTTCTTCACATACACCACTACGTCACATACTGAAAGTTAGCTCAATTAAATGTAGTGAGTGAATGAACAAAAAACAGACAAACTTTGTATTATATCTACAGCATTAGCACAAATTTTAGGAAAAGAAAGTTGTATTGTTAAATCCTAACAAAAATTGAGTCGATTTAGATAACCTTTTTTTATCACAAGAGGCAATCTTTAAATAAATTATTCAAGGCAAAAATGTATAAAACACAGTTTCTCTCAGAAGTCTTAAAATTCGTTCAGACAGAAACAGCTTTTTTCATTTTCATTTAAAGGATATGTGTAACATCAAAATTTTCACACTGAAAAGATAAAAAAAAATCAAAAAGCTGTTTATGTAGTTATTTATTTCCTTAGGCCATAGTTAATTAATTTTTCGTTTAGAGTTTACCATTAATATCAAAACAAATGTTTGATCCATTACTATTTGAAGGCTTGAACACGAGTCCTGGCGTGCCTTCTCACGTCAAAATCTGCATCAGGACCGCACACCATAAGTATTTCTATGGTGTGCAATAAGTCGCACGCTCCAAGATTCGATAATTTTAAAAGCACAAACAACCTTAAAATATAGAAAGTAAGAAAAAAGATAAAAAAGTTAAGTAACAAAATTTGTTTGCCCCTGTGCACCACGCAGACGTTACTGTTTTGGTGTTGGGAATGAACATGGTACAGTTATGTTCATGGTACAGTTATGTTCATGACTATAGGAATTTCAACCCATGTATGATAATGTTGTAAGTCATTAATTAAACTTTGTAACTATTTGTGGAACAAAAAAATGTAAATTAAATTACGGAAAATTAATGGCGGCTTATGATGACAACATGATGAAAATCATCTCTTATAATAATACGAAACTTCTGTGTGTCTTTCTGTCGGTGACATTTACAATGAGGACATATTTATGTCTCATTTGTTTATCAACAAATGTGACATGGTTTGCAATTTTCGACCGTTTCATTATTATAACGCTGTTATAATTCTTCCACTTTAGCGTTAATTTAAAACTTTGATCTTCATTTTTAAAGCGTTAAGAGGCGTTAAAACAACCAGCGTTATAACGCGTTAATAACACTACCCCGTTATGTTTTATTTTTAGCAGCGTTATAACGCTGCCCCACTTTCGAATCCCGTTAAACAAAATTCGATCATGAAAAAATAACTTGACTTCGCGTTCAACGAGTTTAATAAGTAAACTGTAGATCAGAAATTTTATTATTAATTTATTTTCTTTCCAACTTACGACATTGTCGTCCGTGTTAGCCAGCGTGCGATTATATTATGTTGTTATAAAAAAAGTTTATTTACAACAACGTGTAATGGTTCCATTTATGTTTAGCTACTATGTTTTAGAACAAGCGTTCAAATCATAGTAGCTGCAAATGTTTAATTCGTCGATAACGATCTTGTCAAAATCCGTTTGACAATTGTAAGATGAAAACAGGATCGTAAAAATCAAAAAGATCGCCGTAGATCGTTTAAAAATCATGAAAACAGGATCGTAGAAAGCAAAAAGATCGCCGTAGATGGTTTAAAAATCCTGAAAGCAGAATCGAAAAATCAAAAAGACGCCGTAGATCGTTTAAAAATTATGAAAACGGGATTGTAGAAATCAAAAATATCGCCGTAGATCGTTTAAAAATCATAAAAAAAGGGATCGTAAAAATAAAAAAGATCGCCGTAGATCGTTTAAAAATCATGAAAACGGGATCGTAGAAATCAAAAAAATCGCCATAGATCGTTTAAAAATCATGAAAACGGGATCGTAGAAATAAAAAAGATTGCTGCAGATCGTTTAAATACAGTCAAAACGGCATCGTAAAAAGCGAAAACATCGCCGTAGATCGTTTAAAAATCATGAAAATGGGATTGTAGAAAGCGAAAAGATCGCCGTAGATCGTATAATGTGAAATGATGGTGGAGACGATTCTTATAACGCGTTATAACGGTTAGAATAAGCTTTTAAGTGTATGGCGTTATAACGCCTGTATAACGCTTCAATGATCGACGGTCGCTGTAAAGAAGCGTTTTAACGCGTTATAACGGTTAGAAGTCACAGTTTTGGAACGTCTGTCTGAGCAATGTTCGAAAGTTTTCAACGTTCGAAATTTTGTGAAATCTGTAACGCCGTTATTAACGCGTTATAACGCTTCTAAATGATGAGCCAATCAGTTTAAAGTAAGCAAGATGAACTTTAACGCCGGTATACTTTTTACAGTCAGCGTTATAACGTGTTATTAACGCTGTTAAAATATTAAATAAAGTTAAAAAGCAAACGGTTGATAATCGCAAACCATGTCACAAATTAGCTATTTGTTGCCATTAATACTTAATGTATTAATGGCAACAAATAGCTAATTTGATGTCAATAACTGAAATATCATTAGTAAAGCCATTGCACTGCACTTTTAAGTATAAGGCTTAATAACTTGGAAACGGGTGGAAATAATTGACGTCATCTCCTGCGTGTGTAACTAGAGACCACCTAAGACGAATTTTAGGCCAATTTCCCAAGGCTGAATAAATCCAACTGTTTCTAACAGACATGTTGATGACGTAATTAACAAGCCTTCAAACCCCAATATCTCTTTAACTGTTCGTCAAAAGAACATGATTCTATACATTTTCTTGATCAGCATTTTAAGCTCTCTACAATAAAAGTAACTTGAATCAAATTTCTGCAAATATGAGCTCTGTCTTTAGCAAGTTATTTTAACCACAATATCTTCTTAACCCTTTTTAGAAAGCACATGACTGTGTACATTATTTTGACCAGAGTTTTTAGCTCTATATCATGGAACTAACTGTGAAACAAATTTTTCTTTTGATTATGCATTGCTGACGGTATTGAAACTTCCATAACCTACTTTGTTTATTGTCCTTCTGCCTTAGTGGATTTTTCAACAAGCCTTATCTACTAGTTACTTATAATAATATGCCTATAATTTTATATTTGTAATGCTCTCTTAGGAAAACCGATCACTTAATTATTTGTACATTTCAAAATACGAAATATAAAAATTTCATATTTCAAAAAATACAAAATAAGAATTTCGTATTTTTTAAAAATACGATATTTTTAAAAGATATGAAATTCGTATTTACTATATTTAGAAATATGAATTTCCTATTTAGTGTTTTGAAAAATAGAAAGTCGAATTACGTAGACAACAAGTTCCTGTACTCACTCTTTTGTCATCCATTTCTTTCTAATAACATTCAAATTTCTAAATTTTATTTCCATCGCCTTGCAAAATTTTACTATTTGTAACAAGTATTAAACATGGATAAAAAACAGTGTTTTACGCAACTGGTTGTTGGGGCATGGAAGCAATTTAAAGAGAAAAAAACCGTTGAAAAAGCAGATAAATAAGAAGAGAACGATTTGTTTGCTAAGAATGTATCAGGATGTTTTTTGTCGAAAAGTTGAAAATAGTCACGTTAAACGAAAAAACACTATTTTTGACATAACTTATTCTGTAATAGGACCGTATAAAGCTAAAACATCACCGTATTTTGGCATACAAATCGCTGTACTTCTTTCTAAAATAATGAGAAACATACTTTTAAGCTTAAAAATCGCTGTATTTCGTTCTAAAATGACAAAAATATCCTTTGATGCTTAAAAATAGCCGTATTTCGTTCTAAAATAACAAGAAAATGTCCCTTCAAATCTTAAAAATGGCCGTATTTTTGTTATAGAGAGAAAACGTCACTTTAAAGCTTAAAAATGGCTGTATTTTGTCAAAAATATATAAAAAACGTTCTTATGGAGCTTAATATCATCACCCTATTTTGTTCTAAAATAACAAAAATCGTCCCTTAAAAGCTTAAAAACCACCCTATATCTTTCTTAAATAACAGAAAATGACGAAAAATGGTGGTATGACGGTTAGATCCTGCTGTATTTTGTTATAAATTTAGGAAAATGGGTCCGTAGAAAACTAAAAAATCACCGTATTTGGTTGTAAAATAGCCGTAAACACCACAGAAGTCATTATAATTCATTCTAAAAAACTACAACATGTTCCTTTAAAACCATCAAAAGGAGATATTAGAAAGCTTAAAATTATCACTATAATTCAAACAAAAACATATTGTTCAAAATTATTTTAACAATATGAATTTTGTATTTGGTAGTAGTGAACACATTTCTGTAAACCGTACTTGAAGGATTACATTTTTAAAACACTTATAAAATTAAAAGCATTAAAGAAGAATAAAAGTATTAAAGTTCGAAGCCACAGAAAAAAGCATTTGATTAAATAAATTTTAGCGTTTTCTGCAATGATTAAATTTAACTAAAAGTTGTTATAAACTGTTTTTAATGGCAAAAAATGTTACTTTATTTTTAGCTAAGGGCTTTTAATGTTCATCCATTGCGTAGGAGGCAACTGAACTATGCTCTAGAAGTACACAATTTCTTTTTTTTCGTTGTGTTGTTGGGACTGCAAACTTATCAGGTATAGCTAGGGTAGATTAATAAAAGTGATTTAAAGGCGCGTAATCACCTTGTAGGCAACTTTTTTTAGAGGTGCCTATTTTATTGTAAAAATTGAAAGAAATACATAAGAAAACATTATCCTGAAAATTTTTATTGAAAACTGACAACCAGAACATGTTCAAATGTTTCATAGAAATAACAAACTCACCCCAATTTCTCTTCGCCTACAGAACCGCCATTGCATTTCATTGCACGAATCATGCGATAATAAACGCACTGCAAAATCGATCACATTGTCGATCACATTACAGAAAAAATAATGAATGAGGGAGAGTATCCGTAGCTGTGTTTCCATCGTAATGCTTTTATAAATGTATCCACAAAGTTCCGAACATGATAAATCAGATAAATCAATCAAAGTTTCTGTGTTATTCTTTATTATTTAAACGTTTTAACTTACTGAAATCAGACTTCTTTGCAACACTGACCACTTCTTGTTGTTGTTTCTGAAGACAGCTTCGCCTCGCTAGCTGTCTTACTTTTTGATTATTTTCCTTTGTTCAAACAGTTAGTCGTTTCCTTATGGAGACAGTATCAGATCTAGACAATTAGAATACCTAAATTTTCAGAATTTCCCCTTTCATGCTTTAAATTTAATTATCTCCATAGTGCTTCAACTATCTTCAACTATTACAATGAGCATTCTCCCCCGTTGGGTTTTTTGGCTTATAATATGCAGTAATCCTGGTCATGCTAATAAAAAAACAAAGAGCGTGATAAGCATTAATTATCATAATTAATAACCACGAGGCAATGCCGTGATTTCTTCTTTTTCTTTCTGTTTTGTTTTGTCTGGTCTCCAAAAACAATGACGAATAGAATAGAAGAAAATTAAATCTAAGTGGAGAAAGTGATACGGATGTTTTTACGCGCGGCCACTTTTTTAAACAGAACCAAAATTTCTTTCCACTTTTTGATGCCATGTTTTGCAAAGAAAAAACAAGACAAAAAGAACAGCATGGTGAACGGAGCCTACCATATTGGCGATTTTATCGAACTCCATCTCAGAGCTCATTTAAAGTTAAGGCCGTTTGTTTACCTACGGTTTCACACGAACATTTTGCGACGGCCCGCTTATTAGACAGGAATAAGAGATCAACAAGATCGTTAAATATGGCGGCTGGAAAAACAAAACAATAAATTCAAGATATTAAAGTACCATTATTTCCATTTCTAGTACGTTTTACATCCTCAAATTTTCAGGAAAGTCATAACTCCGTCTGAACTTTGAAATAAATAAATAAAATGTATATGTTAATTTTTTTCGATAAGGGTGATTACGCGCCTTTAAAGGTCTGGCGCTGCCTTCAGGAAACAAGGTATTATTTTTTTTTAAATTTGAAAACTTAATAATGCCACATTCTGCATGGCCTTCGTAAAGATTAAAATGAACGCTAAATTAAAAACTAAATAACTGTGGCATTATTTCAAGAACATCTTAAATGCTTTTTACCATAGAACGACAGAGGGTTTGCTATAAAATGTACTTAAATATGAACTTGGAGTTTCTTACAAATGCGCTTTCACCGAAAAGTTAATACAATATTTTTTTCCTTGTCTGAAGGATTAGTTTTCACTGGTATTAAACACTTGATTCATATCT
This sequence comes from Hydractinia echinata, assembly GCA_030067915.1. Classification (NCBI taxonomy): domain Eukaryota; kingdom Metazoa; phylum Cnidaria; class Hydrozoa; order Anthoathecata; family Hydractiniidae; genus Hydractinia; species Hydractinia echinata. The sequence goes on from JASGCC010000060.1 coordinate 1,844,409, forward strand.
TTAAAAGAAAATTCATTAAAATATATACCTTATGGTCATCCAGTACATTAGGTCTAGAGCATATCGCACCTAAAGTAGTTTTTCTGTCATTTTGGTCTTGTAAACAAAGTTCTGAGCATGTGGAAATGTATTTTCAACCATTTTGATTAGCTTTTAGAACAAATATTATACAAACAAAATGTTGCAGTTGGTGGCTATACAATCCGAACTTTATTTTCATGCACATGCACAGTAAAAACATTTCTGGGACCTTCTATTATTCTCAACAAAATTTGAACGTTATGATGATATAAAATAGAGACATTTAAGAAATCTCTGGCAAAAATGTTTTTACTTTTAATTACTACTTGAGAAAATCCTTTCTGCTACACGTTAAAGATTTAATTATTTTAAATTGCAAAGATTTTTCTTAACATGAATACTTTTCAGGACAATTCCAGGACATTTTCAATTTTTTGTCACAGTTCCAGGATTTTCCAGGAATTTTAAGGACAAGTTGATTTTTCCAAGATTTTTCAAGAATTTCCAGGAATGCATGCATGTATGGGTTGTTTTAATTTCATTGAAATTTTCAATTTTGATTTTCACATCTAACTCATGCACAGATAAGATACAGAAAAGATAACAAAAGAGTAATGAATTAAATGATAATCTATTCCACTTGTCTGTATATACTCACTGTGATTTTAAGAACAACTTTTCCAAACATATTTGACACATTCCGTGACCACAAGCCAACTGTTGTGCATCTTTCATCAGATGTAAACAAAGAGGGCAAAACAAATGATGGTAAGTTTCACCAACAGTATCGTAGTTGTAACCACCACAATCATCTGCCATCATCAATGCTTCTATGAAATTCAAATGCAAAATTAACTATACAGTATAAGGCATCTAAAATAGAAAAACAGTATCTTCTTGGTAAACAACAGTGTATTTATCCACAGGGTGTTAGTTAGCGTAAATAGAGGCCAGTAAACGGCCTCTTCCCAATCGAAAGTAGCTTATTTTTTCCCAATGGAAGATTTTGAAAAAGCTATAATGTTTTTGAAGAGAATGTATAACTTGAAAATTCTGATGTTGATAAATGCCAGGAAACACCAAAACTACACTATTCATTCTTTTGGGCTAGATACTTTACAAGATTTCTATCAATATTTTTGAAATTTTTAATTTCACGAAGTTTGCGAGCTTTTCAGGCTTGTCGCTGTTATATTTGAAATGTGAAATGTACGAGTGGAATTTGTTGATGTAGCGAAAGTGAGTTAGGTGTAGTGAAAAGTCATGTCGCATAATTCAAAATATTACGTTAAATCTTTGAAAACAAATAATGTTAAATCGAAAAATATTGTAACTATTGTTTTTATTTATTTATTTATTCTTTTGTCGTTAACGTTAGATTAGCATTTCACGTAAAGTTAAAAATGGTAGCATGCAAGTGAAAAACACGAAGTCTTCGCCCGATGTTTTAGAAGAAAATGCGCTGGGAATTTAAAAAATTTCCCTTCAGACGCCACCATGGGCCGTCCACAGGGAGACCCTCATCGAAATTCCCAATTGAGGCTTAACGGCCTCAATTAAGAATTTCTAGCTAACACACTGATCCATCTTTGGACAAAAAAGACTAATTTTTATCAAGCAAAAAGAATGCTTTCGCATGACAACAGTGGCTTGTCAGAAGCACATTGTGTTACGTCAATAGCTCCCCCTGACTTCTTACAAGTAGATCACAAATCATGTATAAAAAACAACAAAAACCAATGTGCACCTATCAATTAAATCTGAAATATGATATATATTTTTTTTACTTTATGCTTATTGTTGAGCATAAAGTAAAATAAAAAATAGTAAAAATAAAAAGTGTGCTAAAGAAACCGAGCAGTGATAAGTATAAAACATGCCTAAAAAAAAGCATGCCTAAAATGATTGTAGGTGTGCGTGAAGGCATGTGTGTGTGGTTGCACATCTAAAATAGGAAAGACCGTATAACCAGACCGTTTGCCCCACTAATGAAGTGGATTTTTTCACAGGCTAATCAAGTTGGGGTTTGAACTCCAGCGTCGAGAATCACTGCCAATGCTCTCATAATTGCGGTCCTATGTTAACACAGCAACAGCAAAAAAAAGAGAAGCTGATGTGACAAAAAAGCGGTAAAATTACAAAGAAGTAAAAGAAAATCTTTACGAGAATTTCTTCATATCATTTCCTTTTCTTCGTTTCTTTTTTCCCACTCCTCAAAAACGTTGGTAAACATCTACCATGTTGTTTCGTTTTTGTACTCTTTGATTGGACAGGGTTTTTTTTTTTCGTTAAATTAAGCATTGTAAACACTGTATATAAAGGTTTCTTTCAAATGAATTTTGTTTAATTTTCATTTGATAGTTTAGACAATGTTTCCATTAGAAAATAAGAGTTCCTTGGTGGTGTGAAAGTATATCAGATAGACAATTTATTTTATTGGAAGGGTAATGTAACATGACCGTATAGGTATTGTGACGTAGAATTTTGAAATGGAAACATCAAAAAGTCATACAACCACATGAAACTTATACATAAAGTGTTTTTCCTTCCATTTAAAATGTGAAATTGTTTACAAATTACAAACATAAAGGCTTTCAATATATAACTATCTCACATCACAATTGTTTGCAAATTTAGCAGTCTACGGAGGATATACAATGGTGTGCAAATGTACTGTTTCAATTAGGCCAAATCTAATCGTTATAAGTTAGCTTATCGTGTAATGGAAACTACAATTTTATACCTCTCCCATTTTTAGACTGAGTACCCTCAATGAATTTTATTGAATCAAACACACTTACTAGGTTTATTTAAAAATCTATCACCCAGAAGATATATTAGTTATGTTAGGCCACCTATCATTAAAGGAAAACAATGCGCCTTTTATATTGTATCAAAAAGGGGCCCAAATGATAATTCTAACTCACGACACAGCAAGCAACGAGTAAGACAAGTCCTCCGTTTTTGAGAGGTTTTGTCGAGGACTCTATTATTGAGTTTCCTGTATGGTTCTGCTTTAGTGGAACTGTATCCATGTCGCTGGCATTTAAAGTTTTTTGACTCCGACAAATGTTTTTGTTTTCAAGGTGATTTTATTGTTAGGAACTCCATCTATTCTGCAGAATGGACAATAAAGGCAACTTACTAACATAATACATAATTACATTACTTGTTTCTGATAAGCTGTTCTTGTCACACCAAAGTTTTATGAAAACTTTCTTTATCTTGCACAGTGCGCTATATTTAATTGTAAAAGAATATTTACATTTGTTTAGCTAATATGCCAACACAATTCGACTAAAGTAATAAAGTCAAATTAGTTTTTTTTTCAAACTTCTTAGATTTAATGTCGGAGAGTACTTCAATTTTTCTTTATAACTTCTTGAATGATTGAGGTTTATGCAAAACCAGCAATTGACACGCGCCAGTGTTAATTAAATCAGTGACAGATCAATTATTTTCTATAATGTTTTTTTACCGGTCCTTTTAGTTTCAAATTAAATAAAAATTTAAAGGAAAAAGTCAATGTTATAAACTTCAAAGGCAGTCGACAATAACTGAATTTTTAATAGTTAATGAGTATGCAGTATTGTTATTGTACTGTCTTTGGTGACTTTAAGTAGAGATAACACATTATCTAAGGGTGCTAGTGATCTTAATACATAGACAAAACAACGCAACATTAACCGAATGACCCCACCCATGTTTCTACTACAACCTTTTACACCTATGTAATTGTCTGATGGGGATACGATACACAATATGGGTAGAGAATAAGCATGTTTTCTCAGGGTGCGAGTGAGAAGAAACAGATGCAACTTATTGCATGTTAGACCTGTGATTTCGACTCAATCCCATTTACCTTTGTTTGTCAATGTCAACGAGCATAACATCAAAAATCTGTTCTAGACAGCCAAAACTAGAGATGGCCGTTATAGACAAGTTCTATCTATAACAACCACATCTTAAACCGCCAGTATTTTTGGTTCCCTTAAATGGTTGGTTTAGACAGGTGTGACTGTATATGTGGGCAGCACAGAATTATCATGCTAAAGAGTTTTTGTTTATTGAAGTTAATTTAATCCTGTTGTATATACATGTTAGATATAGATACCTTGTACATATTTCTAGTGCCCTTGCCAAGATGGGACAGTGGCAGCCATATTTGTCTTAGAGTCTTCCCCCATCTTTCCCCCCAGCTCTCCTTCGTTTGTGCATTGTGGGGCCCAGTGCAGGAGTTCAGAGCTCTCTAGTCTGAGCCCCCTGTGTGGTTCTGAGCTCTGACCCTACACTGGGAGTGGCAGTTGTTGATAGACTCTCAACCTGAAAGAATGATGTGAAAACCAGATTTAGTTGTTAATAAGATAAATTAATTTACAACTAGAGTTTTTAATCTTTCTGAATGAGACCAAGCCTACATATATCACAAGTTGTTCTATATCCGTTTTGTATATTACTAGATGTTGAAATTGATTTTCAGAAATTGTCTTCGCAAAATTTTTTTAGATTTCTCACCTCTAAAAAAATACAACAAAGAAAAACCAAAGTTATTTGTTGTTGGCCTCTAGATCTTATATAAATTTTACGCTGGACAACTTTTTTAGGCAATTTTACAGCTAAATTTTCACTTCAGCTAAGCCTAATTAAAACAGGTGCAAAAGGGTAACTTTATTTCCATTTGATGAGTTTTCAATGTTTACAAAATTCCACAGTGTATGTGCATACGTTGTTGGAGCATAACAACCAGAATCAATTTGGAACACATTATGCTAAACTTTTATTCTGAAACTACAAAAGGCACACAAATTAAAATTATATAGTTTTTATATTTTAAAAAAAAGGTTGCAAAAATTCCAGTGCAAGAAAAACAGGTTCCAAAAGGTAACTTTATTTCCATTTGATGAGTTTTCAATGTTTACAAAATTCCACAGTGTATGTCCATACGTTGTTGGAGCATAACAACCAGAATCAATTTGGAACACATTATGCTAAACTTTTATTCTGAAACTACAAAAGGCACACAAATTAAAATTATATAGTTTTTATATTTTAAAAACAGGTTGCAAAAATTCCAGTGCAAGGTTCTTTGTTTCATTTGATTTATTTGATTGTGCATACACGTTCATTTATCTCAATGTAAAATCACAAAATGTCATATCAAATCACATCTACATCTGTATAAATAATCACTTTCCTAACAGACCATTGTTGTTTAGAGAGTTCAAATAACAATAACCTGTGTGTAACGATGTTGAGAATGGTTTTAGCTTAAAGTCTAAAAATTTCGTAAAGTAATATAAAAGGAACACTGTCCAGTTTTATTTTGGGAATAATAGGAGTAAACTGCAAGTCTTGTTCATGTAAATTGTGGTGACAGAATTACAGTTCTTCAGCACTTGTGGTTAGTTTACATTAGGTTTACATTATAGTCATTGATGTTGCAAGAGATTTAGCCTCATTTGCCTGCAAAGAAACTGGACCCTACTCAGGTCTTGATAATTAATGGCTGCATAAAAAAACACCAACACCTTACACTGCACTAGTTCTTCAGATGTCCCTTAACCTTACAGTTATCCACAATGTGCTCAATGCAATTGCAAAGATGTAAATAGTTTAGAATAGCATAAGACAAAAAAAAAATGTTCTCCTGGCTTGTGTTATAGAGAGAGCGTGGAAATGGGAATACAGTACCGCCCGAATGTAATGTTACATGTACATGCGTTTCACGATGTCACGTAATGAGGGCATGTTTACATAAAGAAACTTCATGTGTCTATTGTTATCACATGTATTTTGCATGTTTCTATTGTTGTCTTTAATCGCGTGCGTTAACAATAGTATATGCGAAAACTTTTGTTTAATTTTAAGACATGTATGCTTGTTTAAATTGTTTAAATGTGTTAACAATCACGAAATATCAACTATGATCGAGAGAATAATATTAACACTTTTATTACGCTGAAAGTTTAGATTTTTATTTTTTCTTACAAATGTTTTTTTTTTCATCGCGCTAAAAAGTTTTTTATATTTCCGCATTGTGTGTAAAGTTTTTAATTTTTTTTTCTCTTCCTCAAATAAAATAGAAATGTTAAAATAGAAAGTTTTGATTTTTAAAGTCATGTACGCATTTTTGACATCGCGCTAAAAAAAATAATTTTTTTTCAAGACTCACGTTATTTTGTTCTTAATCTATGAAAAAATTCAGGCTATGTACGTTTTTAAAATGCTTTTAATTTTTAACAAAATCTCAGCTTCGGCGTTCTGATAAATTTGTTTCTTATAAAAAAAGTGTAGAAAGTTTTTATATAGATTTTTAAATTTACATCTTTATTACATCGCGCTAAAAAATATATATTTCCCCTCGTGTTATTTTTATCATTTTTACCTCAACGTGTTTATCAGCATGTGTAAAGTTGCTCTCCCCCTTGTTGCTTAATTTAATTATTTTAAAATGTTTTAAAGGTTTGCATATTTAATTAGATAAACAACTGGTAGACAAGCGAAAGCTCAATTAATGATCAAACAGGTTGCAGTTGTTTTTAATAAAATATATACAGAAGGTGATAAGTTTACAAATGTATATATAGACTAAAAAAATTAGTAATACTAAAAAAATATTAGAATCAAACTATTTACATTATAAAATCAATGTCACTGTCATTAAATTTTTTTCTATTTAAATATTCATTCATACTATTTCTGGATTCTGACCATACAGCTTTTTTTTTATTTTCCGCTACCATATAAATGTTGAAAATGACGCTTTTAATAAATTCAACTTTGACAAAATCAAGGGCCTCTTTTGTCACAACTTTTCCGTCTTTTAATACACTTGATCCATAGACGCTTTTTCCTTGTCTTTCCTGTAGTGGAAATATTCTTCTCATTAAACGTTGCGAAAAATTTTTTACAGAATGAGAACGATTCTTTATCGCGATAATTTCTTCATTACTCGGCCTCCAGTCTTGATTGTGGTCCGGTTTTTGAAGCATGTTAATGTGTTGGAAAGCTGGTGTATTATTAGAAAGTGGAGGTTGAGGAAAATACGTTTGAAAATTTTGTGGATACATGAATGGTTGTTGAAAAAGGAGTTTATGAAAGATAATAACATCAATCATTGGCCTACTCCAGCAGAGAGCCCAGACCTAAATCCCATTGAAATGTTGTGGTCGGAACTCAAACAGTTTATTCGAAGGCGCGTGAAGCCGTCAACTAAAGAAGAATTGGTTAACGCGATCAAGACTTTCTGGACACGCTTAACGGTGGCTAAATGCAATAGATATATTGACCATTTGTACAAAGTTATACCCATCGTAATAGAAAGAGATGGTCGTGCCTCCGGTCATTAAAAGCATATTTGTTATCTTTTTCGTTGTTCCTTGTCCTTATTAACTGTCTTAAATTTTCAAAGAAACACGATGCTAACAAACATTAGTTTAAAATTGCATACTTTTTGTTTCATAAGAACAATCTAATAGGAACACAACCCTTGTATTTCTATTTCTATTGTTCAAAGGGTTCGTTATAAGATTCTTTATAACTCATGTACAGACAAAAGATATAACATTTCTTTCGTGTGCAGAACAATAACATTCGCATACGCGTTTACAAAATCAGAGATACTTTAACAAATAAATTCATGTGTAAATAAAAGATGTTCGTGTGCTGAAACAATAGAGACACGAAGGGTAATTAAATTTTAAATATTTTTTTGTGTTAATCCCTTAGCAGCTGCGGTAATTATAAAAAACAATAAGCCACACGAAAATTTCATGCGATCGTTAAATTTCACGTGTGGGACATGAACTCTATTGTTTTTGACATGCAAAAATAGATCATGTATTTAACAATGGATATATAATAAAAACGAAAGTTCTGACGCTACCGAAAGCTCGTGTAAAGGTGATAACTATCGTGCACATGTAACATTACATTCAGGCGGTACTGTAGGAGCACTGCTAAGCAATAAAAATATAAAGACAGTGTTTCACCTTATGCAATATCTATATTATAATACCCGTATGCGTCTGTCCATCTTTCTGTCACGCAAAATGCTAGCTTAGCTGCGCAAGTAGCGAAACGCACGCAATGCGGTATAAAAAGGACGAGCGAACCAGTGGATTTTTCCATGGGCTAACGACTAGTTACAATAATATTGAAGCAAAAAATATCACTCATGTAATCTTTTTTATGATAAAAATATTTAAAAAAATCAAAGATTTGAGCGCATATTTTAAATAAAATTGAAGAAACCCAATTTCATTCGAAAATTAAATAAAAGGGGAACGATTTTTTTTCATCCTGAAAAATATTTTCTCAATTTTGTAAGTGTAATTTTAAAGTATTTTCAACTATGATACACAAAATAATTGTTAAAAATTTAGTATTTTTATTTATTTCGTTGCAGTGCTTCATGTGCGTTTTGACAAAAATAAAACAACATGTGTGAAGAGTGTCCATGCTGATTCAATCTGTCATGAAAAACAAACTAAACTGTAGAAAGATGCAAGCGAGTAAACAAATCGGGAAAACATGAAAATAATCAGTTAACTCAGACACGCTTTTTAAATTGCCATTCTGTTTTGCTTATGGGTGCACTAACCAAACAAAAGCTCTGTGCTAGTGATTTTTAAAGATTAAAATCTTCTACACATTTAAATTGCTGTAAAGATCATAAAACAGCATAACCACTTTTAATAATTGCGTTCACATGTAAATTTTTTTCAAATGTTCGCTAAAATGTACTCCATATTATTTTAAATGCATTTTCATTTATACTGATCATATTTAATCAATTTGAATACAATGAGAGAGATTTAGAAAACAATGTGAAGAACTTAAACGCAACCTGGAGAATTTATGAGTTTTTGGAGGGGTGGATAGCCTCTGCAATATGCAAACGGCGGATGAGGTAGCATAATCCAAGTGAGAGTCATGTTATGCAGTACAAATTTAATTATCGATTAGTAATAAAACTGGTATATACCATATTATAAGTGTATGGTGTTTTAGGTAAGTTTTACTGAAATGTTGGCGAACTTATACCACTTGACGCTAGCTATATAGCTTGATAGCCAACTACAGTACAGTCCGAATGTAAGCTTCCGCATACGCGCTATACAACACCCTTTCCTGCAAGTTAAAAGCCCTTTAATCTTTTGTTTATCGTAATTACTTTAAAGATCTTTGCAACAGCTATGTTGCGAGTGATTTAACAAAAGCTTCTCGATAAAACAATACTGTAATTATTTTCTCATAACTGCAAGTTTTTTTGTTAAAACTTATTGAAAATAAAATTCCCTTACGTAGGTATTAGTGCAAGTAATGAAATTTAATAATTTGTGAACTAAGCGAGAGATTAAAATAAATCGCTATGAAAATCGCTATGAATTTTAAATAAATGATTTTAACGCTGCCAAAAACCTTAAATATTGTCAACTAAACCATAGTCCGTAAAAAGAATTTGCACTTAAATTTAGATTTCCCTATAAAAATGCACAAAAAAACATTAAAAAAACATTAAAATTGTTTGTTAATTATTTTAAGTAGGAGAAGAATAACTTGCTGTATAAATTTTGAAACAGTGCAGGTATAACTTGCTGTATAACTTTCAAAACAATACAAGTATATTCTGTACAACTTTCAAAACAGCACAAAAATAATTGTTGCTGTAAACTTTCAAAACAACGCAAGAAAAATTCAAGTATTTTTATATTTTCACCTTAAGAACTAGTTATACATTTTTTTAGTGAGACAAATTATTATTTTTATTTCACAATTGAAAAATATAAACAGCGTGCGTTATGCAAAGATGCATAGAAAAAATGGTTGTTATGTTGTTATTTATTATTATTATTTTTGTTGTTGTTCCGACCATACATTCTCGATTAAAAAATTTTTATTTCGTCGACCGACCAACCGTAAGCTACTATCAACTTCGCTGGTATAACAACTACTTAAGTTGGAGTCGCCTTATAAAAAAAACTGAAAAATTATTTTGAAAACAAATTTAATTGTTGTTTTAATGTTTTTCGTGCAGTCTTACTATTTAAGCAATAGTCAGCAGTATTACATTTTAGGTAGCAAACGTATTTCACCATTATATAATATATGATTTATTATAATAAACATAACGAAGGAGGGAGTTATGACAATAACGCATATCTTGTTTCTTTCTCGAGTCCTCTCAGATCAGCGTCACGATTACTAACGCATGTTAAGTTTTACACAAAATTTAAAGCAATATATGTAATGGACAATGTATTGATCTTGTGTTCTGAAAATATAAGATATTTTAAATCTTCCTTTAAGATAAAAAATTAAGATAGTACAGTAAAGTTTATTTTTATGTTTCTAATTGCTTTTGTTTACAAATTCTATAGAATTCTTCCAGAAAGTATTCTCAACATCCCCACACGCAGGTTATTGTTATTTATACAATAAGTTTCCCTGATCTTTTCAATTTCTTGCGGTGTATATAATTATTTTCTCTAAAAGACAATAGTCTATTATGAAAGTAATTATTTATGCAAGTTGCGCGTACTCGGAAGGTTACATTCGGACTGTACTGTATACATAGGGCCTTTGAAAAAAAATAATGCATGAATTACAGGATATCCTTAAAAAATTTCCTTAAGGATCAAATGTGTTTGGGTAGGAATACAGTAGACTCCTGGTTATTCGAAGCTCCACGGGGGATAGGAATTTACTTCGAATAACCGAAATTTCGAATAACTGAAAATTTTCTTATTTTGGTCCAATTTTCACTCTGACGGATTTTTTGGAGGGATTTGAATAAAAAAGTAGTCATATCAAGTTTCTACTCTACAGTTTTAAACGCAACAAGTGTTTCAAACGTTAAAATATACAAATATAATGTTTACTTAAAACAAATATCAACAATAACCATTCTTCATATCTATATTCTTATGAAGTGTTTGTGAAATAGTTTTCAATAAAAGTTTGCTTTTTGCCCTCAGTAAAGTGCTGGTTATATTTGTTGGTTATCGCGTGTAGTTTTTTCCTTATTTCATCACCATCTTTATCAAAAAGCGAGCAGCGATCGATCAACTCCAGGGCATCCTCTATCTCCGATAATGTTGTTTTTTTACTTCCTAAGATCAGATCCATTGAATAGTTGTTTTGTGAAAGTCACAGGTAAGGCGATAAATATGGGTGATGACAAAGGAATGCGAATCCCTTGTTTGCTTGAATTTTCTGGAAATGGTGAAAGCATTCCACTTTTAAAAAAATTGCTTTGTACATAGTTTTATTTTTAGGAATAAAGACTATTTTTCTTTTATAAAAAGTGTTTGAAGTTGAAAATTCTCACTTTTACTCCAGCTATTGTCAAGAATTTTGAATAACTGAGAGAATATTGAGCCAAGGACGTTAGAAAACCACTTCGAATAAACGAATTTTCGAATAACTGAAGTTTGAATAACTGAGAGAGATTTACTCTAAAACGAGTTAGAAAATTAAAGGGGAGTGAAAATCGCTTCGAATAACCGAGAATTTCGAATAAGTGCAGGTTTGAATAACCGGGAGTCTACTGTACTTTTTTGACTAAGCCTCAAAATAATAGACATTAGGAGCCAAAAGGCTCACACAGTTAGGCTCAACCTACAAACAAGAGATTCTGATGCTATAACATACCGGTTCCAACCAAGCTCGGCTGTCAGAAAGATCCATGCATCAGATCCCCCTAAAATATCCTTAAAGGCGCGTAATCACCCTGTAGGCAATTTTTCTGAGGTGCCTATTTTATTGTAAAACTTGAAAGAAATAGATGAGAAAACATTATCCCGAAAATTTTATTGAAAACTGACAACCAGAATATGTTTAAATGTTTCATAGAAATAGCAAACTCACCCCAATTTCTCTTCCCCTACAGAACCGCCATTACATTTCATTGCACGAATCATGCGATAATAAATGCACGGCAAAATCGATTACATGGTTGCTGGATTCATGCCATTACAGAAAAAATAATGGATGAAGGAGAGCATCTGTAGCTGTGTTTCCATCTTAATGCTTTTATAAATCTATCAAAAAAAGTTCTGAACATGATAAATCAGATAAATCAACCAAAGTTAGTTTCTGTGTTATTCTTTATTATTTAAACGTTTTAACTTACTGAAATCAGACTTCTTTGCAACAACGACCTCTTCTTGTTGTTGTTTCTGAAGATAGCTTCGTCTCGCTAGTGTATAGTAATGGACTAAGAGGACCATTGTCTTATATTTACGTTATATTTACTTTAGGATATTATCTTTGTTTTGTTTTATTTAGATCCAAACATTCTATACAATATACATTTAACTGATATGAATGATTTTTATCCATGCTTGGATCTTTTACGTAAATGGATTGAGTTTTATAAATGTTTTTCTGGTACTAGTTGGCTGATTATCTTCACATCAACACTGCTGGCATTTCTTGGAATGCTTTTATGCGTAGATGGGACACGTTCCGTATTGGTTCTGGGATCTCAGATACGGCTGCACCTGCGCAACTCCTCGAATGTGCCCAGGACCAACAAAAATTCCTGTATCCTGGGTTTGTTTTGTAGGTTCAGCAACTGTCCACAGAAATAAATAAAAAGGTTTGAGGTTCTCTCAGAAGTCTGCTACATAGATTTCATTTTTCTTGTAATTTCGCAAATGGTCCAGGCACAAACAACTTATTCGAGATTATACAAAAACATATGAGGTTCGTGCAAATTCTCTTTGGGGGGGGATCCCTGTTAGGATAGACGAATTCCAGCGTGACGTTATTTGTTTACTTTTCAGCAACACACAACCAGGTTTTTAGTTACAAATAAACTGAAAATATAAATAAGACTTACTTCGTGGCAAGTAACCTAGTCTATGGTGTCAGAAAACTAATCGCAGAAAGATTTTATTAAATAATATAAACTTTGCTAAAAGGATAAAATATTTCTATAGAACTTTCAATTTCGCATGCTTCTGCTCCTCCCTGTCGGATTTGCCGATAAAAATTTAGACGTCCAATCAGACACGAAAAATGAAAGTAGCGAAGACTTGAATAAGCCGGACCGTAGAATAAAATATTGTAAAACAGTTTTATAATGTTTTATTATGATACCTAGCTTTATCAAAGATTTAATTTATTAAATCTTTTATAAAAACGATTGAAAAATACTTTTCAATAATTCATTTATTTACTGTATCTTTTTTTTTTACTGAATAAAAAACTCGTAGTGTTGGTCATTAAAATAATGTTGATAAGTGAACGTAAATAAATCAATGACGGTAGTTGGGGTGTGGTTTCTATATGGCTTACAGGGCTAGTTTCGCCCAACAATAGAGCCCGCACATGACTCGCTGATAAAATTATTTTCGAGGAAAAACATAATCGCGAACTAAAAAATAAAATAAAAAAAATCAACGCATAAAAAGTTTTGAGCAAAATTAGGCCGGAAGCAGACAGTTGTACATTGCCTGTATGTAGAAACAAGGTCACAATGACGGTTTTTTATTTGTCAAATGGGCGACGGAAACCAAGAAATAAATCCACTATGTTTGCACAACCTTGTGCCCAGGGCTTCTTACTCTTTGGGATTGTGATTGCGTTCTCAAGTAAAATATAATATAATATCCCAATATAAAAGAAAATGTAACAGATCCCTAGGGACGAGGTTGGGCGTCTTTCCACGCGAAACTACTGAGCTCAATCTGGCCCAACTAACTTAGAACACGGGCTGGCTATGGATGGGACAGACCATATTTAAACACGGCGACCCATCATTGGGACACATTATCCCACTGCCTTGTCAATTGGCGGAACAGAACACACTTTTGTACTAAATCAGGAGAATGATGTATTGAGCTGAGATTAAACCGAGTCATGCATTTCAAGTTTGTTGCCAGTATCAAAATGCAAATAACTACCTAGAAAGACCAAATCTGACGGCTGATTCCACGCCACATTCTGCTAGAAAATATTCGTGTAGAAAACTCTTTGAGCATGCGCATTGGTAATTTTCTCGATTTTTTTTGGTTTTTGTTTCAGAGAGTAAGTAAAAGAATTTTAACTCGCATTCGAAATCGGAAATATATATTTTTGTCCAGTGTCAGATGTGTGGATTAGAATGTGTAGAAATATCTGATAAAGCAATAATGAAAAACAAATCTTTGAATCCATATTGCAAGATGTATACTCAGAAACGTTTTTTGACCAAAATATTAGTTGTTAAATCCAGCCGCGAAGAGACTTTTATCGTAACACACAGTTTACTTTTACAAGATCGTATGGCAAATGCATTTTTCAAAGTACTTATAGACTTGCCTGTTGCCTATATATGTTTTTCAACTGCATTGTTGTGTACATAATAATTAATATGAACCAGATATTCTTCAAACTATTTGAGATTTCTATCTTTGGTTTCTTATTGTGCACTGTGGAGTGCATAATAACAATAACAGTTGTTCATTTACTTATCCCTTTTGCATTTTTGCTCACCTTTTTCTGTGGCAGTACAGCCACTGTATTTTTAGTAAGTTGTGTAGATGATTGCATATTCTTATTTTAAAATTTTAAAAGGCACTTTATTCTGCCATTTTGTTTCCTAATTTTACCTGTTCTAAGTTACTCTGTATTAACTGTTAAGAAACCGGCCTTAATTTTTCTGAATCCAAACATACATATTAATAGTTTGGGCTTCATCATCTTATGACACCATTTTTGAAAGCCCTTTGTCAATTGTTAAGCCTGTATAAACAGGTTTTGAAAGCCCCAGAGTCCTTTATTAGCTGTGGAACACACAGCTTCTAGTTTCGGCTGAAAGCTCGAACAAAATCCTGATCTTCTGGGATTTAAGTGAAGATATGCGTATCTCGGACGCGGTTAGTAAAATTGAAGTTTAATCTGCCATTTTAAAAGCTGCATAGCTCAGGTTTGAAAAAGATCTCTTTTTGTCTTGTAAATGCTGCGTATGTTTTCTATACTATCACACCTAAGTAAATCTTAGTAAAATGTTTTTTATTATTTTGGCTATCACAGACGTATATAGCAGACCAGCTACCGTAGTCAGTGTCAGTTAGATGGCTATATAATACATACAGACAGCTAGCTAGCTATTTTGTGCTTTTCTCTCAAGTTTTCCATTTAGTTTGGTATGAGTCCATTTTGGGCTAGCCATTGCTACTTCTTGTGTTGTTTTTTACCAACCTAAAGGTAGCCACAAAGTAGTAGGGAGGCATATATAGCTTTTGTAATAATAATCCTGCAAATTTTAGCTATGATGATGGCGCCGTAGATTAGTGGTTATAGCTCTATGGCGCCGTAGATTAGTGGTTATAGCTCTCGTACTCTGTGCGGGAGACCGGGGTTCGATTCCTCTTGACGGGGATTCAACATGGGCGAGTGAATGTTACCATAGCCCCGGGTTAACCCAAGCCATGTGAGGGAAATTGGGAAGATGGCACACTGTGTGGACCGTTGGATGCTGCCGGGAGTTGTCTAGTAGAGCGCGGGCTCTAATTGGGTCTGCGTAGCTCAAAATGAGCATTAAATACTCTATGACTCTCCATCTAAGCCATGGCCCCTCCTGGAAATAATAGACAGGGCATATCCCTTGATATTTGTGAGGCTAGCCATGTAAAATATGCACATCTATCTATCTATGATGCTTTAATTTATTGTGTTTGCTTCAACATAGCAATAGAATAAAATATTTTATCCTAGTGATATAAACGAGCTTCGATGTTTACGTTTTGACGGAATTTCCACGTTTGTGCATAAAATCTGAAAAATCGACAGATTATAAAATGGGCCAGACTATATAGAAGAAGAAAGTTAACATTCAGGGAGAACGGATAATTAGCATGTAACAGGACAGTTAGTCCACGCTTATACGACTATAATACGGTGGAGATCTTTTTCGCTTAAATTTCCACAATTTTCTTTAATATGTCGATATTGTAATGTATGACTTCTCCATGTTTTTCACGCCTGACTACGTCTTATCAATGCTTTTCCATAAAATCAGTGTTGTCGTTTCAAGAGCATTCATAAATTGAATCTGCTAATTATATATATATACAAAATTTATACGGCTAATTATACAGTAACAGCTGTCATATTTGTTGTGATGAAGCTGAGGCCATGCAGTGCCAGCAAAGTCTGGATTTAGACGGTTAATTAGCCGGTACGAGTTTAAAAATAAATATCTTTCACGCGCAGTCGTTTCTTGTTCTTTTTTTGCTTTTTATTGAAGCATAACATGCTATGGAACTAGGTAGATGACTATTGGAATATCAATATCGAAGAAAAGTACAGAAATTTAAGCAAATCAGATCTCTACCGTATAATTAGCCGCACAAGCAGCTCATTTTACTGCATATATCGTATAATTATCCTGTAATGGCTAACTAAAGTTAAAAGCTAATTATCAGTTCACCCTGACAGGTCAAGTTATGGTTAAAAAGTATTTAGTAGCATTTTTTCACTGATGTATAATGTAAATTATAATCTGCATGCAAAAACTAGATTTTAATTTTAAGATCAAATTAAGATGCCTTCACTGAAAATTAAAGTTTGTAATAGGCTGGTTGGTCTACGGCTTTTCGCATGCTTATTTTGCCTGTCGATTTGTGCAAAAGATCTTGGGAATATATACAACACCACATCACAATGGAACTAGTCTGAAATTGCTCAGATTTGTAGAAATTTTCTGCAGACCATGTCTCAAAGGGTGTTCTATTGGACTAGCCTTCAACCCATAAAACAACGGTTGACTATCACAGATATCTTTAGATTTTCGCCCATGATATATCTCCCTGTCATCCTTTTACAGGCGTCCTTGGCACAAAATAACAATTCGGCTACCAGTTTAAATAAAATATGCATATTATTATTGAGCTCGCTGCTCAGTGACTAAACAGGAGGGTTCTACAATTTAGCCACCCTGTTTAATTTTTCCTCTGTAAAACAAGCACCAAGCATTAGTTATGCTACCTAAATTGCAAAGTCAACCTTTTGTTGCCTTAATGAATTTCTTATCTTCAATGCTTTAAAGTGTTTTCTCGATGCTGTCTATATTTTATTGACATAAACTAGCTCTTATGCAGGGATATTGTTTTATTAAAACATGCTTTTACTGGTACAACTTTTAACTTTTATTAGAAACCTTATTTACTTAAAAAAATGATGTAACTTTTCTATTTCATTATATTTCAGTCTTGCGTTTGTGAAAAGTAATAAAAACGATTTTTAGTAATTAGTCTAGCATCACCTGTTGCAAATGCTAGGCAAGCGAGGCTTGAGTTTTTATTGGTTTGCAATACGTTGATGATTAGAAATAGGCTTTGTGTATCCTCAGTAACAAAAAAAACCCAGCTCCGTTATAACATTGGTTCCACAGCTTCATAGCTGTGCAGCTATCTTGTCTATAGTTGGGCCTATGCTATTTTGAGAAAATTACATACATTTGTTCAAGGTTGGGCCAGGCCCGTAAATACATGAACTGTCCCAACTGCGAACGCAGTGACCCGTCTTTTGATGGGTCGTCATTCCCGCGTCTGAAGTCGGGCCGGCGTCCGTAATTCGGTCTGAACAAACGGAATGAATCCGCTTCGATGCAAAAAGTAAAATGATTTTGCTCTGGCCAGTGTCGTGTTAGCAAAAGCATCGAAACAAAATGGCCACATTAAAAGGTAAACAAGTGTCAGTTCTTTTTATTTGCTTGCACACCTTATATTTCGGGATGATTTCCTTCCTCCACGAATTCGCCCGTTTGTTTTATTATACAGCATTTCGTGCGTCTCGCTACTTGCGGTATCACTTTGCGTGACAGACAGACGCATACGGGTGTTATATTATAAACTAGTCGTTAGCCCGTGGAAAAATCCACGAGGATTCGCCCGTCATTCTCTTTTCCCGCACTGTCATTTCCTGCATCTCAGAACAAATAACTCTGCAGTAGTCATGGTTCCTAAAGAGATCCACTTATCGGCACTAAAGTGTTATGACGACACGTTTTCTTTTTTATGTAACCTAGTTTATCAAAAATTTAGGCCAGCATCTAGCAAAATTTAAAGAACACATTAACTTTATCGGAACATTTAGGCTGACATTGGCCCAAAGAGGTGTTGTTATAGCAGAAAACTCGTATTTTAAGGTATAAGTTATGAGCAGACTGTTTATTGAAAATTGAGTTGCTGCTTTCCATTGAAATCCTTAGGAATCCAATTCTTTGGCAAACTTGTGATCAAGAATTTGATTACTTGCACCTTGCGCGTTTAAGTAAGAGGCTCCTCTTGTAACATATCATATTGAGATTGTGACTTTTGTAAGAAATTTAAACAAAGGCTTTTAAACAGACATGCAAAAGAAAAAAATAAGTTAGACATCCCATTTCGTGAGTCTATAGCACGATATTTTGGCCGCACACAAGTAGAGAGATTGCGGCTATTAATAAAGAGATTTAAAGCGGGTTAAAGGCGAATGGACAAGTTTAGACAACTTTTGACATGGAATTTTAGGGTATTTTATTTGACCCTAATTATAACGGGAATAATCAATTATTTTGGACAAATGGATTGTGAAAAGGGTTGACAAAGTACACAATGAATATAAGATTTATTTCAAGTTTTATGATGAAAATTCATTTGTTATATTACGTCATGTTTATTTTTGCACATGCGCAGATATATGTCTTCTGCATGCACGCGTGTTTGTTGGTTAGTTTTTAGTTTTTCCACTTCTGTCTGTGTGCGTACTTTACGTAGAAAGCCAGTTTTAAAAACGAAGTAATTTTTAAGCAAGATGTTTCCAGGGAAACTTAAGACTGACAAATATTGTCAGAGTTTGCTGTCACCCAGTCTTTCCAGAAAGGCTATGAAAATATAACGATGCCAGTCAAACAAGAAAATGTTGTGCATATTAACAATCGCGAAGAAAAAAAAATGTTTTTGCATAAAAACAAATTTTCATTAATAATTTATGGGAAGTAAGAGATCAATTTGCACACCTTGTGATTATAGTTCGTATTAAATTGATTGTTTTAAACCACCTTAAAAACGTCAAGTTGACGATGCGTCGAGCCGAAACCAAACCATCGCGATTGAAAAAACAAAAACATAACAAAAATGATTACAAAAATGATATGTAATTTGAGCATTATCCTTACAGGAAACAAAAATATGATAGAGAATATTTATGTCAAATTTTATTCGAAATAGTTAATCTCGCTCTAATTATTAACGCGAATATGTCACCAGGATTCCCCTGTGTTATTACGACTTTCGCATCATCATCTTTCTCAAGAGACAATGGACACTGCAATATTTTTCTTCTTGTTCATCGATTTTGACACAAGAACATTCAAAACTTCTTTAATGGTTGAAAGTTATCAAAATTAGAATCTTTCGTTTTCTTAGTATCTTTGGAATAGTTTAGCAATAAATTCCATGGTATTGATTACAATTTTTCAGCTTTATCGAGTAAAAAAGTTTCTATGAAACATTTTCAGTTTCGACATATCTTGGTTTAATCAGTGATATGATTTTGTGTAGCTAACTTACTTAAGCATTGGTAATCCAAATTAGGCTTGAAACGTCAGCTAATTAAAAGCAGTAAGATTGACAGCGTTGTGTTCAATGACGAATTTTAACAGGTCACCCAGAAGCTGAACTGAATGTTTTAACTTTCGGACTAAGTAGCAAGCTATAATTAATTACCTCAGAAAGTCAACAATATATCTGACCATATGGCTGGCTACACTAGCTACTAGTCTAAAAATACAAAGTATATAGTTAGCTACTAACGAAATTTGTGCGAACATTAACTATTGGCTAACTAGCCTTACGAAAAAAGAATAAAAAAAGTTTTTCGTTAAAATTCGAACAAAACCTGGCCTCGAAGCAAACGATAATTTGCCAGTCAATGCAAATAAATGAATTTTCGGGCAAAGTCAAGAACTTCGCGTATGAACGCATCAGGACTGGTTTCGTGTTATCAATACACAAATGTGCTCATTTTTCCCGAAGACGAAGAAAGGCTAAACTTAACACAATACCTACAATAAAATAATAATAATAATAATCATTCCATTCCATGAAATTGACATGGGTCTTTTCTTTATATAAAATTTATATAACATATAAATAGAATAGTAGAAAAAAAATAGCATTCTGAGATAACAAAAAGAAAAAAATTAAAAACACAAAGATAGGAACATACAGCCTGGAGCGCTACCAAATTGAATAAACATTGTATAGACGAATGGCAAAAAAGCAAATAATGGAAGAAAGAAGGACAGGTAGGAAAACTCTATATGTAACACAATATGTTTAAACTACAGCTATAAGAAATAAAATAAATCTAAATAAAACTAAAAAATTGAAAAATCTCGAGAAACCAACCGAAAACATTATATACCTTATAGTCAGAAATTTTCGCGACAACTAATTTTCGCGATTTTTGGGCATTTTCGCGAAATTAAAATGCCGCGAAAAAAATTTAATTGACGAAATCGCGAAAATAAAAACCGCGAAATATTTTCTTTTTTTCTTCATTTTTTAGACTCCACAGGGTAGCAGACGTAAAATTTTCGCAACAAAATAATTCTGGTGGAGAAGCCTCGATTTTCAACCGGCACATTATTAACGTCAATACCATTATTTAGGCAAACGCCGAGGCGAGTTTGAAAGGTTGTACTATCCTCGCTTGATCAAAAATAAAGGTTCTTCCGCTACCTTATTGATTATAACATTGACCTTTTATGAAAAAAGCTTCCTTTTACAGATGTCATTATTAGAGTAGAAAAACGTACTTAAAAATCATATTTTGTTTTTCCTCAACTCTGTAACTCTATGATATTCGCGAAAATTAAATGTCGCGAAAAAAAATCAAGGCAACGAATCGCGAAAATAAAAATCGCGAAATTGTCCCAAAATTTTTATCGCGAAATTAAAATGTCGCGAAAATTTCTGACTATAAGGTATATACAAAATAGACGAATTTACAATGTAGAGCACAAATCAAATTTCTAATAAAACTCTGTTTAGGTACAAATGATAAACAAACACGTTGTGAACATTCCTTAGCGGAACAAAGTTAAAGTTTTTCTACAAGAAAATAAATTTATATTCAAAATGATGATGATAACTAGGTAATGTAACAATTTTTCATAAAAAGTATTACTATGCTAAAATTACCGCCAACATTTCGTACTGATTGCGTCAGAATAAACAGAAGATTTGTTGTTAATATACATTGTGGAGAAAGAACAGAAAAGTAGGTTTAGGAGTTGATTTTTTAGTTTTCCTTTACGTTACCACTGTGAGTATTAAAATAAAATAAAGGATTTTTTCCTTGGGTTCGAAGAAAGCAGGTCTATGGGCCTAGCCGTATTTCATTATTCCCTAACCGACGGAATCATTTTTTTTTTATTGAAAATTGGAATTTTTGACACGTTTTACTACGGAGCGGAAAATGTGTCGTGATATAGCTTAAAAAATTAAAAAACATTTACAATAGACTAGTCGTTAGCCTGTGGAAAAATCCACGGGTTCGCCCGTCGCAGCTAAGCTACCATTTTGCGTGACAGACAGACGGACAGACGTATACGGGCATTATAATATAGACTAGCCGGGAGACCCGGCGTCGAAACGCCGGGCTAAGCCACAAGTCACTGTTGTTGAACGCCCTAAGGAGCGCTTAATAAGAACCGCAAACTGTGCAACACGGTCAGGTGGAGCGCTTTAGTACAGGTATACAGTATGTCGTGAAACTGTGCGGCATAGCGGTGAAGGCCAAGTGGAGCGCATAATAAAAACGGCAAAACAGTGTCCACATTTAGGTGGAGCGCTTTAGTACAGGTATGCAGTATATATGTTGTGAATCGAGTAAAGTGCACACAACATTATAGTGTTTCGGTTGTAATGTATTTTGGAAAATATAACTTTACTGCAACTTTAGCCAAAATACAAGCACAGTTTACAACCCGTTGTTACCCCGTCATAGCAAAAAACAATTAGTCAATATTATTTTATTTTGCGTAATAAGTTTCAGTAAACAGTAACAAATTAATCGTGACACTGGACTTAGCGCTTAGTACAGGTAAACCGTGTTGCACATGAGTATATAGGTGTAACACAATTTTAAAAAAACTTATCGCAACTTTGGTTAAAAAAAATTCCGCCTGTCGTTATCATGTTCAGTTAAAAAAATTGTCGGCAATTTTATTTTGCAGCACAAGTTTTCATAGCAGTAATAAAATTGGTAGCTGCCTAACTGCTTAACATAAGAATTAAGAATTGTGTAGCAGCCAAACTTCATTTGGCTAATTCCACTTTTTAGCCAGAGGTAGCTAAAAGAAGGTAGCTAGCTAGCTAGGTAGGTAGATACAACTTCAACATAAAAATAAATAACAATAAATAAAGCTAGCTATAGCCAGCTGCCTTAAGCATGTTGTTTCAAAATCTACGTTTTTAGCTAGCTAAAAACTTAAAATTGGTTTGTTTAAGATTTATACATGGCTAGAAAACGTGATGAAATATTAACCTTAACATGTGAAAACACACAGAAAATAAATATTCCTATAGATACAAAGTATTTAGAGAGAAAAGGATTGAAAGGAGACCTACAAACCTCACAACATCACTTCCAAACCAAAATGGACTTCGTATCGTAGGGGTAAGCATGTTTCCTTCCGTCGGCATATTGAGGCCGCGAAGCACTTCGATTGGTCCTTAGTGCAAATGGAGCCTCGTGATTGGTCTATCACGCGTGAGCGGTAAAGCAAGGCCGGTAAAAAACGGGGTCTGCCGGGGATCCGAAATAAAGCTGCAGGGCCGCGGGGATTTTCCGCGGGTCTCGCTACTTGCGACGCTATGTTGCGCGCAGAGACAGACAAAATACGGCTATTATAATAGAGAAGCCGGGGTAAGCCACAAGTAACTGTTGTTGAACGCCCTGAAGCGCTTAATAAGAACCGCTAACACGGTTATGTGAAGCGCTTTTGTACGGGTATACAGTATGTCGTGAAACTGTGCGGCCTAGCGGTGAAGGCCAAGTGGAGTGCATAATAAAAACGGCAAACAGTGTCACACATTTAGGTGGAGCGCTTTAGGTATGCAGTATATATGTTGTGAATCGAGTAAAGCGCACATAACAGTGTTTCGGTTGTAATGTATTTTGGAAAATATAACTTTACTGCACCTTTAGCCAAAATAAAAGCACAGTTTACAACCCGTGTTGTTACCCCGTAATAGCAAAAACAATTAGTCAATATTATTTTATTTTGCGGAAAAAGTTTAAGTAAACAGTAACAAATTAATTGTGACAGTGGACTTAGCGCTTAGTACAGGTAAACCATGTTGCACATGAGTATAGCTGTAACACAATTTTTATAAAACCTTATCGCAACTTCGGTTAAAAAAAATTCAGGAAACTGCCTGTCGTTATCATGTTCAGTTAAAAATATCTGTGTCAATTTTAATTTGCAGCACAAGTTTTCATAGCAGTAATAAAATTGGTACCGTTGTTACCCCGTCATAGCAAAAGCAATTTATTTTATTTTGCAGAATAAGTTTCAGTAAACAGTAACAAATTAATCGTGACACTCAGGTAAACCGTGTTGCACATGGGTATATAGGTGTAACACAATTTTTGTAAAAACTTATCGCAACTTTGGTTAAAAAAAATTCAGGAAACCGCCTGTCGTTATCATATTCAGTTAAAAAAATTCTTGGCAATTTTATTTTGTAGCACAAGTTTTCATAGCAGTAATAAAATTGGTAGCTGCCTAACTGCTGAACATAAGAATTGTGTTGCAGTCAAAGAGCATTTGGCTACTTTCACTTTTTAGCAGGATGTAGCTAAAAGAGGAGCTAGCTAGGTAGACCCAACTTCAACATAAAAATAAATAATAATATACCAAACTGAATAAAAACTTTAAAAGTATAGGAATAAAAAAAGCTAGCTATAGCTAGCTGCCTTAAGCATGTTGTTTCAAAATCTACGTTTTTAGCTAGGTAGCTAAACACTTAAAATTATTTTGTTTAAGATTTATACATGGCTAGAAAACGTGATGAAATATTAACCTTAACATGTGAAAACACACAGAAAATAAATATTGCTATAGGTACAAAGTATTTAGCGAGAAAAGGATCAAAAGGAGACCTACAAACCTCACACCATCACTGCTAAACCAAAAATGACCTTGTAAGTTAAACATGGGTCCTCCGTCGGCATGCTGAGGCCGCGAAGAACTTGGATTGGTTATTAGTGACAATCGAGCCTCGTGATTGGTTAATAACGCGTGAGCGGTAAAAACAAAGCCGTAAAAAACGGGGTCTGTCAGGGATCCAAAATAAAGCAGCAGGGCCGCGGGGATTTTCCGTCCGCCTGCGATTGAGATCACCGGGTTAATTATTATTATTAAATTTAGCGTATTAACATAATGCATTTACTTTAGTCACTTAATTTATTTTTTAATTAAGGTTAATAAATTATAGTAATTAAATTAATTCAGGAAATAAATTAATTTTGAAATTTATTTTAATCAATAATACGATTTCCAATTAAACAACCCCCTGTGTTCTAAAAAGTCGCGGAAAGATCAAAGGAATATCGGTAACCCTTTTGAACAGACAGACAGACGGAATACGGCTATTATTATAGAGACTAGCCGGGAGACCCGGCGTCGAAACGCCGGGGTAAGCCACAAGTAACTGTTGTTGAACGCCCTGAGGAGTGCTTAATAAGAGTCGTAAACTGTGCCACACGGTCAGGTGGGTGCTTTAGTACAGGTATGCAGTATGCCGTAAATCAAGTAAAGCGCATACACCATTATAGTGTTGCAACTGTCACATATTTTTCAAAAAGTAACTTTCCACAAAAGCTGAAATAAAAACAGAGTTTACAAATCGTTGTTACTCCGTCATAGCAAAAACAATTAGTCAATTTTATTTTGCGGAATAAGTTACAGTAAACGTTAAAAAATTAATCGTGACATCGGGCTAAGCGTTTAGTACAGTTAAACAGAGTTGAAGAGGCGTGTAGGGACAATACCCTTTTGAAAAAACTCTGTTTAAATAAAAACACAAGAAACAGTCCATTACCAACACGGGGTTGAGCGGTTAGTCCAGGTAAACAGTGTTGCACACCCGTACAGACGTGATTCCCGAGAAAGTTTAAAAAGTAATTGTCACAGTGGGCTGACCCCTTAGTACAGGTAAACCACATCGCACATGCTCTAGGCGTAACAGCCTTTTCCAAAAAAACAGTCCATTGTTAACACTGAGCTTAGCACTTAGTACAGGTAAAATGTGTCGCACATGCCTATAAGCTTAATAGCCTTTTCCAAAATACTTCAGTTTAAATAAAAACACAGGAAACAGACCGTCGTTTAACAACGCAGGATAGGCACATAGCACAGGTACTCTGTGTCTCATTAATAAACTTTTGACTTTTGCTAAATTTTATATTACAGTAAAGTGGTAGCTAACTACTTAATTGCATTTAGTATGAAAAAGATTACTTAAAAATTCTGTTGCAACCAACTGTATGTGGTTACTTTTACATTTTAGCTAGAGGTAGCTAACCCCAGTCACAACCAAGTAAAAATCAGATTGGCAAAGTTAACACAAAAATCAGAAATGTTAGCTAACATCTACGTTGGTAGCCAGAATCTTAAAATTGGTTTTGTTTAAGATTAATATATGGCTAGAGAACGTGACAGTAAGAGGCAAATAAAACTAATACAAATCTTTAGGTGGCTGAATAGGTAGCTTAGCTAGTAGCTAGCTAGCTAACTATAAAGTATAAGTGAATAAACATGTAAACAAATAAAAAAAATACCCGAAAGTAAAAGAAACTGCAATCTTGTTAGAATACAAATAGAAGTATCAGAAAGAAAAATTAAAGCACACAGTTAAGAAACTTTTCTTTCTCCAGCAATGAGTTGGTTCAATCTGCTTGCCAAATTTCGGACCGATAACGTAAAAATCGCTGCTAAGAAATATAAAGAGCTTTAGTTTCTGATTGGTCATTTATATAAAACTCCGCTCCTGATTGGACCTTTATTTTAACGGCAATTGTCCCTGTGCCGTGGGGGCCCGACGGGTTTCTAGTCCCTGCGTATTTTGTATTTCGTGCGTGGTTAACACAAGTCGCTTTTGACGCACGAACAGACAGACGGAATACGGCTATTATTATAGAGACTAGCCGGGAAACTCGGCGTCGAAACGCCGGGGTAAGCCACCAGTAATCAAGTATTGATTATTGGTGGCTTAGGTGGAGGTAGACATGCGGCTTTTAGTAAAGATAATGATAATGCCTGAGAGACACAAAGATAAAAAAATATACGAAATAAATAAAACATTACCTTGAACTAAATCAGGAATAAAGTTTCCAAGATAAAATTTCATTTATTAACTCAGTTTTTAAGCTTTCTAGAAAAAAAGGAAATAATTAACATGATGGTAATATAAAAATATAACAGGTTCAGGCTTGCTGGTCCCCCGAACATTTTATAGTGTTCGTATTAACTGCTTCCTACAGGGGTGTCAGTTTTGCCGAAAGGTTATCCAAAGGCCAAAGTTTTGGATAATCTTTAACCTCATTGTAGCCAGCTTTGAACCGAAGCATTAAATTCATGGTTAGTGATGCACAAACTTAGGCATGTGGTAGGGACAAAAAAATATGGATTATTTTTTGTGTACTATAAACAATAACTGAACGGTTTAGACAAACTTAAAATCCGTAAACAGGCAACGCAATACAGAGTTTTGTTAGCTATAATGTTTTTAAAATTACCTATTAAACCAGGAAAAGTGAGCATTGCAAGCTATTATGTAGAATTATTTAAATGCTGGCAAAATTGTTTACTAAATCTAAGGGAGTTAAGACAAAATACTAACTAACTATATATAAACTAACTATATTAACTATATTAATTATAAGAAAATGTAGAAGGAACTGTTTATTACTTAAATCCTAGAAAGTATAAGGTGAAGAAAGGAGCATATTTGAAAAAAGTACGTATTTCAAAATAAAGAAATGATTTCGTGTTCTTGTTAACTTTATGTTGATTTTCAAAAAATTATTTTTTAAATGTATTTTAATTAGTTAAAATACATCTTAGCCCCTTTCATCACCTTAAACTTTTGCATATAATTTTTTGTAATGTTGTTATTTTTTTCTTTTTTTTCAATTTTTTTGGAGGTTTTTTTTTCCATTGAAAACCGTCTTTATCTTTCCCACCATTTTTTTGCCAAAATTGAAAGGACCGGTTGGAAACCGGCCCTTTATGTACATTTCGGTACTCCTTGTACCGAGCATAGGTTAGTTCCTAAAAATAAAATGGTGTGACAGTAAGAATAAACTGTAAGATAGATTAAAATCTTGCATTTGGAGATTTAAAGATCTTTGATGGATGGTTACAATGGATTACTTACATCTATACAACCACCTTCAACCACCTTCTGTACAACATGTTCCTCTTCATTTACACGTCCCTCCTGGACCACGGCTTCTTTGACACTTTTGTCCACCACAATACCCTCTTTTATGTGTTCCGCCATTATAATTTTGTATTGTTTGACTAAAAGGAAAAAAATAGAGGGTGAGTAGTGATCATGTTTTTCAATACAGCAGTAGTACAGCAAAGACATGGTTTTATACCCCCGTTTTTGTCTTCATTTTTTGCAAGTACACAAAATTGTTGTATTTTTAAGTGAAATAAAAAAGTAGAAAACATGTTTTAACCGTGGCTTTTAGTTTGCATTTTCAACATTACTTTATTCGCACACAACAGACAGGATCACCTTAGTACAAAAAATTTATGGGTAATTATGTCTATATATAAATTTCAGTAATCTATGAAACTTGAGGTAATAACATTAATTTTTGTGGTTATCTTTTAAGAAAGATTCACAAAACGGCTGTTGTTTAAAAAGTAAATTTCAGAAAAAAAGAAAATAAATTGTTAGGACTGTGTGTAATTCTTAAGTTTTTTTAATTAAAAACAAAGTATATAAGAACATAAGGCTTGATAAAAATATAAACAAAAAACTTGTAAATAAAAAATACAATTATAACTAAACATAAAATGAGATATGCTACACAGCTGTAGGAAATTACCTTGAAACATCTATTATCTTAGTTTTGAAAAAGGTAGGAACATTAATTTTAGTGTACTAATAAAGTAAAATTGAAAATACGTAACAGGGTGCACCACGAGAAGGTAAGCCACGGAATTATGCACCCCACCCTATAAAACACTCAGCTAATTAAACACATTCAAAAAAATGGAAACACAGTAATGACAAATAACAACATGGTGAAGTAGGGAGTAGAACTGTTTTTTTAAGTGACAATTAATTTGAACAGGACAATTAATTTGAACAGATTACTGAACATGGCAAACATACCTTCAAAGAGGTACTCAGTAATTTGCCTGAAACGCAACACACATACCTTTCAAGAGGTACACAATAACTTGTTGCAGTACAGCCCACATACCTTTCAAGAGGTAAACAGTAACTTGCTGTCAATCATTGTATCAGTAATAGAAAATTAAAATATTTACAACACTTGTGGAAAAACAACATTCTTTGTGAAACATCTATTCCCTACATAACCTTGTTGATAAGTACTGACAACCTTTACCTTTACTGCAGCAAATGACCGTGCTCGTGAAAAAGCAACATACAATTGTCCATGGCTAAAGCAAGGTCTACGCAAGTATATACCAACTTTCTCAAAAGTTTGGCCTTGACTTTTATTTATAGTCAATGCGTAAGACAATCTTAAAGGAAACTGGGTGCGTTTAATTTGAAAGGGTAGATTTGTATCATTTGGACAGAGGGACACTCTCGGAATTAACACACGATCACCTCTACGGATACCGGTAAGAATTTCACAATCGATAACATTTGCACGCAGATTCCGAACCATTAACCTTGTACCATTACAAAGACCGTCTTTAAGGGACAGATTTCTTAACAACATTACAACACATCCAACTTTGACATTTAATTGGTGTGGTGGCATACCACTTGGAGTTAAGGAATTAATAAATTCCATGGGATATAAATCAATTTCTTCTTGATCATCCGAAACAACAGAGTCGATACTGTAGTATGTACGTTGGAGTTAAGATGACACAACGTGAAAATTCCACATCATCTAATTCACTAAAGATAGAAGTAACAATATTTTCATTAGGTTGCAGAACACATTCATGGGGAATTTCAATACAACCTTGATTTGGATCATCAGGTTTTTGTGGCAAATGACCACCACCAAGGTTTAAAAGAAATTCAGCAAAGACTTGCTCCCCTTCCCCAGCTCTCATGTTTGTGTGGAGGTGGAAAATTCGAGTCAAGGGCCAGAGTTGTGAGCTTTTTAAACAAACTTCTACAATTTGCGCAGGTCCGGCTCTTCTGACGACAGGGAGTATTTGACGGAAATCTCCTCCCAAAAGAATAACTTTACCTGCAAATGGAATTTCACTATTACATATATCCCTAAACATTCTGTCAATAGCTTCCAAAGCATATTTAGGTATCATGCTGGCTTCATCAAATATAATGATGTCCTGTCTTCTTAAAAATGCTGCATGTTCACTATTGGGTTTGATATTACATGTACAGCCGTCTAAAACAGGGACTGGTAACTTGAATAGAGAGTGGACAGTCTTACCATTCTGCAATAATGTAGCAGCAATACCTGTCCAGGCACAAGTAGCAACACACAGATTTCTCGCAATAACTTCCTTAATAATGTAATTATATGTAAAAGTTTTACCTGTGCCACCTGGCCCATCTAGGAAGAAAATATTGGCAACATTAATGTTATTATTGGTGACGACATTTATAATAGAATCAGCTACATGAAGTTGCTCGGCATTTAACAAAGGCCTGATATTTAGAGCCTCCTGCCTCATTTCTTCAGCATTTGGCAAATCATCAAGCAAAGCTTCCTGTAAAGCAGGAAGACCAAAATCAGTAAGACGCTTACCAAATTGCTGAATAACCGCTTTAATTTTACCTAGCACCATTTGTTCTGCCTGTACTTCAGGGTGGTGACGTAAGTAATCCTCCATCATTGCAGCACGAAAGGATTCCCACAATTCATGTGGGTTATTCGGTTCACCGTGAATCAATATAAAAGAAAACGCTTTTCTCAATTTAGATGGAGAAGCATATTCCACCAACTCATTCATGGTGCGAATCCAAAGATTGTCATCAGCTAACAATCCTCGTGCTAAGCATGCATCCCTAAAAGAAGCATAAAGATTTTCTTCGAAATATCTTAAATTGTCAAAAGACGTAGCACCAGGGACATGCAACAAAAGAACCCGCAAAAAATACCTTTCACCTTCGCGGATGCTGGCATTATACATTCTACTTACTATCTTTTCAGCACCGCATTGCCTAACTACCCACCGTTTTTGCTGTTGTGTATTCCGAAAAACAAAGTGGTAAGGTATTTCAGTGTACAAAAATCGTTGCGCATGCTGGTCCTGCTGATTTAATTGAAACCAGGCTGTTAACATGGTCTTAGAGTTTTCAGCCCTGTCAGCAGCCACGGCCTCGTTGCCTTCCCTAAAAAACACTTGCTGGTGATTTGGAAGGTGAACAGGAAGTCTTATGATGGAATGACTCTGAGTATGCATAGGAAATTCACAGAGACGCCAAGTTGCTTCAGGTGCAGATACATATCTAGCATCTAAGAATGTTGTTACTTCATCATGATCGATGCGCTCATTGATTTCTATGTGTGCAGTATCATAACCTTTATAAATATATTTATACAAATACTTAACACTTTTAATTGACACACACGCTTCCAAGTTTATATGTGCCATATATTTTTTACATAGGAAAGGGTTATAAGGCACAACCCACCTATTATCAACATCTAAGTTTCGTATTCTTACCGTTCTTCCATTATCAGGGCGATGGTACATGGGATAACCGTCTACATTTATAACAGTTCTGTCATTAAACTGCTTAGGAAAATGCTTAGTACACTCACCCTCTTTCATGCACGGAGATGTATTATTAAGGAGGCCACATGGGCCATGGATCATACATGACTTTACTATATCATACAATTCAGCATCTTGGTTTTGATCTGGAATCTGTGCACAAATTAATGAGTCGATATCATCAGCATTTCGTAATTTAAACTCATTGTGTAGATGTAAAAGCATATGAATATGCGGTAAACCTCTTTTCTGAAATGTTTTTCTGGTACTAGTTGGCTGATTATCTTCACATCAACACTGCTGGCATTTCTTGGAATGCTTTTATGCGTAGATGGGACACGTTCCGTATTGGTTCTGGGATCTCAGATACTCCTCGAATGTGCCCAGGACCAACAAAAATTCCTGTATCCTGGGTTTGTTTTGTAGGTTCAGCAACTGTCCACAGAAATAAATAAAAAGGTTTGAGGTTCTCTCAGAAGTCTGCTACATAGATTTCATTTTTCTTGTAATTTCGCAAATGGTCCAGGCACAAACAACTTATTCGAGATTATACAAAAACATATGAGGTTCGTGCAAATTCTCTTTGGGGGGGGATCCCTGTTAGGATAGACGAATTCCAGCGTGACGTTATTTGTTTACTTTTCAGCAACACACAACCAGGTTTTTAGTTACAAATAAACTGAAAATATAAATAAGACTTACTTCGTGGCAAGTAACCTAGTCTATGGTGTCAGAAAACTAATCGCAGAAAGATTTTATTAAATAATATAAACTTTGCTAAAAGGATAAAATATTTCTATAGAACTTTCAATTTCGCATGCTTCTGCTCCTCCCTGTCGGATTTGCCGATAAAAATTTAGACGTCCAATCAGACACGAAAAATGAAAGTAGCGAAGACTTGAATAAGCCGGACCGTAGAATAAAATATTGTAAAACAGTTTTATAATGTTTTATTATGATACCTAGCTTTATCAAAGATTTAATTTATTAAATCTTTTATAAAAACGATTGAAAAATACTTTTCAATAATTCATTTATTTACTGTATCTTTTTTTTTTACTGAATAAAAAACTCGTAGTGTTGGTCATTAAAATAATGTTGATAAGTGAACGTAAATAAATCAATGACGGTAGTTGGGGTGTGGTTTCTATATGGTTTACAGGGCTAGTTTCGCCCAACAATAGAGCCCGCACATGACTCGCTGATAAAATTATTTTCGAGGAAAAACATAATCGCGAACTAAAAAATAAAATAAAAAAAATCAACGCATAAAAAGTTTTGAGCAAAATTAGGCCGGAAGCAGACAGTTGTACATTGCCTGTATGTAGAAACAAGGTCACAATGACGGTTTTTTATTTGTCAAATGGGCGACGGAAACCAAGAAATAAATCCACTATGTTTGCACAACCTTGTGCCCAGGGCTTCTTACTCTTTGGGATTGTGATTGCGTTCTCAAGTAAAATATAATATAATATCCCAATATAAAAGAAAATGTAACAGATCCCTAGGGACGAGGTTGGGCGTCTTTCCACGCGAAACTACTGAGCTCAATCTGGCCCAACTAACTTAGAACACGGGCTGGCTATGGATGGGACAGACCATATTTAAACACGGCGACCCATCATTGGGACACATTATCCCACTGCCTTGTCAATTGGCGGAACAGAACACACTTTTGTACTAAATCAGGAGAATGATGTATTGAGCTGAGATTAAACCGAGTCATGCATTTCAAGTTTGTTGCCAGTATCAAAATGCAAATAACTACCTAGAAAGACCAAATCTGACGGCTGATTCCACGCCACATTCTGCTAGAAAATATTCGTGTAGAAAACTCTTTGAGCATGCGCATTGGTAATTTTCTCGATTTTTTTTGGTTTTTGTTTCAGAGAGTAAGTAAAAGAATTTTAACTCGCATTCGAAATCGGGAATATATATTTTTGTCCAGTGTCAGATGTGTGGATTAGAATGTGTAGAAATATCTGATAAAGCAATAATGAAAAAACAAATCTTTGAATCCATATTGCAAGATGTATACTCAGAAACGTTTTTTGACCAAAATATTAGTTGTTAAATCCAGCCGCGAAGAGACTTTTATCGTAACACACAGTTTACTTTTACAAGATCGTATGGCAAATGCATTTTTCAAAGTACTTATAGACTTGCCTGTTGCCTATATATGTTTTTCAACTGCATTGTTGTGTACATAATAATTAATATGCACCAGATATTCTTCAAACTATTTGAGATTTCTATCTTTGGTTTCTTATTGTGCACTGTGGAGTGCATAATAACAATAACAGTTGTTCATTTACTTATCCCTTTTGCATTTTTGCTCACCTTTTTCTGTGGCAGTACAGCCACTGTATTTTTAGTAAGTTGTGTAGATGATTGCATATTCTTATTTTAAAATTTTAAAAGGCACTTTATTCTGCCATTTTGTTTCCTAATTTTACCTGTTCTAAGTTACTCTGTATTAACTGTTAAGAAACCGGCCTTAATTTTTCTGAATCCAAACATACATATTAATAGTTTGGGCTTCATCATCTTATGACACCATTTTTGAAAGCCCTTTGTCAATTGTTAAGCCTGTATAAAACAGGTTTTGAAAGCCCCAGAGTCCTTTATTAGCTGTGGAACACACAGCTTCTAGTTTCGGCTGAAAGCTCGAACAAAATCCTGATCTTCTGGGATTTAAGTGAAGATATGCGTATCTCGGACGCGGTTAGTAAAATTGAAGTTTAATCTGCCATTTTAAAAGCTGCATAGCTCAGGTTTGAAAAAGATCTCTTTTTGTCTTGTAAATGCTGCGTATGTTTTCTATACTATCACACCTAAGTAAATCTTAGTAAAATGTTTTTTATTATTTTGGCTATCACAGACGTATATAGCAGACCAGCTACCGTAGTCAGTGTCAGTTAGATGGCTATATAATACATACAGACAGCTAGCTAGCTATTTTGTGCTTTTCTCTCAAGTTTTCCATTTAGTTTGGTATGAGTCCATTTTGGGCTAGCCATTGCTACTTCTTGTGTTGTTTTTTACCAACCTAAAGGTAGCCACAAAGTAGTAGGGAGGCATATATAGCTTTTGTAATAATAATCCTGCAAATTTTAGCTATGATGATGCGCCGTAGATTAGTTGGTTATAGCTCTATGGCGCCGTAGATTAGTGGTTATAGCTCTCGTACTCTGTGCGGAGACCGGGGTTCGATTCCTCTTGACGGGATTCAACATGGGCGAGTGAATGTTACCATAGCCCCGGGTTAACCCAAGCCATGTGAGGGAAATTGGGAAGATGGCCACACTGTGTGGACCGTTGGATGCTGCCGGGAGTTGTCTAGTAGAGCGCGGGCTCTAATTGGGTCTGCGTAGCTCAAAATGAGCATTAAATACTCTATGACTCTCCATCTAAGCCATGGCCCCTCCTGGAAATAATAGACAGGGCATATCCCTTGATATTTGTGAGGCTAGCCATGTAAAATATGCATGGGGTTCGATTCCTCTTGACGGGGATTCAACATGGGCGAGTGAATGTTACCATAGCCCCGGGTTAACCCAAGCCATGTGAGGGAAATTGGGAAGATGGCACACTGTGTGGACCGTTGGATGCTGCCGGGAGTTGTCTAGTAGAGCGCGGGCTCTAATTGGGTCTGCGTAGCTCAAAATGAGCATTAAATACTCTATGACTCTCCATCTAAGCCATGGCCCCTCCTGGAAATAATAGACAGGGCATATCCCTTGATATTTGTGAGGCTAGCCATGTAAAATATGCACATCTATCTATCTATGATGCTTTAATTTATTGTGTTTGCTTCAACATAGCAATAGAATAAAATATTTTATCCTAGTGATATAAACGAGCTTCGATGTTTACGTTTTGACGGAATTTCCACGCTTGTGCATAAAATCTGAAAAATCGACAGATTATAAAATGGGCCAGACTATATAGAAGAAGAAAGTTAACATTCAGGGAGAACGGATAATTAGCATGTAACAGGACAGTTAGTCCACGCTTATACGACTATAATACGGTGGAGATCTTTTTCGCTTAAATTTCCACAATTTTCTTTAATATGTCGATATTGTAATGTATGACTTCTCCATGTTTTTCACGCCTGACTACGTCTTATCAATGCTTTTCCATAAAATCAGTGTTGTCGTTTCAAGAGCATTCATAAATTGAATCTGCTAATTATATATATATATATATACAAAATTTATACGGCTAATTATACAGTAACAGCTGTCATATTTGTTGTGATGAAGCTGAGGCCATGCAGTGCCAGCAAAGTCTGGATTTAGACGGTTAATTAGCCGGTACGAGTTTAAAAATAAATATCTTTCACGCGCAGTCGTTTCTTGTTCTTTTTTTGCTTTTTATTGAAGCATAACATGCTATGGAACTAGGTAGATGACTATTGGAATATCAATATCGAAGAAAAGTACAGAAATTTAAGCAAATCAGATCTCTACCGTATAATTAGCCGCACAAGCAGCTCATTTTACTGCATGTATCGTATAATTATCCTGTAATGGCTAACTAAAGTTAAAAGCTAATTATCAGTTCACCCTGACAGGTCAAGTTATGGTTAAAAAGTATTTAGTAGCATTTTTTCACTGATGTATAATGTAAATTATAATCTGCATGCAAAAACTAGATTTTAATTTTAAGATCAAATTAAGATGCCTTCACTGAAAATTAAAGTTTGTAATAGGCTGGTTGGTCTACGGCTTTTCGCATGCTTATTTTGCCTGTCGATTTGTGCAAAAGATCTTGGGAATATATACAACACCACATCACAATGGAACTAGTCTGAAATTGCTCAGATTTGTAGAAATTTTCTGCAGACCATGTCTCAAAGGGTGTTCTATTGGACTAGCCTTCAACCCATAAAACAACGGTTGACTATCACAGATATCTTTAGATTTTCGCCCATGATATATCTCCCTGTCATCCTTTTACAGGCGTCCTTGGCACAAAATAACAATTCGGCTACCAGTTTAAATAAAATATGCATATTATTATTGAGCTCGCTGCTCAGTGACTAAACAGGAGGGTTCTACAATTTAGCCACCCTGTTTAATTTTTCCTCTGTAAAACAAGCACCAAGCATTAGTTATGCTACCTAAATTGCAAAGTCAACCTTTTGTTGCCTTAATGAATTTCTTATCTTCAATGCTTTAAAGTGTTTTCTCGATGCTGTCTATATTTTATTGACATAAACTAGCTCTTATGCAGGGATATTGTTTTATTAAAACATGCTTTTACTGGTACAACTTTTAACTTTTATTAGAAACCTTATTTACTTAAAAAAATGATGTAACTTTTCTATTTCATTATATTTCAGTCTTGCGTTTGTGAAAAGTAATAAAAACGATTTTTAGTAATTAGTCTAGCATCACCTGTTGCAAATGCTAGGCAAGCGAGGCTTGAGTTTTTATTGGTTTGCAATACGTTGATGATTAGAAATAGGCTTTGTGTATCCTCAGTAACAAAAAAAACCCAGCTCCGTTATAACATTGGTTCCACAGCTTCATAGCTGTGCAGCTATCTTGTCTATAGTTGGGCCTATGCTATTTTGAGAAAATTACATACATTTGTTCAAGGTTGGGCCAGGCCCGTAAATACATGAACTGTCCCAACTGCGAACGCACTGACCCGTCTTTTGATGGGTCGTCATTCCCGCGTCTGAAGTCGGGCCGGCGTCCGTAATTCGGTCTGAACAAACGGAATGAATCCGCTTCGATGCAAAAAGTAAAATGATTTTGCTCTGGCCAGTGTCGTGTTAGCAAAAGCATCGAAACAAAATGGCCACATTAAAAGGTAAACAAGTGTCAGTTCTTTTTATTTGCTTGCACACCTTATATTTCGGGATGATTTCCTTCCTCCACGAATTCGCCCGTTTGTTTTATTATACAGCATTTCGTGCGTCTCGCTACTTGCGGTATCACTTTGCGTGACAGACAGACGCATACGGGTGTTATATTATAAACTAGTCGTTAGCCCGTGGAAAAATCCACGAGGATTCGCCCGTCATTCTCTTTTCCCGCACTGTCATTTCCTGCATCTCAGAACAAATAACTCTGCAGTAGTCATGGTTCCTAAAGAGATCCACTTATCGGCACTAAAGTGTTATGACGACACGTTTTCTTTTTTATGTAACCTAGTTTATCAAAAATTTAGGCCAGCATCTAGCAAAATTTAAAGAACACATTAACTTTATCGGAACATTTAGGCTGACATTGGCCCAAAGAGGTGTTGTTATAGCAGAAAACTCGTATTTTAAGGTATAAGTTATGAGCAGACTGTTTATTGAAAATTGAGTTGCTGCTTTCCATTGAAATCCTTAGGAATCCAATTCTTTGGCAAACTTGTGATCAAGAATTTGATTACTTGCACCTTGCGCGTTTAAGTAAGAGGCTCCTCTTGTAACATATCATATTGAGATTGTGACTTTTGTAAGAAATTTAAACAAAGGCTTTTAAACAGACATGCAAAAGAAAAAAATAAGTTAGACATCCCATTTCGTGAGTCTATAGCACGATATTTTGGCCGCACACAAGTAGAGAGATTGCGGCTATTAATAAAGAGATTTAAAGCGGGTTAAAGGCGAATGGACAAGTTTAGACAACTTTTGACATGGAATTTTAGGGTATTTTATTTGACCCTAATTATAACGGGAATAATCAATTATTTTGGACAAATGGATTGTGAAAAGGGTTGACAAAGTACACAATGAATATAAGATTTATTTCAAGTTTTATGATGAAAATTCATTTGTTATATTACGTCATGTTTATTTTTGCACATGCGCAGATATATGTCTTCTGCATGCACGCGTGTTTGTTGGTTAGTTTTTAGTTTTTCCACTTCTGTCTGTGTGCGTACTTTACGTAGAAAGCCAGTTTTAAAAACGAAGTAATTTTTAAGCAAGATGTTTCCAGGGAAACTTAAGACTGACAAATATTGTCAGAGTTTGCTGTCACCCAGTCTTTCCAGAAAGGCTATGAAAATATAACGATGCCAGTCAAACAAGAAAATGTTGTGCATATTAACAATCGCGAAGAAAAAAAAATGTTTTTGCATAAAAACAAATTTTCATTAATAATTTATGGGAAGTAAGAGATCAATTTGCACACCTTGTGATTATAGTTCGTATTAAATTGATTGTTTTAAACCACCTTAAAAACGTCAAGTTGACGATGCGTCGAGCCGAAACCAAACCATCGCGATTGAAAAAACAAAAACATAACAAAAATGATTACAAAAATGATATGTAATTTGAGCATTATCCTTACAGGAAACAAAAATATGATAGAGAATATTTATGTCAAATTTTATTCGAAATAGTTAATCTCGCTCTAATTATTAACGCGAATATGTCACCAGGATTCCCCTGTGTTATTACGACTTTCGCATCATCATCTTTCTCAAGAGACAATGGACACTGCAATATTTTTCTTCTTGTTCATCGATTTTGACACAAGAACATTCAAAACTTCTTTAATGGTTGAAAGTTATCAAAATTAGAATCTTTCGTTTTCTTAGTATCTTTGGAATAGTTTAGCAATAAATTCCATGGTATTGATTACAATTTTTCAGCTTTATCGAGTAAAAAAGTTTCTATGAAACATTCTCAGTTTCGACATATCTTGGTTTAATCAGTGATATGATTTTGTGTAGCTAACTTACTTAAGCATTGGTAATCCAAATTAGGCTTGAAACGTCAGCTAATTAAAAGCAGTAAGATTGACAGCGTTGTGTTCAATGACGAATTTTAACAGGTCACCCAGAAGCTGAACTGAATGTTTTAACTTTCGGACTAAGTAGCAAGCTATAATTAATTACCTCAGAAAGTCAACAATATATCTGACCATATGGCTGGCTACACTAGCTACTAGTCTAAAAATACAAAGTATATAGTTAGCTACTAACGAAATTTGTGCGAACATTAACTATTGGCTAACTAGCCTTACGAAAAAAGAATAAAAAAAGTTTTTCGTTAAAATTCGAACAAAACCTGGCCTCGAAGCAAACGATAATTTGCCAGTCAATGCAAATAAATGAATTTTCGGGCAAAGTCAAGAACTTCGCGTATGAACGCATCAGGGCTGGTTTCGTGTTATCAATACACAAATGTGCTCATTTTTCCCGAAGACGAAGAAAGGCTAAACTTAACACAATACCTACAATAAAAATAATAATAATAATAATCATTCCATTCCATGAAATTGACATGGGTCTTTTCTTTATATAAAATTTATATAACATATAAATAGAATAGTAGAAAAAAAATAGCATTCTGAGATAACAAAAAGAAAAAAATTAAAAACACAAAGATAGGAACATACAGCCTGGAGCGCTATCAAATTGAATAAACATTGTATAGACGAATGGCAAAAAAGCAAATAATGGAAGAAAGAAGGACAGGTAGGAAAACTCTATATGTAACACAATATGTTTAAACTACAGCTATAAGAAATAAAATGAATCTAAATAAAACTAAAAAATTGAAAATCTCGAGAAACCAACCGAAAACATTATATATATACAAAATAGACGAATTTACAATGTAGAGCACAAATCAAATTTCTAATAAAACTCTGTTTAGGTACAAATGATAAACAAACACGTTGTGAACATTCCTTAGCGGTGCAAAGTTAAAGTTTTTCTACGAGAAATAAATTTATATTCAAAATGATGATGATAACTAGGTAATGTAACAATTTTTCGTAAAAAGTATTACTATGCTAAAATTACCGCCAACATTTCGTACTGATTGCGTCAGAATAAACAGAAGATTTGTTGTTAATATACATTGTGGAGAAAGAACAGAAAAGTAGGTTTAGGAGTTGATTTTTTAGTTTTCCTTTACGTTACCACTGTGAGTATTAAAATAAAATAAAGGATTTTTTCCTTGGGTTCGAAGAAAGCAGGTCTATGGGCCTAGCCGTATTTCATTATTCCCTAACCGACGGAATCATTTTTTTTTTATTGAAAATTGGAATTTTTGACACGTTTTACTACGGAGCGGAAAATGTGTCGTGATATAGCTTAAAAAATTAAAAAACATTTACAATAGACTAGTCGTTAGCCCGTGGAAAAATCCACGGGTTCGCCCGTCGCAGCTAAGCTACCATTTTGCGTGACAGACAGACGGACAGACGTATACGGGCATTATAATATAGACTAGCCGGGAGACCCGGCGTCGAAACGCCGGGCTAAGCCACAAGTCACTGTTGTTGAACGCCCTAAGGAGCGCTTAATAAGAACCGCAAACTGTGCAACACGGTCAGGTGGAGCGCTTTAGTACAGGTATACAGTATGTCGTGAAACTGTGCGGCATAGCGGTGAAGGCCAAGTGGAGCGCATAATAAAAACGGCAAACAGTGTCCACATTTAGGTGGAGCGCTTTAGTACAGGTATGCAGTATATATGTTGTGAATCGAGTAAAGTGCACACAACATTATAGTGTTTCGGTTGTAATGTATTTTGGAAAATATAACTTTACTGCAACTTTAGCCAAAATACAAGCACAGTTTACAACCCGTTGTTACCCCGTCATAGCAAAAACAATTAGTCAATATTATTTTATTTTGCGTAATAAGTTTCAGTAAACAGTAACAAATTAATCGTGACACTGGACTTAGCGCTTAGTACAGGTAAACCGTGTTGCACATGAGTATATAGGTGTAACACAATTTTAAAAAAAACTTATCGCAACTTTGGTTAAAAAAAATTCCGCCTGTCGTTATCATGTTCAGTTAAAAAAATTGTCGGCAATTTTATTTTGCAGCACAAGTTTTCATAGCAGTAATAAAATTGGTAGCTGCCTAACTGCTTAACATAAGAATTAAGAATTGTGTAGCAGCCAAACTTCATTTGGCTAATTCCACTTTTTAGCCAGAGGTAGCTAAAAGAAGGTAGCTAGCTAGCTAGGTAGGTAGATACAACTTCAACATAAAAATAAATAACAATAAATAAAGCTAGCTATAGCCAGCTGCCTTAAGCATGTTGTTTCAAAATCTACGTTTTTAGCTAGCTAAAAACTTAAAATTGGTTTGTTTAAGATTTATACATGGCTAGAAAACGTGATGAAATATTAACCTTAACATGTGAAAACACACAGAAAATAAATATTCCTATAGATACAAAGTATTTAGAGAGAAAAGGATTGAAAGGAGACCTACAAACCTCACAACATCACTTCCAAACCAAAATGGACTTCGTATCGTAGGGGTAAGCATGTTTCCTTCCGTCGGCATATTGAGGCCGCGAAGCACTTTGATTGGTCCTTAGTGCAAATGGAGCCTCGTGATTGGTCTATCACGCGTGAGCGGTAAAGCAAGGCCGGTAAAAAACGGGGTCTGCCGGGGATCCGAAATAAAGCTGCAGGGCCGCGGGGATTTTCCGCGGGTCTCGCTACTTGCGACGCTATGTTGCGCGCAGAGACAGACAAAATACGGCTATTATAATAGAGACTAGCCGGGAAACCCGGCGTCGAAACGCCGGGGTAAGCCACAAGTAACTGTTGTTGAACGCCCTGAAGCGCTTAATAAGAACCGCTAACACGGTTATATGAAGCGCTTTAGTACGGGTATACAGTATGTCGTGAAACTGTGCGGCCTAGCGGTGAAGGCCAAGTGGAGTGCATAATAAAAACGGCAAACAGTGTCACACATTTCGGTGGAGCGCTTTAGGTATGCAGTATATATGTTGTGAATCAAGTAAAGCGCACATAACATTATAGTGTTTCGGTTGTAATGTATTTTGGAAAATATAACTTTACTGCAACTTTAGCCAAAATAAAAGCACAGTAAACTGTGCTTTTATTTTGGCTAAACGTGTTGTTACCCCGTAATAGCAAAAACAATTAGTCAATATTATTTTATTTTGCGGAAAAAGTTTCAGTAAACAGTAACAAATTAATCGTGACAGTGGACTTAGCGCTTAGTACAGGTAAACCGTGCTGCACATGAGTATAGCTGTAACACAATTTTTATAAAACATTATCGCAACTTCGGTTAAAAAAAATTCAGGAAACTGCCTGTCGCTATCATGTTCAGTTAAAAATATCTGTGTCAATTTTAATTTGCAGCACAAGCTTTCATAGCAGTAATAAAATTGGTACCGTTGTTACCCCGTCATAGCAAAAGCAATTTATTTTAGTTTGCAGAATAAGTTTCAGTAAACAGTAACAAATTAATCGTGACACTCAGGTAAACCGTGTTGCACATGGGTATATAGGTGTAACACAATTTTTGTAAAAACTTATCGCAACTTCGGTTAAAAAAAGTTCAGGAAACCGCCTGTCGTTATCATATTCAGTTAAAAAAATTCTTGGCAATTTTATTTTGTAGCACAAGTTTTCATGCAGTAATAAAATTGGTAGCTGCCTAACTGCTGAACATAAGAATTTTGTTGCAGTCAAACAGCATTTGGCTACTTTCACTTTTTAGCAGGATGTAGCTAAAAGAGGAGCTAGCTAGGTAGACCCAACTTCAACATAAAAATAAATAATAATATACCAAACTGAATAAAAACTTTAAAAGTATAGGAATAAATAAAGCTGCCTTAAGCATGTTGTTTCAAAATCTACGTTTTTAGCTAGCTAGCTAAACAATTAAAATTGGTTTGTTTAAGATTTATACATGGCTAGAAAACGTGATGAAATATTAACCTTAACATGTGAAAACACACAGAAAATAAATATTCCTATATGTCCAAAGTATTTAGCGAGAAAAGGATCAAAAGGAGACCTACAAACCTCACACCATCACTGCTAAACCAAAAATGACCTTGTAAGTTAAGCATGGGTCCTCCGTCGGCATGCTGAGGCCGCGAAGAACTTGGATTGGTTATTAGTGACAATCGAGCCTCGTGATTGGTTAATAACGCGTGAGCGGTAAAAACAAAGCCGTAAAAAACGGGGTCTGCCGGGGATCCAAAATAAAGCAGCAGGGCCGCGGGGATTTTCCGTCCGCCTGCGATTAAGATCACGGGGGTTAATTATTATTATTAAATTTAGCGTATTAACATAATGCATTTATTTTAGTCACTTAATTTATTTTTTCATTAAGGTTAATAAATTTTAGTAATTAAATTAATTCAGGAAATAAATTTATTTTGAAATTTATTTTAATCAATAATACGATTTCCAATTAAACAACCCCCTGTTTTCTAAAAAGTCGCGGAAAGATCAAAGGAATATCGGTAACCCTTTTGAACAGACAGACAGACGACGGCTATTATTATAGAGATATTAGACGTTACAAAATCCCGTAAGTTCAATCAGCTCTTTTCGCTCTCAACCCGCCTGTTATTCTTTATATCGTCTCGATATGAAAACGATACAAAGGCGCTATGAACGAGATTGTTCATCCGAACATTTTATTCCG
The DNA here is from genome assembly GCA_030067915.1 of Hydractinia echinata. NCBI lineage: Eukaryota > Metazoa > Cnidaria > Hydrozoa > Anthoathecata > Hydractiniidae > Hydractinia > Hydractinia echinata. The sequence continues at coordinate 1,887,798 of JASGCC010000060.1, forward strand.
CATTTTGCACAATTCACGATATATATATTTCACATTGAGAATATTCCCGCCATAAAAGACGAATTCGGCACCTATGCATACAAAGGCAGATTAAAATACCCAGCGTTTCTTAAAAAGACTTTATTAACTAGTGTATTTGTGCTGTAATTTCCTAAGTGTATATAATATTTACCTGTAAAGTTTTGTACATATATTTAAGCCCTGTTGGTCTAATGGTTATGACACTCATGCAAATGAGAGATCCAGGTTTAAATCCTGGACAGGGCATGAGAAACATAATTATCTTGCACCCACAACCACCACTTTCATTTATATATTACAAAAATGCCATGTTTAGAAAAGGCAGTTATAAATCTTAAAAATTGGAATCTTTTCAAATTTCAAGGATTCTTTTCAAAATAAGGGCCACTTAAAATTTTTCGCTTGCGAACCTAGGGGACCCTGTCCCACGCTCCGTAAACCTTTCTATATTGATTATTTCGCATTTTGCACAATCCACGATATATATATTTCACATTGAGAATATTCCCGCCATAAAAGAAGAATTGAGTCCCAATGCATAAAATGGGGGACAAAATACCGTCTCCATATTAATAATACCCGTTGTGTGTCTGTCTATGCGCCATTTTTAACAGCAAATGCGATAACTCTGCTCCATGGTTTAACAGCAAATGCGATAACTCTGCGCCATGTTATAACAGCAAATGCGATAACAGGGCACGCAAAACTGTGAATTATCCACGGCTTACCGACTACCGGGCGAAATTCCGTGGAGTTTGTCAGAACGGGTGATGCCGATCATTCAAATGTGCGAAACATTGTTTACTAAAGTGAGTTGTTGAGGGTGCGGTCTTTATTTTTTATAAGAAACAAATTTAATATGACAATGCTAACGTCATTGTTGTTGACATCGCAAGACGAGAAAATTTCTTATATGTTCAGAATACTTTTTTCCTTCTTGACATTAACTCTTCAAAACTTTTTTCTCCTTAGCAGGTAAACAACGCCTAGATATTATTTTCTTTTTAAATAAATATTCATAGTGTCGAATAATTTGTATTAGATGGGCTGGGTGAGATCACATAATGTTGATCTCAAATCTTTCTATAGGATATTCTTAATTCACTTTTAACAAATCAAACTACATTTTTGAAAACTAAATATGACACAAAATTATGAATTTGATAAACAGTTTATTTATTGAAATTTTGACAAACATATAGAAATCAATTGCATGTATGATTTGAATTAGGCGTATTCGTAATATACATAAAATATTAACAAGATATTCAACATTTCTGCATCGGAGAAAGTATATCTATATGTATATATTCACACGCTGATATTAAGGAAAAGTATTTCGTTAAGAACGCATGAAAAACGTTAGAAGTATCATGCAATGTAACTTGAGCAATTCTGATATTACCATCAATGTTGTTTTTAAATTTGCAACAAAGTGAAAGTTAAAGAATACCACATGCAAATGTTTTTTTTGTATATAATGCCAGTAATATAACAACAATGAAATTCCGTATAAATAAACTTTTACAACTTATCGTGTGAAAGAAAAGATAAACAATGGAAATAAATTTACAGGACTGCACACGGATTAATGGTTTATTTCATAATATCCACCTCGGTGCTTTGTATAACCGTTACAACGAGAACGTAGTGGAAAACAAAACACTCTGGGATGAAGAGACTTTTAATGATGTTAACTTTGTGCAGGTTGTGTCTTCTTCTTCTTCTTCTTCTTCTTCTTCTTCTTCTTCTTCTTCTTCTTCTTCTTCTTCTTCTTCCTCGAACGATTACATCATTCGTGAAACCAACCGAATCCAATCACGTATGGACGTTTTAGAAATGGAGAATGGTCTCAGACTGGGATATATGTTGGATAACTTTAACGAGAACAATACCTACGTGAGATATTTGAAGAAGAAGAGAAGTTTGAGCGTGGAAAGGGTGGACGTGTATTACAAACAATCAACAATAACAGAATCAATGACAACGAGGGCCTTGCAAGAGGTAGATAATCAACACATATTGGAAACTCCTAAAGAACTCGATGCCTTTACTCATGTTGTTGTTGCGATAGAATACGGAATAACATTTTTAGTTTCTGCAGAATGCAAAGAGAGACAAAATAAAGGAGCAAATTTACACGGAGAAGTAGTGAAAGTTATGGAAAATGACGAATCGAAGAATGACAACAACAGGCTATTGACATGCTCACTGTATGCCTCCGATCAGACTTCAACCAATGAAGTCAAAATAAGCCAACTAAAGGAGTTCTGTTATTCAGTGAAAGACCAAGTTGAAGAAGGCAGTCACAAAGCACTCTGGGTGTATTTACTGCCAAAAGAAAGGCTGCCATTTTTCCAGCAAACATCAACGAAATTATATCCCACGTTATCTGACATAACAGCGTTGAAATGCGTTAAAGCGTTAGAACAATTTTATGCATTTACCGAACGATTGAAGAATCTGCATCAAATGGCCATCATTTTTCCATCCCTAGCCAAAAGGCTGTGCAATGTACAGAACATTGTCACAGAATACACCACTGAAAAGTATAAGAGTTTCAACACGATGTTGACGGACTTCTATTCTGAAACGGTTTTCGAAGAAGCTTTAGCAAGAGAAATGTGGTCTACAGAAAAACTTTGTCATTTCATGCTCGATAAATGGTTAACCGAGAAGGAAGAAGAAGTAAAACGTCTTAAGATCTTAACTGGATCTAGTAATTCAAGCTTTGTCGATGAAATGTGTTTATATTCAAATAAAAGCGTTGTCATGTCAATTTCGTTTGGCGCATGGGATGAAATGTACATCTCTAGTTTACAAGATATGTTGAGCACACAGTCTTCAACATCAAAAACCAAACTACCTAACCATGATTCCTGGGAACAAGATGTTGAATTTGTTGCTAAGCTTGATGAATATACGGAAATATTTCTTAACCTAACGCAAAGTAACAAGAACGACGAGGATGTACAGTTTTTTGTTACGACAACTGGTTCTAATACAAGAGATGTATCTGTAGATTATTTTCACCAAGGTTCCATTGAGGATGAGTTCAAATTGCCACAGATGATACGATTTTCTTATGATACAGGACATAAAGACGATTCCCTGGTAATCAAGTGGGAATTAGTTGAAAGAAACAAAGATAGGGACACGGATGAATGCGTTCCTTCCTCATCAAATGTATTGAGAAATACAGTGAAAACGGGAAATGCTGCAAGAACAGATAACGACGACCTTAGCAAAAGAGAAATGAATGATACGGCTAACAATAAGAAAGAACGTGGAAAGGAAAACAAAGAAGATGTCGTTAAAATGTTGAAGAATAAAAAAAGTGAAGACACTGAGCTATCAAATTTGCAGGAAACAAAAGAAAACCAGATGGTGCACACCAAAGAGGAGGAAATGGAGAATAAAAACGAAGTACAGGTAAATGATAAGTTTCAACTCAATAGAGAGAGTGAGAAAGCAGATTCGATCAACAGTGGAGCTTTTGATACTAAAATTAATGAAAATCAAAACATAATTTTAAGTGCGAGTGGAATTGCAGATGAAAATAGCTTCCTAAGTGACAAAAGAACTAACTGTTCTGAAAGAAATCAAATGAGAGATGAAACAGGAAGTAAAATTTCTGAAGATGTTGACGCTAAAGACATGGAAATAACAGAAAATAGAATGAAGGAAATTGAAATAAATACTTTTGAAAACAATAGTGGAAGTGAGTCGATTTCATCTTCAAATTATGAAAAAAAATCTGCAGAATATAATCAAGCTAAATGTGGAGGGGTTGCAAGAGAAAATAAAATTGCCGAAGGCATTGTGGAGCATAGTAGTATTGAAAACCAGCAGGGTGAAGCGACAGTAACAGAGAACAGTAAAACAAAGAAAGAAGTAATTGATGCCGAGCAGAAGAGGGAAAACGAGTTTGTTTGCAACAAGAAGAAAAAAGGTGAAGACAAAAATCAAGATGACACAGTGGAAGGAGTCGATAACGAAAGTGTGAAGGAAAGTGTCAATGCAAACGAAAACCAGAACACAATCTTGCCTGACAGTGAAAATAAAGACAAAAATTGGATCACAGACAGCAATGAAAACAACTATAATAAAGACTACAAAACGATAGATAAAGTTCCTATTGAAAATGATATTTTTAAAGAAAATGGTGGGGAAAACAAAGCAAAAGTTATAAAATGGAATGCAGCGGATAAAAGTGAAACTAGACCTACAGAGCACAATCAAGAAGGAAATATGAGATATGATAGCAAAATCGTGCCGAATTTTAAGAATAATCTAATTGGACCCCTACAAAAAGACACTAAAATGGAGGAAGAAGATAAGAAGAACATTGAAGCCATCAACTTCAAACACAAACAGACTGGCAATGAAGAAGAAAGCAAGAAAAAAAGAGATAGTTCTAGTGAAGATAAACATATCGACGATTTGATTAATGAAGAAGAATTTAAAATTACTAATCAGGATGTGAGAAATAAAGTCCACTCAACAAACCTTGCAAATCAAGATATGTTAAATGAAAAATTCCTCAAGTATAAAGTGACAGTTCGTTCTTTAAAAAGTGATTCGGTTGTAGTTGAACGAGTATTCTCACACGAAGAAGAAAAAACGTGTATTGTAAACAAGGCGGTAGATGGCGAAATATATGAAGTAATTGTGAAAAGTATACTTGAAAATTTTGGTTTGAAAGGCTGTTCCATTGAAAAAGATATTCGCACCCCAAAATCCGACATGCCAGTGGAATCGGATTCTTGTAAGTTAAATTTTTCCTTTAAACAGTTTAATTCACTTCCCGTAATAATTTTTGTTGGTCAACCAATCATGACTAAAATAAACGTGATTTTACCCATTAAATTGTGACAAGGCACGGAAATTCTCTGTACCAATCACTAATTTTAGTTATTTTTTTTCACGCTTAATTTATGTCGTTTTCTTTTACGGGTTAGTGTTGACTTTCTACTGTTTTAATTACTAGTTGTAAGCCTGTGGAAAATCCGCGGGAATTCAATCGTCAGTAAATTCACAGAAATTTGCCTTCAGTACTCAAAACCATCTTTTGTTAAGAGATAGACAGACCCACCCTCGTCCCCAGGGTTTTTTGCCTTTTTGATATGAGAGAAGACGACGAAAAATACCCTGGTATCGTTGAGTGATTTTTGGCCAATATATGGCCAGATTGTGCAAACGCGTCATACGTTAATTTATGCGACTAACAATGGCGGAACTTTAGCGGGCAGAATTTTATGTTCCAGAGCTACAGAAAATTATTGTCTCACGACTAAAATATACAAGAAAAATTATCTTGGTAACTGCAATAAGCGTCTTTCAAGTCTAAACAAGAAGCCTTTAAGATTTCCGTCATTAGACTGAAAGATTTTGAAATTTAAAGTAGACCTTGGACGAGCTCAATTCGAATGATGAAGTAGTTCATTGTTTATTAATTCAGCAATAAATACATATTGGCATTTGAATATTTCAGTATTTAGGCCTTCAAAATTTACTCTCTTGTTGAAAACTTTTTGAAAATGCTGATGGTGCATGGTTTGATAACAGCTGATCTGAAAAAGAAAGTACGCTTCAAAAATAAGAAACATGAATACAATTTTACCATCAACTGCATTAAAACCAGGTTGTTTAAATATTGTCTCTTTAACCTCTCTTTGCCTGTTTGAATTAAAAAGGGAATTTAATACAAAGATACAAATCCATGCGATGTGATGCACAGGTATATTTTGTGAGATTTTTAAAAATCAAGTCATTTCTAAGAAATCTTAGAAAAATATTTTGTGATACTTCGGGTTGATCTCAAGAAAGATTTTCAAGCAAATTAGGCACAAGGAGAACTGATAATTAGCCAGTAACAGAATAGCTGTTTTCAATGGCGCCATAGCTTGGTGGTTATAACTCTGGCACTTTGTGCGGGAGAACGGGGTTCGATTCCCCTTGGCGGCAATTCAATATTGGTGAGTGAATGCTACCATAGCCCCGGGTTAACCCAAGCCATGTGAGAGAAATTGGGGAGATGACACACTGTGTGGGCTGTTGGATGCTACAGGGAGTTGTCTGGTAGAGCGGGGACCCTAATTGGATGTGCATAGCTCAAAATGAGCATTAAATACTCTAGGACTCCCTATCTAAGCTATGGCCTTTCCTGGAAATATATATATATATATATATATATATATATATATATATATATATATATATATATATATATATATATATATATATATATATATATATACTTTTTAATGTGTATTCTCTTCTTCAAAGAAAAGTGCTCAATACGTTACGTAGAGCAAAATTTTATCTTATGTAAAATAAAATAAAAACTACACAAGTTTCTCAAAACTTAAAGTTTCATGCCTTTTGCATAGCGGCGACGGAAATCAAAAAAAGATTACATAATACTTTAATATAGTTTAGCTAGCTAGGTACTTCCTGGAAACTTAAATAGTTCATTGTTAGGTTTCAAATCAAATTTATGAAAAAAGTTTTTATTAGTTTGTAGCTAGCTTAGCTAGCTACAAACACTTTCTAAAAGACAGGGCTGTTCTTTTATTATTACTTTTGGTATAAATTCTAAATTCCACGCTATTGTATCAATTTTTGCTGTTTCTAACTTATAAAAGTTTCTTTACAGTACCCTCTCGGTAAATGTTATATCACTTTTGTCAGCGCTGCACAGTGAAAACTATCCAATAAAAATTAAGTACAATTTTCACCTACCGATATTCTTTCACACGAAAGTGGATGTTATTATTATTACTAATATTTTTACTGTGGTCGATTTTTTAATAAATATTTTCTTTAAATTTCAGCAATGGAAGAACAAGCCAAGCGAAAAACTAAAACACCAGGCAAGTAAACTATTGCTAACATAATTACGAACTGTTCACTAATATTAATGAACTATTCCACGCCGCGCGACATCGCTTGTCGCTGCTTGCAACTAGCTTTTTGTGTCAAAGACAGGCAAATATCATGTTCAATCACCGTATAAAGTAATTGCGTGTGAAGCTCTTTCGGTTTGGCGTTTTTCGGAAATGTGATGATCGGGCATGGATTAGGCGGCGGAAAGGGGGGGGGGGGGGGGGTGATTCCGTCCCCTTCATAACTTTTGATAGGTCCCCCCACAAAAGCATTGTACTTATATGAGATACTATATTGCATATACAGTGGACCTTCTCCAGCACGACTATTCTCTATCTCTACTTCTCTCAATCTCGAATAGAAGTCTCGGTCCCTTGGACATTTGTATATGACTTAAAATATTTTCCTCTCTTTATCTGGAACTTTTCTACCTCGAACCAAAATCCTGGTGACTTGCAACTTTTCCTCTCTCTATCTCGAACTTTTTTTGTATCTAAGGGTTCATCTACGCAGCAAATAAAACACAAATGTTCTTAAATTAAAAATTTCAATGCACCCAAAACATTTGAAATTCGAAATGTGGATACAAAAAAAACATTAGACTTTGTTTTGCTAGATTGTCAAGAACGGTTATGTGAAAACGAGAGACTGAAACCTCTCATGCAAATAGATATTACAGATGTTTATAAATATGTTTAACTTTATAATATTTCATAAGTATAAGAAAACGTGAAGTTTTTTCACCTTTAATAAGCCTTTGACAACCCCTCTTGCTTTATTAACAAAAAGTCAATCTGTATCAGAATTTTCTCTATCTCGAACTTTTTCTATCTCAAACAAATTTTTTTGGTCCCTTGCGAGTTCAAGATAGAGAGAATCCACTGTAGTGTCATAAAAGTAACAAAATGGTAGCAATATAGTTTTGCTTATTTCAATGATTTTTCTTTTACGTCATCTGATGCAGGAAAATAAGGGCTGCGAAGTCCGGTTTTTCTACCACAGCTAGCTAGCTGCTACAAACATCGTGGTTTCTTTTTAACATGGTCTTATTTGTGGCGAGGCTTTTTTAGTTTTATATGCGTCGCTTTAAAAGCTGATGAGGTTTGTTAGTTCATTTAAAGCTAATAGAACAATACACGAATTCTCGTAAACGTTTTGCCATTAGAACACATTCGTAAATGTTAGGTGTAATCTTCTACATTTTAATTTTACTTTTTAATTTATACTCTGGATTTTTATTTTAGGTAAAAAAAAATTGGAATCTGGAACCGGACAGCGCGTCGAGACGGCGGAATATCGGATAGATGCTGCATCTGCAAGCAAGGAAAGGCCACAACAAACAACAATGCCTCCTATTGAGAAAGGGGACGACGTCCCACTCAAGGAATGCTTATTAATCAATGGTTTTCTTTCTAATTCACGCTTGGGTTCGCTTTACGATCGACGTAAAGATACTATCGTCTACGGTTTAGCTTTATGGGATGAAGAAAGTTTAAAGAACGGAGGATTTGTTGCAGTTCGAAAGACTCCTTCACAAGATTGGAAGTTTGAATTAGAAAACTCCGTGTCAAACAGGATGAACAATCTGAATATTGAGGGAGGATTGAAATTAAGTCTTATGGGTGGGTTACTTGATCTTCAGGGTAGTGGAAAGTACATCAATGAAGGTACGACCTTTGAAGATGTTGCTGCAGTTAGTTTAATTTACAAGCAAACGACAGTTACCAAGGAATTAACACCAAAAGCATTTGAAAATCTTGACTATGCAAAGATTCTATCAGATGACAACTTCACACATATCGTGGTTGCGATACAGTATGGAGGAAACTGTGCCATGCTTCTCGAGAAGAAATTAGACAGAGGAGAGAAAGTGGACAATATAGGTGGCGATTTGAAGGCGTATATTAAAGGCGGTATAATTGGTGGAGACGCAAGTGTGAACCATGAAAGCAAGGTACAAAAATACAAACAAGAAGTGACTTGCACAGTAAGAAGTGATATTGATATTGACGGAGTAGTTGACGATTTAGAAAGTGCAAAAGATCTTTACCATTCTCTACCACTAAAGATGAAAAACGTCGAAGGCGTTCCAGTGTGGGTGTGGTTACTACCAAAAGACAGGATACCTCATGAGAATGTTAAAAAGGCCACTGTGCGAGAGATATCAGATGAACTGGTGACAAAAACAATAGACGCCGTGGAATCGTTTGCGAAGATTATCAGTAAAACGCAACAATTGTATTCTCTTGCTAAAGATTTTCCTGTGGTTCAGAATAAAGTAAAATCTTTTCAGAATTGTGTACAAAGATACAAAACACAGTTTCAAGAGAAAGTACTAAAAAAGCTAATAGTCAGTATTAGAAGCAAGGAAGAAGACGAGACAAGACTAGGCACTATGCTTGCAGATCTAAACAAATCCTCGTTTGGTCAGAAAAGTTTGGAAGTTTGGTATGAAATGGCAAGAACAGAATTTGATTTGCTACAAATGTACAAATCTTGTATCACCATAGATAATATTGAAATAGTTAGTAAGGCTGAGTTTGAAAAGATATGTATAACGAACACAGTATGTGTGACTTTAACAATCCAAGTATGCAAAGAAGATGATCAGCTGATATTAAAGATGAAGAATGAGTTAGATGAAAGAAAAGAAAATAACGGGAACACAATGTCAGCAACATTATCGTGGTTCTTAGATTCAGACTTTCTACAAAAAATGAGAAGAAATATTATCGCGTTTCGAGACTTTGCCATGGCTAATAAGGATAATAATAGCGTTAGGTTTATTGCTCAGGTTTTACCAGCTTATGAAACAATGGACATTTATGTCAATGTTGTTGACACTGGAAATCGAAGTGACAAGTTTATCCCGCCAACAAAACCGAAAAACGTGGTTATATCTGATAAAACCCACACAAGTTTAACATTGCATTGGGATAGTCCATTAGAGGGACGCGCGTCTGTAACAAATTACCAAATCAGTTACACAGAATCTAAAGCAAAAAAAGGAGAATTTCGAGTGTATCGTGAACTTGAAGTATTTGAGAAGGAGATTATAATTACGAATTTAAAACCAGCTACTGAGTACCTGTTAAAAATTCGCACGAAATGCTGCAAATTAGATTTGTATGGTCCAGTTGAAGAGGTTAAAGGAATCACATATCCACATTGCGCTCCCGCCATCATTGCCTTTGAGCTGACGCACAAAAGAATCGCTACATTGTCATGGGACAATCCACTCGGTGTTGAAAATTGTAGCTGTATGTATCAAATTGAGCTTAGTCAAAATTCACCAAAGATTATCATCAGTACCAGAAGAAAATCGGAGCTATATCAACCCTTGAAGTTGGATGGCATAAGGTTTGTGTGAAAGCGATAACAGACTATGGCCAAAGTGAATGGAGCAAAGAAAGAAGAGTTAAAAAAGAAACAGAACAGGTAAGCTACCGTGAATTGATTTTTTATGTTACTTTATTGTCAGAAATCTCCGCGGGAAGACCCAATTCAACGGATTGCATAGGAATTTATTTTCGCGGATAATCAAACATTAATTTTCACCAAAAATGAAGAAAATCTGCCTTCTTTGTATAATTTTAGAGTTAGAAATGCACCTATACTTTTTAGTACAAGCTATTTACACACTATTTAGCAATATAAAACTTTTCACGGAATAATATTTCGTGCTTCGAAACTTTCCAAATGTCACGGGACTTAATTTCGCAAATGTTTGACAAAAAAAAGCAACACGAAAACGCGAAATATTCTTCCTGCAGAAAAAATGTCTGATAATAAATTATGTGTTCTGTTTGTTCATTCCTTTTTGTCTTCTCACAATTCTTCTTTTAAAAATGTTTTCGTGCTTATTTATCAGGAAAACGACGATAATACAGATGGCTTCCAGCCTAAAAAGTCCACCAAACAATCGCTGCAGGAAGATATTCAATGGGCACTTAAGCGTCTTAACGTCATAACAGAGGAAAAGGTCTTTTCGACGTATCCGAAAGAGAAGAGAAAAGCATTGCTACGGGTTATACAATCTTTAATGAAAGGCGACTGTAGGCCATTAAACGAAACTCTAAAATGGCGGGAAAACAGGTGCATGCAAATAGCGAGACATAATGCCACAGAATTGAAGTTTAATATCATCACCGCACTTAACATATGCGCCAGGCAAACATTTATCAAGCAGTTATTGTTAGCTGAAATGGCTGTGCCAGTATTTTTTCATAGCTCTGGATTAAAATGTGCAGATCTCTCCCTTGGTCATACACAGCTAAACGAATGGGAACTTTTAAATTCCGTTATCAGATTAACACAAGAGAGACGGCCTTTAGTATCTGCAGTAAGGCTAGGTGAGTTGAAGGCGTCCAAAAGTTTAATTTGTAACGATATTCTGGGCATAGATAGCAGCACTAAGAGAGGTTTTTTCAAAAAGACTGATGGCAGTGCTGAATATTATGAACAACATGGATTCGTGGAAGGTGTTTGGTATCGTACAACGGAAAGTTACGACGATCAATTCAAACATTCATTTGGTGTCCTCAACTTAAGAGGAAATGCCATCGCTCATTCTGCAGCATTCTTTGTTTTGGCTAAAACTTCAGAAATTACTATCATATTTCTAAGTGATGACGTTCTGTTAAATAAAGGATACGAGAATCTTTTTGAAGATTTGTCTGAAGAGCTTATCGAGTTAAAAAACAAAATCAACGCTATCATCGTTACTGACAAGAAAACTACCATAGGTGAGGTTAAAGATGCTATTACAAAGTATAAGGGGGTATTTTTAAAAGTTAGTTTTTTATCTGCTGAAGGGAAAACGTATGTACAAGAAATGCGAGACGCTATCAATGAAATGTTGCATGAGGTAGGTGGTGTTGGAAAGTCCTTAACTGAGCGTTTTGACGAATCTTTGTTAGAATCGAAAGACTATACTTGGTCTGATGTTGCTCTTAGCAAAGCCACTCATACTGTTGAAATGCTGCTAAAACCAAATGAAAAAGATGCCACGGCCTTCAATATAGAGACCACATTTCCACTGCAATCTTTTTTTAAACAGTCGTCCAAACTAGTGCGTTTAAAACATAGAAGTACCACATTTTCTTATGAGGACGCTAAGACAAGACGTAGTGGTCCTTTGCTAGCTGTTGGTACTGGTATGGAGCTGTGCTTAAATTTCCTACAGAAAAAACGCGATATTGATGAAGTCATCTTGTACTTAAGAGAGATAGATTACCATTTAACAACTGAATCCTTGCATAATAAAGAGATTCAAAGTTTACTCACCATAAACAATATTCTGCAAGAGGTAGCAAGACATCACGAAGTTCTTTATGACGTCAAGTGCTCTGAAACTATACAAGAAGAATCTACTCTACCAGAGACAGCTGCATCAATGATGATTAAAGGTGTACCTATTGAATTAATTGACTCTGCCACCAAATCAATACATACCAATTGGATAAGAGATACTCTATCTTGTGTCACTGAGAAGCTTAAGAAGAAATTAAGCATACGACATGATCCTAACGTGTTTATTGTCAGTAGGATCAGCTGCCAAAGAATAAATAGTGATGGTTTGTTTGATAAATTATTCGGCGCAGCTCTGGAAATCCCTCTTCGTAAATATGAAGGTAGCGTAATGCGTCTCCTGCCCATCGATATTAGCGGCTTTCCTTGTGATGCCATACTGTTAATTGATGTAGAGCCCATTTCACACAACGGCGACGAAATTCACGATGAGTATCATAACGAATTGATGGCCTTCTTTGTCCTCCTCTCTGATATTTGCATTATTCACCACCCACAGAACGGTTTGGATATTCTAAAAGAGTATCTAGAAGTTGCCACTCTTACGATGTTAAAACTTAATCTAGCGTGTACGGAGACAAAGTTGATGTTTGTTACGGAAAAGGACGCCTCCTGTGAGAAGAAGAGGGAAATGCAGAACATAATTTCTGAGTTGGAAAGTTGCTGGAAGAAATTTCCTTACATCATTCATAACAGAAGTCCGTTACACAGCATGTTTTCGTTTGATCCTGACGAAGATATTTTTACGATTAGTACACAATCAGGTAGAGTGGTTTGCTCAGAAGTACATGATCAGTGCGCAAGGTTAAGAGATAACCTATTGAGAATCGTAAAGAATAGACAATCTAAGAATACTTGCAGCACTTTGGGCCAAAACATAACAAATATATGGAATGGGGTAATGCAGGAAAATGTAACGATTCAGTTCAGAAATCATGATGAAATTTCCGTTTATTACGAAATAGAAAGTGATATGGAGGCATGGAAATCTAGCTTGGCGAATAACGTCAACGTTCTATTGAATGATGCATTCAAAATTAAACTTGAGGTAGATAAAATCGATATGAATAAAATAAAAAGTCAAAATCAACAGATGCATAGCAAAATTAAAGAAGAAGCAGGAAAATACTTTCAACAGTATCGGGCGCGTCTATCACGTTTGCTGGCTGCAAAAGATATCTATTACAATTTAAATGCAACTTTTCGAAATAAAATTCTGCAATGTTTTGAAGAGTTTTACAAAACACTCTTATCTGACTATCTAACACCATTAGAAGTGCAGTTCAATCTCAATAAAAATGAAATGGCCTGGAGAGAATCTGTTAATGAATCTTTGACATTTGAGTTACAAGAAATGGCTGATGAATTTGTTAAAGAAAACAACAGTGATTCATTAGAAAGAAAAGAAATAGACAAAAAATTTGAAGCGATTTGGCAGCAAAAGACGGAATGCTTCAAACCATGTCATTGCGGTGATGCGCAACTTCACAATGTACCAGTCAGTTTTTGCAATTACTTACGGGAAAAATTTCTTCACAACCAATATTACTTCGAGATTTCGGAAAAGTTTGGAGAAAATTTAACAAAGCCCTTCAAGAAAGAATGGATCGACTACACCTTGTTAAAATATAACCAGCGTGAAAGCTATGTTTTGGAAAAAGTAATGAAGATCTTACTTCCGAAGTCAAGATTCAATCTAGCAGTAAAAGATTGCGTTCTAAGAAACAAAGTAAGTTTTTTAATTAATGAAACCATAAAATACCTGATTAACGAGAAGTTACGAGCGCAAGAAGATGATGAATGCAGCATGAAAATGCAGAAGATGGATATTCCTTTCTCATGTCCGCATCTTTGCCGTCATTTTATCGACGTAGCTTTGGTAAGTTTCAGAAATCATTACAAAGAATTGAAATCTGAATCTGAATTTCAACTGACTGGTGCTTTGGAGATGATCTTCTGTTTTCATGCAGCTTCTGTGGCTGTTAAATATTTTGAAAGAGCAAAGTCTGGTTTTCTGCATGCCACTAGTATGAAAATCATTGCTGAAAAAGAAAAAATATTTTTCAAAAATGTGTTCGAGGAGCAAATAACATATGAAAGGATAAAGGTATCAGTCAAACTTAAAATCGTATCAGATACGTTTGAAGCAGCTTATGGTAATGCTATTAAAGATCTGTGTAGTTCAACTGGTACTCATTCTCTTGCTGGTGAAGTGTTGATGAGGTACATCCCAAACAAAGAGACTGTCCACGGACTGGTACTGCTTGATGTCCTAGACGCAATACAAGACCTGAATCACACAGATGGAGACGAATTTCAAATGGTGTTCGACTATTTTAATGACCCGAAGAAAGTGTTGATGATGAAGATTTCTGCCATAGTTAAAGCAAATGTAGGATCCATGGAGAAGGAAGTAAAAGACCGATTTTATAGGAATATTCGAGAATCCATTCTCGCTATGTCAAAATGGTCTACTAAAGATAATGAATTATATGAAGGGCACGGCTTAGATTTTATGAAAGATATAACTCGCTTAAAAGAATGCGACATAACCCAATGCATTGAGGAATTAGGAAGCTGTATAAATGACCAACTTAATACTGTTTTGGAAAGCAAAATGGAAAAAGAGAATATGGAAGACTGTGAAAAGAAATTACTGGAAACAATATATCGCTTCTTATTTAAATGCAACCAGTTGTGTCCATTCTGTAAATTACCATGCGACAGTGATCACACATACGACGACTCAAGACATTTCTCCCGCGCTCACCGCCCGCAAGGATTCGGACATGTTTACGTTTTAAAAACACACGAATTCAGCTTGGACATTTGCAGCAATCTTGTCGCGTCGGAGAAATACTACAGAGACGGTAAAAGTGATAAGAAAATCAAGTATAAGAACTATCATAAACTTGGTGAGCCTTACTCCAGCTGGAACATAACAGAAAGTAATAAGGATTCAATTCTATGGAAATACATAACACAAAATGTCATGTGTAGAGTTGGGAATTTTTTCTTTGATGTGAAACCAGCTGATACATCATCTTGGGGGTGCATAACAACGAAAGAGGCACAAGACGAAGTAAAGAGACTGTATTATGTTACCAATGCACAAAAACGGAATGAAACTTACATGCCGTAAACAAACGACAATATTAAAATGATAATGGGTGGTCCTACTTTTGACGTCACTGTTCATAATAGTTAAATCCTTGATTTTCCCAATTCAGCAAAAGTTTCCTATGAAAATATTTTCACCGTGTTGCTATTTTTCACTTTTTGTTCGAAAGTTTTTTCGTTCAAGAGAAGTCAGTAAATTTTCCTTGACTTCAAATATGTATGAACATCTCAACTAGGTGGGTCTCTTTCTAAAAGATGATGTCAACTCTGGGGGAGCGGCTAAAATCAAAGTTGACGCTGGTTGACGGGAGGCGAAAGGAGGAGGCTAAATCATTTACTATTACAAATTATTATCTTATATGTACATAGGAAGACGATTGATAAAATGTATAGATTTTTTGTAAATAATCTGTATGACATTCTGGAGACGAACAGAACTTGCTTGTTAGTATCGAGAAAGGTGGAGATACTCAACACATGTTTTAATAATCATTTTGTGTGTTAAGATGTGTGTTTATTAAATTTAAATTTAAAAACATTGCAATATCTCACTAATTTAAACCGGATTTCCACTTAGAAATACAACGTATCGTAAGGCAACGTATAATTTCAGTTTCAATGATTGGCGCAAAAGACAACCATTATCGTCACACATTATCGTCACCAAAAGATCACGCTTGTCCAGTGAGATCAATTGATTTCGGTACGATATGCGCATCATATTTTAAGTGGAAATCTAGCTTTAATTTAGGCAAGAGAGACTTCATCAAAGATGTGTTTAAGGATATTCTTTAGTTTTTATTTATTGCGATTTTTTGTTGAATTATTTGTTTTATTTTTATTTTCTTATATCAGTATATTTGAATTTCTTATATAATTGAATTGAATTTCTTTGTACTCGCGTCACTGTCACGTGCCGTTTATCGTTGATAAAATGATACTTCTTCAGTTAAAGTTTTCATCTTCCAGTTAATATATTTGTATCCGAATCCAGAGCGCGTGAAAACTACAAGCTATATCTGAAACTTCACTTGTCTTTGTTTTTTTGCCAACATTTTGCGTTGTTAACATTCACAATGTCCTGAGAACATGCATTTTTTACACTGAAAAATTGGGGTAAATTTAACAAATTAGTTTTTTGGACTGAAACTAAGTTTCAGAAAATGAAAAAGTCCTAATTGCATTCTAAATAGTCGATTTCATAGCAGGAAAAGTTCGATGATTCGAATGCATTCACAGGAAATCTCGAAACAGCGGGAAATCTAAAAATAAACACAACTAGCTGTAATGCCCGTTTAAACAATGTATTTATACACCACAAAGGAATCTGTGTTAATATCTGTATTTTTAAAAATAAAAATAAATTTACAACAAAAACAAGTAAATCGTAATTCTTTCCGGAACCAGTTCCAAAAACTCGACATACGCGCATCAATTCCTATGAACAATAACTGAACTTTTTTTAATCACAAAACAAATTGTATTTAATTTCATTCAAAAGGCGGGAAAAATGTTTAAAAAATAAATAAATTAAATGGATAAAACACCGAATAAAAGTTAAGCTATATTTCTATTTTTATAAAGGCAGTTTCCTTTGCACAAAAAGACAAAACCTAAGTCATTATTTCGAAGCCAAGCTAAGCGTGCTGAGCGCAGCGGAGCCCATTTGGCATTTAAGCGCGTATTATTTTTTTCTATTTTCTACTATACAGCGGGAGAAAATCAAATTTTTAAAAAAGTTTTTGACGAAAGTGTCACTTTTTTCACTGGATAAGTCAAATTCCCTCAGTCTCGGTTATCCCCAATTTTTTTCTGCTTACGCTCTGGGAACGAGGTCGCTATTTTTAAGAACATCGTCCCATTCGAAAATATCATTCAAATAAAATTGTGAAAAAATAAAACAAACTAAAAAAGTTTTTGCGTTGTTCATATGAGTTGCGTAAGTTAAGTTTGTGTTAGGTAATAACAACAGCTTACGCAATACGTCACAAAGAACAACAAATGAATTATTAAAAAACATTCTAATAGCTCTACACAGACTACCAATTATTTCGACAAGTAACGCAAATTTATGATCAATAACGTTGAGCGATTTTTTTTTCGATCCTAGCCCATTTAATACGACCACCTCCGGCTATTAGGAGCCTAAACGTATGAATTTTGATTAAGCTCTTAGTTTAAACTGAAGGTGAATCTCAAGCTTTAAGTTACTTCTCTATGAAACCTTCACACCTTCTTAATCCTTAAAAATGTCAACGATGAAATATTGCTTTTCAAAGTTTTATTGAGTTATACAATTAGATTCTCAGGAAAAATGATTTAAATTTGTTACCGGAGAATCAGAAACGCGTAACTTTCTTTTGTAGTTTCGAAAACACTATCGATGGGACAACTTATTTCCGCATTTCGTGGCGCACATTTATAACAAACAGTATTAAATATGATGTTTGGTTTGTTCCGAAACCTCAAAACATTCGAAGCATGTGCTCTCTTATCTCGCAGTTTCGGAGTTATTATCGATGCGTTAAGATTCGTTCCCGCATTTAGTTGCATTCATTACTAACTTGTAAAAATTTGTTTAATTTGTTATGAAGAAATCATAACATTCGAAACATGTTTTCTCATCTCGCAGTTTCCAAAATATTATAAAAAGGTGCGACTCGTTTCCGCATTTCGTAGCGCACACATGAATAAATCAACAAACCAAATCTATAAACGGACTCAGTGTTGGTCATTCAGTCAATCTCATTAAAGATTGATAGCTGATAGTTGTCTTTGGTGATCATTAGTTGGTTTTGTGATGGCTTGCTTGTTCTTTTTACTGGCAGTAGCGGTAACGTTCTGTAGTGTTCACTCTCAACTAGAGATGACAAAAGATTTTGTGGGTTACTTGAAGCAGTTCGATGGTAAGTCTCATATTTTTATCTCTTTTTCTGAAGGCTACTTTCTTGTAGTAACATAATTTAACTAAAAATCATTCTTCATCTTTCTCTTGCATTTAACATGATTTTGGACATACCTAAAAGGGATGAAACAATGGAGTATCAGTTCCAAAGAAATTGAATGTATACAAATTTAGCCAGCTGGCAAGTTAACAATACAACTATTATTGAACATTCCAGAATGCTGTTATCTGTTATAAAAATATATTTACAGAAAAATCACATGTAAGAATATACCTGTTCACTCAACAGTGCTCAGTAGTTTTGTGAATCTAGAATTCTTTTGTATTTTAAATAATCACTTTATTTATGACTTTTAGGACCATGTCTGGATTTATCTCCGACTTCTAAATTCTGTAAATATGCTGCAAAGAAAATAGACATCTGCAAAAAGTACAAAGAAGAGGCAAGATTACACTGCAAAGGAACATGTCAATTTTGTGGTAAGGATATATTAATATGATCCATAGTTTAAAAGTTTTATTTTATTTGTAACTCTACAACATTGTGCCTGGGGTTCGTCCCCTTCGATTACAATACCAATAGAAGAATGAAGATTTATAAAAGAATTAATTGTTTGCACGTCTTCTGATTAAAACTTTGGTATGTCAGTGTTTATATTTTAAAACCAGACCGGATAGCCCGGTCTTCCTTATAAAAAGAAGTCCTTTTTACATTTTTCTTGCTAATGGAGCTAGTTTCGTTTGCATCATTTAGTGCTGAATATCATTTATATTTCAGCATATTTACACATTTGCCAAGCAGGTGGCCAAAATTCAAAAACATTTCTAAAAAGCCTTTCTCTTTACTGTTATGTCACGCGTCACTGGTTACACAATTTTTATCAAAAATAATTCAAAAAGAAAATTAAAGTTCAGTGATATGATGAACATATTTTTATTGTTTAAACTTGCGCAGAACACAATGGTAATAAAAAGATTAAATGTTTCCTTTGAAACATTGCTAGTTTGATTGTTAAATGTTTCTGGTCTGTAAATTTAATGATTTTGACGCCATTTCATCACAACAAACTGATCGTTCGAAGATGGGAGTATGTTGGGGAATAGCAATACAAATCACGAAGAAAAATTATTATTAGCAGTGAACGATGTTACTTAAGTTCATTATAGCAGATTTGAGGATTTAAAAATACTATATTTTTTCTCTGTCGCTTAAATTTTCTTTTCTTGCTGCCACAAAGTAGTTTTATGCTCGTCTCTCCTTTGCGTCCCTAATTTTTCTACTTTTTGCATATTATGATGTCTTAAAAATGCTGTTCGCGAAAATAAATATATAGAAAAAATTAAGAAACGTCAATAATTCGTTAACTTTTTATTTCAGAATGGAAAACAAAAAACTTGATAAATGTTTTTTTTTACATTTTTACATTTTTTTTACATTTTTACGTCATTTGTGAAAATAAAGCCCTGGAAATTTTTTGCACACTACTATTCCCAAAAATTGATGACCACGAAATGTAATTTAGCGAGCTTTAAAATTTATCTGTCCTCGATAAATAGTACGATCAAGATCAATATTATTTTTGCTGCATGCTTTATCTTAATACCAGTCTAAGTACTTTTTGGTTTCGAAGCAACACATTTCACCAAATTAAGGAGTCAACCTCAATTTTAAAGCTACAATCACCCACATAAATATTGAGACTTTTCGATTTTTGACAAAAAACTCGCACCACAAGTCTTCTCAAACTCGACGTACTGCCTCCAGGCTCACGGAACTTCAGCTTTAGCTTCGACTTAAGACTAGTGAAACCGAAAAGTTCACTAGAACAAAGCCTTACAGTGCTGCTATAGGCTAATTATAGCTTTTTACATGTTTAAACCGTCTCAGTTGGAAAAATGGACATTTGCGTCAACGGCCATTTCTGTTTTTTTTGATAGAATTTCTAGTTTGTCTCAAAGATTATGTGGATGGTTGTAGATGTGAAGTCCGGTGAAAAAATTGTTTTTTAATTCATAAATGTTTTTCAACATTGAAAGTGCTTATAATTTGTGCCTCGAGTCTGTTTTAGACGGCCCTAAGATTATGCTGAGATGTTCAGCGTTCCAAACTAAAACAATTACAAAAATATTTTTCTAAAAGTTTTATGTATTGAACATGCATGCATGATGCATGAACAACATGCTAGTTACAATTTTAAGAAATCTGTATTTTTTTAGCTCCGAAGGAATTACCACCTCTACCTGACTGTGCGTTCACAAAATTCGGTTGTTGCTGGGATAACACAACTGCTGCAGCAGCTCCTACCGACGGTGCCAATTCTGGGTGCAGAAGTAAGGAGAACCTTTTCAATTATTTTTTTCATTAAATGTCACGATCAACGCAAATTTAGCTGAGCTAGTAGATGAATTACATATCTCAAGTTAAGCGAGGCATTCACTGAGCGCAACGAAACGAATTAAGGCATACATCAGAATCTAACATTTCTAAATTTTTACCAAATTCGGCTTTAAGTTCTTTAATCCATATTTTCGTCCTGAAGCTAGCAAGTGTGCTGGCAAGACCTTTTTTATGTGTGCAGATCATGAGTTTGTTGGTCTATTTATGGCTGGGAAGCAGCACTTTAGTTGTATTGGGGATCCTATGCTTTTTATTGTAGGAATTTGTTTTTTCTTATATTAACTTAAGGGCTGTTTATATGGAGACTGTTTACACGGGCTGGCTTCTAACTATGCAAAAAAAATCTCTGAAGGATGAAATAATGCAGGGCAAAAAAATAATTTTCGTAACAAAAGAATTTGATTATGTGAGCATAATTAAACCATCTCCCTTAGGCGAGTAAGTCCTTTTTGTTACTGTTCAAATGGAGTTTTATTTCGTTCGCTTAGCGAGATTTGGCGTAAAATAGGCAAGATCTCGACAAGCCGGCCAACCCGCCGCTGTGCATACCCAAAGATTTAAACTCCATCAAAAATACCGCTTAGGCTAGGTCTCGGCAAACCGGCTTCTATATAAACAGCCTTTTTTAAGTTTTGTGATGTACTCGTCAAGCCAATCACAACACACCTTTTTTCTCAAAAGTTACTCGTTTTGGAACCGATGGTTTGATGCCATCATCAACTAACTGTTTAATCCTTGAAATCTCTGCAACCCTTCGTCAAAAATACATGATCCGGTACATTTACTTAGTCATGTTTAAAGCTCTACATAAAGATGTCTACAGCATGCTCTATTGCTTTTTTTTCTTATTGTCTGTCTGCCCAAGTGGATTTTTCAACTGGCCTTGCAACAGAGAAGCTCGGTGTTTTTTTTGGACCTAAGTAGTGCTATCTCAGAAATGCTGAAGAAAAAAGTTTGTTTTGGCTAATTTTTTATAACAGATTATAAAGATGAAACCGTAGAAAAAAGTTCTACGTTTTGCAAAAACTTCAATTCCGACTGTCACAACTGGAAGCTGGGACAGGGTGATGTCATGAGAAGATATTGTGCTAAATCATGTGACGTCCCTAGTGGTAAGTGCTTATAACTAAGAAGTATTATAAATACAACAGTAACTTACTTCAATAAACGAACTTTAAAAGTTAGATCTTTTACTTGCAGTACATATTTAACAGAGATTTAGGAAAATGTTTAAATAAGTTGTGGATTTTCCGTAGCCTAAACGAAGATCTCCTCTACATGAACCTCATTTCTAACAGTACAAAATTCACTAAATAAATGGTGTAATATTTTAGTTATACCTTCGTTGGTTATAAGAAAGTTAATAAACTGAAATATAACCAACGAGTGACAATCAATAACGAACTAATAACCAACTAATAAATCACTAACCAACTAATACCCAACTAATAGCTAATACATTGTTTGACCACTTCTGTAGATTACAACTTAAATGTGAATTCGTGCGAAGATGATCCCCATCTTGGCAACTTTTGCAAATATTGGAAAGATGATGGGAAATGTGAAACAGAGGAAAAAAAGATGAAAGTGTTATGTGCCGAGACGTGCGAATCATGTATGTTGTACAAATTTCTTTACAGTTTCAGAGGCTAAATGTTTTGTGTTTCTTAAAATATTTTCCTTATTCCCAAGACCATTCCAATTTTTTTTTAAAAAAAGTTTTACATAGTAAATGTTTAGCTTCGTGTATATTTATTAAAAAAAAATTCAGGGTCACGGTTAAGTGAAACATCTACATTTTCAGTTTTGTTTTGCATTTATTGATTTTGTTTCTAATTTTCCGGCATTGAAGAAAAGTAAAGAGATGAAGCGGAATCCAGAGGCATTTCATTCCCCCGAACTTATGGTATAATGTATATTTTTGTACTTTTACTTTCTTCTTTTATTTTAGGTTCGAAATCGTAAGATGAACAGACAATTTCACTAATGATCATTATTGATCACTATTGATCATAATTGATCATTATTGATCATTATTGATCATTATTGATCATTATTGATCATTATTGATTATTATTGAACATTATTGATCATTATTGATCATTATTGATCATTATTGATCATTACTGATTACTTTTTAAAGGGAAATCATAGCTTCAAAAATAACCCAAATTTGCTCTGTAAAAAATACTAACCGTTAAAACAAGATTTCTCGCTAATCGGAACGTCTTGCTTTAGAATAAACTGAAGAAAGTCATGATTTCCTTTATCTATTATTTAAACATGTATGTAACTGCATGAAAAAATATATTGTAACGTGAATCATGAAATACACTTTTTCTGTTTACATCTTACCACACAATTTGTGTTAAAAACTGTTTAATTATTTCCTTGCATTTTTCGTTGATGGAAGCTCAAACACTGTGAGAAGTGAATACTTTGGTCGTAAACGGTGTAAAATTAACAATTGAAATCAAATTAGCCATTGAATAAACGTAAACATATGTTCTGTAAAAATGGCGTAAAAATGCTATGTAAAATATGAAATGGCAATAATCTTTCCGATAACAAAAGTTCTAAATAGAGAGAACTTCAAAAACCATGTACTATCAATTTCTGTCACTTTATACTGCGTCACTCAGAATTTTAAGGGGGATTTTCACGAAGCGAATTGAACGGCGAATTGGACGGCGAATTCGCTTTTTAATTTTCACGACAAAATAAATTAGGCGCCAAATTCATTGTTTATTTTATAGTTAACCGCCTTCTGATTGGTCAAAAACTAGCAGAGAAACCTTTAGCTGCGAAAAAGTAGGAACTGTTTCTACTTTTCAGCGAAGCGAATATTTCGATGCAAAATCAAAACAAACAAAACTGCGCATGCTCAGATACAATTCGCCGTCGAATTCGCCGTTCAATTAGCTTCGTGAAAATCCCCTTTTAATAATGCAAATGTTTATAGATATATATCATGCTCTCGACACATCCCCAAATTGAATCAACCAATTTTTGAAAAAAATGTGCAATGTATAATATAGGTTCATATATTATCTGTCATATAAAATTTAATCACGTAGGTAGGACTGAATAGAATACTATACTTAAATACCTTAAATACAAAACACAATCTCCCTAGTAATAGCCGTCGTCTGTCTGTGTGTTTAAAAAGTTACCTATATTCCTTTGATTTATCCGCGATTTTTTTTGTCGGAAACTTCATAATTGATTAAAATGAATTTAAAAAATAAATTTTATTTTCATTTATTAACTTAATTAAGAAATAATACAAAGTGATTAAAATGGATGCATTATTTTAATACGCCATTTTTAATAAAAATTACCCCCGTGATTTCAATCGCCGATTCCGCTCATGGGCCACAGAAAACAAAAAGGAGAGTTTTACTGAAAGTTTTACTGATTTTGTTTTGACCGATCGCACTTAGTTTACGGGGCCTGGACAGGCCATTTTGGTTTTAAAAGTGGTGGTGGTCAGTGTTATGTTTGTAGGTCTGTTTGCCTTTTTGTGTTCTAGAAGCTGTTTATTTTTGTAATATTTATTTTTTGTATGTTTTTACATGTTAAAATAAATATATTGTCACGTTTTTTAGCTATTTACAAATTTTAAACGCACCAATTTTTAGACTTTGGCTAGGAACGAAGATTTTCAAGAAGTATTCTACAGCCAGTAGATAGCTAGCCTTAGTTATTACTATTCAATTTGATATAAGAGCTTTTTATCCTGGCCAATAGTATTTATTTTTATGTTGTATCTATTAGCTAGCTCCTTAGCTACCTCCAGGGGCGGATCTAAAAATTTCCAAAGTGACCTCCTTCTGGACAAAGAGACCAAATATCTTTCATTAAATTAAATGTTTAAAGGAGCAGTCTTGTGAGCGGTATACACATTACTCGGTGCGTTTTTATATATATTTTTTCTTCAACACATATTCCACGTCGTTCGTTGTTCCGTGTTTAAAACTCGCGTTTTGTGTCGCAAAACAGCATTCAAGCTATGCACCAAGCCGCAACGCTTCGCTTTCGACGCGTTTCTTTTTATACATTTCCTGTACTTGCGGAGCGTTTCTTTTGCGTGGGCCATAATTCATAAGTCAATGGAATTTGAGAACGTTGTAAACACCTCGCTGGCTTGCCAGCAAAATGTAATTTGGCACCAGCCGGCTTTCGGTGCTGTCGCGGGCACTGGTCGTCTTGTGCCAAATTTTGGATTTAAATGCTAAAGTCTTGCTGAAGAAATTTTCGTCTGGTGCCAAAATTTAAAATGTACGGCCGGCGATGTTGCGGATGAAACAGCCAAGATGAAATGTAAATATAGCTTTGTTTGTGCGCTCTCTCTTCCCTACTTGAGTTTGACAGCTGAAGGAAGTGAAGTGTTGCGGATTTTGATATCTGATTACATTTCAGGAATCTTAATTAAATTTTATAATTGCTTTCGGTTTTGATGCCATATTCGACTTTCGTTTTCTGGTTTGTAAGTACTTCATTTTTAAATTCTGCTTTCTGTTTTTTTTTAGTTTTAGGATGGATTTTCCCCCTGAAGTGAAAACACATCTTCCTTCACCCAATTATATTTCCATACCAATAATTACCGACGCCAGTAGAAGGGAAAATCTAGTCTCTGCCCACAAAAAGATGCTCACAAAGATTGATCAAGCTGTAGAAAAGAGTGCAAAGTTTTCACTGGATAAATTCAAGACACTTTAGCAAAAAGTTGTAAAATTTCGACATTTTAAATGGGACCAAGCTTAAAATTTTCGTTGAGTTTTTTTTACATCTTCTATACCGAACGGGTTAAGCAACTTATTTGTTTTTGTTAGCTTTATAGGTTTTTAGTGATTATAGTTATCAATTAAAATTGACTTTAGTTTTCAAATAAAGTTTACTTCGCCTCACATGTACATTAAAAGTTTGTTATGATTTTAAAACATCCTGATTGGTTTAAATTCTCATGAAATCAAGCTGATTGGTTTAAAAAACAATACAGTAGCGGAATTAACTGTGACTAATTTGATAAACAATGCTGCTTTTTTTTCCGATCTTCGATTTCGCATTTTCGTATAAAATATGCCGCAAACACTTTCAGGTTACATTCTTGTGTTTTTATTTTTTAGCTGCAACGTCAAAACTTGAGTACAGTGGTATCAAATATCCATATGCCCGACACTGAAGAAACTCAATTCCGTCTAAGATTTTATGTAATATTTAAGACGTAATTGTAATACTTAATTTCAATAAAAAAGCAAGAAAATCGATGTTTGTAATTCTTGTTCAAAGTTGTACAAAAAAAAGTAAAATTTACGTGACTTGAAGTAAGAATGAGAAGTTAAGCGGTTTATCAACGACTCGTTCAGGGGTTTTGATTTTTAAGCTGTTTTGACCATCAGAGGGCGTTAAAGGGCGGTTGTTTCGTTGGGCGGCTTAAAACGAGAGACAATTTTGCGCCAGTCAAAAAATATCCTAAATCCGCCCCTGACCTCTGCCTAAAAAGTAAAAGTAGCCAAATGCAGTTTGGCTGCAACACAATTCTTAACACTTCTTAAGCTTAAAGCAGCTAGGTAGCTACACCTTGGATGGGGGTAATGATTGGCTTTTTCCTGTGTTTTTATTTAAACCGAAGTTACAATAAAGTTTTTTTGAAAAAAAGTATTACGTCTTTACACATGTGCGACACAGTTTACCTGTACCAAATTCTCGGCCTGATGTTAACGACAGGCTGTTTCCTGTGTTTCTGTTTAACCGAAGTTGCGATAAAGTTTTTTTCGGAAAACGGTATTACACCTGGATGTGCGACATATTTTCACCATGCACATTTTCCGAAAAATGAAAAAGGTTGGCTGACTGTTTTTGGTATAAAAGGGTAGCAACGAGTTTTAAACTGTGTTTTACAGCTAAAGTTGATGAAATCAATAATTTGTTTGCTGAATGTAGTTAGGTAGCTACGACTTTTATTACTGTGAGGAAAACTTATTCTGTAAAACAAAATTGCTGAGTGATTTTATTAGTTGGACTGGGTATGACAGGCTATTTCCTGTGTTTTAATGCAAACCGAAGTTGCGATAATTTTTTTTAGGGTGCTTCTCCTTTACGCATATTAGAAACAATTTACCTGCTAAGCCTGGTGTTAACAACGGACTGTTTTCTGTATTTTATTTAAACCGAGGCTACAAAAAGTTTTTTGGAAACGGGTATTATTTTTATAGGGATGAGCGAGATAGTGTATATATGTACTTGTGTACAAGTGCTCAGCATATTAGACACAAAGCACATTATGTGTGCACTTCACTCGATTTATGACATACCGCATATCTGCACTAAAGCGCTCAAACTGGATGTGTGACACAATTAATGGCTCTTATTAAGTACTTCTCCTGTCGTCCAATTCCGGGTAACACAGTTTCCTGTGACTTAACCCGGTGTTTTGACGCTGGGTTCCCATGCTAGTTACAAAGAAACACGCGACAGGTGCCACTCGGAATTTAATCGTATTTAGCGTGAATCAATATATAATCGTCCACACATAATTCAGCTTAAGCTACATACGCTTCTTCAACAACAAAACGCTTCTTTTCGCCCCGTTTCAATCATTGTCAAATTGTACGCGCATGTCCATGCGTTAACAACAAATTAAAGATATTTGTAGAAGAGGTAAACAGAAAAGAGTTTATAATAACAGCAAACATGACGAATCTATTACTGAATAAGAAGAAGAACAGAAAACAACTTTTTCAACTGTCTTAACTACAAGCTATACTGAAAATACATTATACACAATACAATGTATATGTTTTTTCTATCTCTTCCGAGCAATATTACCTTGGTCAGAAATGCGACCTCGCAAACTCGATCTGGACTTTTAACCTCGGGTAATATTTTTGGATAGACAAAACAGTTTATATTGCTTGTTTGTTGATGCATCGAGTATTTGGTTAAAATGAAATTTAAACATATCTTTTGCTTAAATATAATTTTAACGCGGAGATACAATATAATAGAAAAACAACATGCATTTTCATCAAAAACATATTCTAGAAAAAACCTTTGAACAGTGACTAACCCTATGGCCGGCCTTTTAGAGGGCTCTGAAAGAACGGGGAGATGGGAAGGGGAAGGAGGAGGGAAAAAACCTCAAACTCATTAGGTTTAAACAGAAACAATGACAATAGCCTAATGAAGACGTTGTAAACAGAGAAAACACTGTCGACAAAACTAAAGCCATTCTATTAGCTCTACACCAACTAGCACATTTACCAATTGTTTCGACAAAATAACGCAAATTTATGATCAATAAAGTTGGTTGAAATCTATTTGGGAAAATTGGCGTTTTTCGATTACTGTTATGTCCATAATAATAAGATTTTTCAGCTTTTTCGACCCACCCAAAGCTTATTAGAAACCGCCAACGACAGTTGTTCCTTGTACCAGAGATTATTGTTTTCAGCATTTTTTTTCAATTTTACAATTAGATTCACAGGAAAGATTGTAAAAGCTAAAGACTTAAACCATTTTAATACACAATGATATAAATTTGAATCGGAAAGACGTAACTTTTGTAGTTTCGAAAACACCACCGATGGGACAACGTATTTCCGCATTTCGTGGAGCACATGTTGCTAATTTATAAAAAACAGTATTAAACTTGTTTGTTTGTTACGAAACCTCAAAACATTCGAAACGTGATCTCTTATCTCGCAGTTTCGGAGTTATTATCGATGCGTTGAGATTCGTTCCCGCATTTAGTTGCATTCATTACTAACTTGTATAATTTTGTATAATTTGTTATGAAGAAATCATAACATTCGAAACATGTTTTCTCATCTCGCAATTTCCTAAATATTATCGATAGGTGCAACTCGTTTCCGCATTTCGTAGCGCACACATGAATAAATCAACCAACCAAATCTATAGAAGGACTCAGTGTTGGTCATTCAGTCAATCTCATTGAAGATTGATAACTGAAAGTTGTCTTTGGTGATCATTATTTGGTTTTGTGATGGCTTGCTTGTTCTTTTTACTGGCAGTAGCGGTAACGTTCTGTAGTGTTCACTCTCAATTGTTGACAAAAGATTTTATGGGTTACTTAAAGCAGTTCGATGGTAAGCCACATATTTTAATCTCATTCTCTGAAGCCTACTTTCCTGTAGTAATATAATTTAACTTTTTTGCATTTAACATGATTTTGGACATACTTAAAAGGGATAAAACAACGGAGTATTAGTTCCGAAGATATTGAATGAGTACAAATTAAGGCCAGCTGTCAAGTTAACATTACAACCATTAGTGCAAATTCAAAAACGCTGTTATCTCTTATAAAAAATATATATACAGAAAAATCACATATGAAAATATACCTGTTCACTCAAACTAACATAACCGTGTTCACACTAACGCTTTGAAAATACGTTGTCTTTGGAAAACATATGACCTGATTGTGTAAGAACATACTGGAATAGTGCTCAGTAGTTTTGTGAATGTAGAATTCTTTTGAATTTTAAACAATCTCTTTGTTTCTGATTTTAGGACCATGTCTGGATTTCTCCCCGAATTCTGAATTCTGTAAATTAGCTGCAAGGAAAGTACACATCTGCAAAAAGTTCAAAGAAGCAGCAAGAGCATACTGCACAGGAACATGTCAACTTTGTGGTAAGAATATATTAATATGATCCATAGTTGAAAAGTTTTATTTCTTTATATTTCTATAACATTGTGCCTGGGGTTCCTCCCCTTGAATTTCAATGCTGATGAAAGAAAGAAGATTTAAGAATGGATTAACTGTTTGCACGTCTTCTGATTTAAACTTTGCTATGTCAGTGTTGATTATAAAACCGGACTGGATAGCTCGGTCCTCTCCATAAAAGAAGTCCTTTTTACATTTTTCTTGCTAGTCGCACTAGTTTCGTTTACATCGTTCTGTGCTGAATATGATTTATATTTCAGCATTTTCACACATTTGCCAAGCAGGTGGTCAAAATTTGAAAACAATACTAAAGGCTTTCTCTTTATTGTGATGCCACGCGTCACTGGTTACACACTTTTTATCGAAAATAATTAAGAAAAAAAATTTATGTTCAAAACAGCAAAACTGTTAGTTCAATAATATGACGAACATATTTTTATTGTTTAACCTTGTGCAGAACAAATTAGTATCTAAAAGGTGAAATGTTTCCTACTCAACATTGCTAGTTCGATTGTTAAATGTTTCTGGTCTGTAAATTTAATAATTTTGATGCCATTTCATCACAACAAACTGATCGTTCGAAGATGGGAGTATGTTATGAAATGGCGATACAAATCACGAAGAAAATATTATTATTAGCAGTGAACGATGTTACTTTATATCATTATAGTTCCTTATAGCAGATTTAAGGATTTAAAAATACTTTATTTTATGGCTGCCACAAAATAGTTTTACGTTCGCCTCTCCTTTAATGGTACTAATTTTAGCGGGCCTTAATTTTTCTACTTTTTTATATTTTGATGTCTTAAAAAAACAAACAAAAATAAACAAAAAAACAATAATAACGAACAAAAAATTCCCTCATAAGTTGATAAGATTATTTTTGTCTTTTGAAAATATTGGATAACATATTTACGTCATTCGGGAAAATTAATACCTGCAAAATTTTCCATATTCCATATTTTCATGCCTAAAAAATACTGTCCGCGAAAATGAATGTATAGAGAAAATTAAAAAAAGTCAATAATTCGTTAAATTTTTATTTCAGAATAGTAAACAATAACGAACAACAACAACAACAATAACGAACAAAAAAATTCCCTCATATGTTGATAATGTTTTTTTAAAGATTTTCTTTCCTTCAAAATTTTTCAAACAACCATTAGCAAAAATTGATGCCCGCGAAAAGTAATTTTTTTCGAACCTCGAATTTATCTGCCGAAAGTTAGTACGGTTAAGATGAATATTATTTTTGCTGTAAACTGCATATGAACTCTATTTTCAACAAATAAAGGAGTCAATCTGTTTTTTAATTCTTAAATGTTTTGCAAAATTGACAGTTATTACAATTTAAGCCTCGAGTTTCTTTCAGACGGTCCAAAAAAATAAATAAATATGTGTTGCCTAGTAACAGTGCTGTTAGTGATCACTTACGGGTTTGTGAAAATCGACAATTATCGTTCGATGATTTCACTATTTTCGCTCACGGGAATAAATCTTTTGACCTCGAATTAAAAGAGAGCCTGCTCATTATGCGTGATATACCCATTTTAAATTAGAACATACGTTCTATGCCGCTATTGTTATTTGACAAAACATAATTTTGCAATAAATATATTCTTACGCCTTATTGAAGTTTATATAATCTCATTAATTATGTCTTGATAATGCGTGTTGACACCCGAAACACATCAAAACTAATTTCGTTTTCATTCTCCAGTTTAGTTCTTGCCTCAAGATCCTACTGATATGTTTAGCGTTCCATGTTTAACAAACAAATAATTTCTCTCATAGCTCTGTAGCAAAATAATAAAAAAGCAGTGTAAAAAACATTAAACCACAACATTATCAACTGAACTCAGATAAAATCGTGTTTTTCTATATTTATAAATCGACAGAAATACATAGAATTCATAATTGATTACTTTAAAGTGGTTAAGAAGCGAAATAAAAATAAAATATTAAAAATATTAAAAGATTAATAATAGCTTATTATTTACAAAAACTTTACAAAAATATTTTTCTAAAAGTTTTGTGTATTGAACATGCCGCTAGTTACAATTTTAAGAAATCTATATTTTTTTAGCTCCGAAGGAATTACCACCTCTACCTGACTGTGCGTTCACAAAATTCGGTTGTTGCTGGGATAACACAACTGCTGCAGCAGCTCCTACCGACGGTGCCAATTCTGGATGCAAAAGTAAGGGGAACTTTTCGAATTATTTTGTCACGATCAATGTCACGGTTAATGCAAATTTACCTCAGCTAGTGGATGAGTTTTTTCGTGCTGAAGTTAGCAAGTGTGCTGGCAAGACCTTTTTATGTGTGCAGATCATGGGTTTGTTGGTCTACCTATGGCAGGGCAGCGGAAAGTGGTATTAGGGAACCCATGCTTTATAATGCTTGCAATTTGTTTTTTCTTATATTAACTAAGGGCTGTTTACATTAAGGCGGGCTGGATCGGCAAACCGACTTGACTCACTTGCAGGGCTGGCTTCTAACTTGTGTTCATATGCAAAAAGCAACCCCTGAATAATGAAAACATTAAATAACGCAGAGCAAAAGAAATAATTTTCATAACAAAAAAAATTGATTACGTGAGCTTTATTAAACCATCTCCCTTAGGCGAGCCAGTCCGCTTTATTACTGTTTACATAGAGTTTTATTTAGTTCGCTTGCCGAGATGAGGCGTAAAATAGGCGAGATCTCGGCAAGCGGGACAACCCACCTCTCCATATACAAAAAGTTTTAAATTCAATCAAAAATACCGCTTAGCGAGATCTCGGCAAACCTTTAAACTTCTGTGACCTACTCGTCCAAACAATCACAACACTTCCTAGTTTCGGAACCAATGCGTTGGTGCCATCAACAACTAAATTTTTTAATCCCCGAAATCTCTGCAACCCTTCGTCAAAACTACATGGTCCTAAAAATTTACTTGATCAATGTTTTAAGCTTTATATAAAGATGTCTAAAAAAGTCTTTGCATACAGACGTGATATTGCTTACTTCAATTCTTCTATTCTTATTTTTACTGTCCGTCTGCATCAGTGGATTTTTCCACTGACCCTGCAACAGAGAAGCCCTGTGTCCTCCTTTAAACTAAGGTAGTACTATCCCAGAAAAGTTGAATAAAAAACGTTTGTTTTGGTTAATTTTATCACAGTTTATAAAGATGACAAAGCTCGAAGTTCTGCAATAGCTTTAAATCCGACTGTCACAACTGGGTGCTTGGACAGGGTAATATCATGAGAATATATTGTGCTGAGTCATGTGGCGTTCCTAGTGGTAAGTGCTTATATTTGAAAAGTATTATAAATACCAACAGTAACCTACATGAATGAACAATCTTTAAGGGTTAGATCTTCTACTTGCTGTGCATATTTGAGACGGATTTAAGGAAATTTTTAAATGAGTTGTGGGTTTTTCGTAGCGTAAACGAAGACCTCCTCTACATGAACCTCATTGCTAACAGTACAAAATTCACCAAATAAATGATGTATTTTTTTAGTTAGACTTAAGAGTTATATATATCTTCGTTGGTTATAAGAAAGTGAATAAACTGAAATATAACCAACGACAATCTATAACCAACTAATAACCAACTAATAACCAACTTATAACCAACTAATAGCCAACTAAAAAATTGTTTGACCAATTCTGCAGATTACAACTTAAATGTGAATTCGTGCGAAAATGATCCTCACCTTGGCCACTTTTGCAAATATTGGAAAGAAGATGGGAAATGTGAAACAGAGGAAAAGAAGATGAAAGTGCTATGTGCCAAGACGTGCGAATCATGTATGTTATTAGACTTTCTTTACAGTTTCAAACGACCTTTATCTACACAAAGGTGGAGGCTGAATGTTTTGTGTTTCTTAAAAATTTTTCCTTATTTCCAAGACCATTCAATTTTTAAATAAAAAACTTTTCACCCAGTAAGTGTACATTTATTCAAAAAAATTTGGCGATAAATTTTTTCTCCATAAACTGATATTATGGTCGCGAAATGTTATAGTCACACTTAACTGAAAAATCTGCATTTTCAGTCTTGTTTTTGTATTTACTTCTAATGTAATAATTTTTGCCAAGCGTTGTGAATAGATTTCCGGCATAGACGAAAAGTAAGGAGATGAGGCGGAATCCAGAGGCATTTCATTCCCGCAGACTTATGGTATAATTTTGTACTTCTACTTTCTTCGTTCATTTTAGGTTCGGAAACGTAAGAAGAACAGACAATTTCACTATTGATTACTACTGATCATTATTGATCATTATTGATCATTATTGATCATTATTGATCATTATTCATTACTGTTTAAAAGGGAAATCATAGCTTCGAAAATAACTCCGTAAGATCTGAAAATTTAATACTAACTGTTAAAATTGGCTAATCGGAACGTCTTGCTTTATACTAATCTTTTTAAGAAAGATATGATTTCCTTTATTTATTATTTAAACACATTATGTAACTGCATGAAAAAATATATTGTAACGTGAAACATGAAATATACTTTTTCTGTTTACATCTTACCACACAATTTGTGTTAAATAACCGTTTAATTATTTCCTTGCATTTCTCGCTGATCTAAGCTCAAGCACTGTCAGAAGCCTTGTGAAAACTTTGGTCGTAAACGCTTTAAAATTACCAATTGAAATCAAAATTAACTATCAAGTAACGTAAACATATGTACTATAAGAAAGGCGGAAAATTGCTATGTAAAATATAAAATGGCAATAATCTTTCCGAGAAAAAACATTCTAAATACAAAGAACTACTGAAACCATGTTTGGTCATTTTAACCGCGTCACTCAGAATTTTAATAATGCAAATGTTTATCTATATTATCCTCTCGACACATGCGAAAATTGAATCAACCAATTTAAAGTTTCAAAATGTGCAAGGTATAGCATAGGTGTTCATATATTATCTGTCATATAAAATTGGGTCGCGTAGGAAGGTCTGAATAGAATACTGTACTTAAATACCTTAAATACAAAACACAATTACACTGCCTACTGTCGCTCGGAATTTAATCGTTTTTACCGTGAATCAATAAATAAACGTCCACACATAAACCAGCCTAAGATAAATACGCTTCTCCAACAACAAAAGGTTTCTTCTTGCTCCATTTCAACTATTCCCACCTATCGAAATGAGAAAAAGTTGTTTGATATATTAAAAAAATGGCTGTGTATTTTATAGTTTGTAATGTCCCTCATCTGCATGTCCTAGGTGTAGGTATACGAAAGGGCAAATGTAATATTTTCTTATCAACTGGGGGGATTTCCGTAAGATTATCAACAAACTAACGACTTTCGCATGCATAAAAAAAGTTTAAAACATGACCTCGACGAACCTGGTTTAAAATCTTAACGGAGTTGATTCAATGCATTGATTACTAATTATTATGTTCCTGAAGACTTAAAGATTAAATTTGATATATCTACTAAAACTGCCTCGTTCTTGGTTTCACTTTTAAACATCAAAAGTAGTTGGAAATTGTATGTCAAATTTGAATATATGCTGAGTTTAAAATAATTTATCTCTTTCTGAAACGTAATGTTCTGACACGCACTGTTATCGTAATTTAAATATTAATTTAATTAAATTTACGATGATACAGCAACCGAGACAAAGCAAAAAGCAAAGGCGGTGGAGTGTGCATTGATGTCGATTTCTTTTACCTATTGAAAGAAGAAAATTCTTGTATAAATGCATTAATTGTGAGTCACTGGTAAAATTTACTTGTATCTTGCATTTACAGACCATTTTCGGGCAAAACTAAGGGATTTAAAAACAACCTTATATATCTTGTAAGCGACTTCAACTTGAAAGCCCTTGTTTATGATGTAATTCACACATTAAAAAATGTATTAGTTTTATTGTTTCAAAACTTTTATTCCAGTTATAAATAAACCAAGCAGAGTTACAAGTAGAACTTCATCGTCCATCGATCACATATTAACTAACTCATTTTAGACTGAGCAGATACTCGTGATCACTTTCCTATGTAAAATAAAGGATTTTTTTTCAACATTGTACAACCATTTGAAAGAGATAAATCGATGATAAAATTTTTCAACAACGTAACAACAGCAAATTTGGACGTTATTACACATATAGATAACATTGATGAAGTTACAACAACATTCTGCAAATATTTTTAGGTTTGCATGCAAACCATTTTTGAAGATGGGAAGACAATCAAGAACTAAAAAATCTGTTTATTCCATGGATCGCAAAAACAATCATATAAAAAAATATTTAGAGCTTTAAAATACCAATCTAAAAAACTATACTATGCAAAATCTAATGAAAAATGGCCTTGGCAAAACACGGTGACTTATAAAAGAAGTTATAGGTAAAAAAATAAATATAACACGAATGATCTACCCGGCGGAGTTCTTGTCAACAGAATTGAGAGACGTGATAAAAAGCGTAGGTCGTAAGTGTAGGTCGAAAATGAGCAATCCGCTTATAGTAACAGAACCTATCAATCTTATTATCTTAGGCTTCGGCAACTATGGCTGACTATCACATCACTAATAAGGATTTAAGTGTGGCTCTTTCTTCATTAACACAAAAGTCCAGGTTTTGATGAAATAAACTCCATTTTAATTAACAGCTATATTTCATACTATTAAGATACTTAAAATCCGTCAGTTCTGCAATATCAAGGTCGTATTTATGGGATAACTTTTTAAACTCTCTTTCTGTCCCTTTTTAAGAGAGAAGCAAAGCAGAAACACAGAAAATAGAACCACGTAGCTATTTTGAAGCCTTTAAGTTGAATTTTTTTTAAGTAATCGTAAATTGGATTTTTTTGTTTACGCTATGGTTGCTTAGTGATAAGTCTTCTTCTTTGTCCTGTCAGCAAACTATTATAAATTAATATTTATAAATTTGTTATTGACGAAATAGCATTAAAAATTAATGACAAAAATGTATTAGAAAAACAAGTTTTTTAATCGTACATTCTTTAATAAACGCCCTGTTTCTAAAACGCCCGTCAAAATGGGCGTTTATTAGAGTTTTTGTCATTTAATAAATTTCGTTTTGTTGAATTTATAATTAAAATTCGTTTTGAAATTATGATGAAAATATATAGTCAAAATATACATGTCAAGAAATGAATATTCAAATTTCTCAGTTTTTTTAATGAGCATTCATAGAATTTACTTGTTTCATTGAGCGGAGGCGAGCTTCGCAGCTTATTTTCTATTCTACAAAAAGGAGCATTACTGAGCCATACGGCTTCATTAATGCTCTTTGCATCATTGCCTTGGCAACGTTGTTCATCTCAATTAACGCTCAGGGAGTTGAATAGCTTTTATGTTTTTTTAGCTTTTGAACTAAAGAATAAGCTATTAAAAGATAATGACATAATGAATAGTTAACTTTTATTAGGATAAAGAAGGAGATCAAAATACAAAAGCTTTTGTTGTAAAATCACAAATTTAATTTTATCAAGAGGACAATCTTGTCAAAAGACAATAATCATCCGTTGTAGATTTCTTGTTGTCGTGGTCATAACACGTTGAAGATTTTTTTTTAAAAAAACCTTCAAAGTTGATGAACAGAATACAAAGTATTCGGCAAATAAGACAACGAAGCCTTTGGAACGTCAAAAGAATGAGGTTGAGTTGTAATCGCGTGAATCAGACGTTATTTAAAGTTGTATTCATTTGTGTACAGCTCGTAATTATTACGCTCTTGTATAAAGTTTTGTTGCCTCTGGTCGAGACAAGCATTGTAGATGAATCGCTTGAGAATGAACTCGGTTGTAAGATGGAAAAAATCGAATTAAAACTCAAAAAAAGTAACGACACTGAGTTCTTTCATTTCGTTGTGAACAAAAAGTACAAAGATAGAACTAACAATGCGAGATTTTCATCGAACAGAGAATGTTTCGAACATGTCGGATCAACAAATCCCAGTCGGACGCAGATTGTACTCATTACAAATTTTATTTTATACTTCGACAAGATCCACAGAGAGAAAAACTTAATGTACCATAAACTCCCTCCAACAGATAAGGAGATCGAAGCCAGAATGTTTGAGCTTGTTGAAACGCTGCAACATAACCTGAATCACCCTAATATCAAAAGCATACACGTCTTCGTCGAAACGATGAGCGCCGTCAACTATCTTCGATCGCTTGTGTTAGCCAACAGCCATAAAATGGTCATACAATACTCGGCTAAACAATACACATTCAAAACATTGATTGTTTATTCTACCCAATGCTTTATGGATGAACTGGTTATGATAGGGCAACAAGATATCTTATTTGGCCAAGGATGGGACCTCGTGTCTATAAAATCATGTCTGAGAATCGATTAATGTATGCATTATCTAGGAAGCCTGCATATAAATCCAACTGCTTCTATACCCTCAAGGCATCTTACTGCGATCGAGAAAACCTAAAAGACAATGCGTATATAGGTGCGCATGATGTTTTTGCTTTCCATGTAAAAAACATCTTCACACCGTCTATCATAGAAATGTTTAACTTCGAGCAAAATAAATTTGGGGCAGAGAACCTTTTAATATGGCTTTTTAAAAAGAAGTTGGGATATAAAGTTACCAATCCTTGCTTAACATTGTATATCCACCACCAACATTGTATACCTATACGAAGTATGAGCAAGACAAGGAAACGCGTGAACAATGCCACTACATCGGGTATGGCTGGCTATACAGATATATTAACGCCTTAATTCTTTTACTTATTTATTTATTTATTTATTTATTTATTTACTTACACAACAATGTATCCTTTGCAATTAGTAGTGAATTTGTGGTAGATATTTTTCAATGGTTTTGTTTATTTTAATCTTTTTACGCTGTTTTTGGGTCGATATGTTGACAGTGCTTACACAAATGTAAACATTTATTTTTTTTAACATGAGAGAAATTAGAATTGGAGAAAATTTATTTCAATAAAAAAGAAAGTTTAGATTTGTCCATTATAGTAACCTTTACAACTTTTATTATCTATTGCCATTTAAACAACTATACAGGATTCCCCAATAGAAGTCAGTTCTTGCTTTCTTTGTCATTTTTAATTTAACTCTTCGTTCCAGAAAATCACAATGTAAGTAGTTTGTGACTACTACAAAAACTATTTTTAATTACTGTAAAAGCTGTTGGTAACCATAACCGGCTGCTTAATTCTATTTAAGTTACTTAACAATGAGCAATATATTAATTAAAGATATACAAAAAAGAACGTAAGAATCAAATTTGACAGGCTTTGCCGATGCAAAAGAACCTTGACCAAAATTTCAGAATATTTACTACCCAAATGCCTATAATAACAGTCGGTCTCTCAACTAAAATTGAGTCATGTTAACCCTATTCAGGTTAGGGGGGGGGGATGCCCTACCCTTCCGTTTTTTACTTGTAACTTTTGTTTGCCTGGCTTATTTCAACTTGAAATATTTAGTAGCTGAGTTTCTAACTATATGAAGTTGATTTAGCAAAAAATTAAAATTGCGCCCTCAACAGGTGGCCAGCTACGCCCATATTTCCAAGGTCCGTGATGCAAAAGTTAAACATGAAATTTTTTTTTAGCATATTTAGCGCATTTTGCGATATGTGATCGATGTATTAGATTTCATTTTTATTGCGTGATCTTTTAGCGCATATTTACATGTTATATACTCAAAAAAATTTAAAAACCAGCAATTTTCAAAATTTTGCTGACGTCGGCCATTTATCACGTGACCAAAACTTAACCTGAATAAAGTTAAACAACGCATGAAATCTTTAAACTGAAAATATCAAATACGATCCTTCTATGGCACCTTTATGAGGAATCAACGTTGATTCTTATAATAATAGCCGTATTTTGTCTGTTTGTGTGTAAGATAAGTCGTGCTACTGCAACGCAAAAGGCGGTATATAAAAGACCGGCGAACCCTAACAAGCTACCGAAAAGTCTCTTTATTAATAGCCGTAGTCTGTCTGTTTGTGTTTAAGAGTGTTACGCCAAAGCTTTATTTGTCCGAAGCCAATTTTTCACAGTTTTGTTTTGATCGCTCGCTCGCACGTAGTGGACTTATTACGAGACTCGATTTACGCTATCAAACAATCAGGAAGCATTACCCAGCTTCAACATGCAAATGAAGAGACGTGAGAACATGAGTTAGCGTGGCCACGGCTATTTTAAAAGTTGTGACGTAGCGTTAAGGTTTGTAGTTAGGTGACTCTTTGTTTTCTGTCTTCTAAAAGCTTTTTATTTTTGTAAGATTTGGTTAGCTACATTACGTTTTCTAAATCATAAACAAACACATTTTAAGATTTTAGCCATAAACGCTCCGTGTTTATTGGTATTCTTTTCAAGTTTTTATCCAGTTTGGTATAAAGGCTTTTTATCCTAGCCAGCATTATTTTGCATTATTGTTATAATAATCAGGCAAGCAAGTTAGGGCAATGTTATCAGACATCTGGCGGCAATGTAACATAGTTACAGTCAGAGGGGAGACAATCACAAAGCCCTATTTTTTAATAAAAAATCTACGTTAAGCAATTTTGAGTTTTTGGTGAGAGGTGTTGCCTCTCCTTTTCAAACACTTCGTATTAATAGAGATATTAAGTAGGAATGATTAATTTTTATGAGTCTAGGTGTTAAGAAGAACGATTAATCACGCGTTTTCGGCACTTTCAAAACTGTATTGCTGTGAATTTGTGTTACATCACATACCTTTACTACAGTTTCCTACTTCGATGGGAGGCACCGTCTATCTACGTCGAAACGTTCAACCTGGCGTTCAGCGCCGGTTCAACTAGATGATTTGAAATAAAATATTATGACAATTTATCAGTAGTCGATACGCTCGTTAAAAAATCCACATGGGGTTCTAACTACGGTGCGGTAATATTTGGCAAGTGTCCTTACCACAGCTATGGGTCAACCCATGCCATGTGAAGAAAATTTGGTAAAAGATGCAGGTGTATACCTAATGTATACATTTAGAACACAGGACCCACACTGATAAAAGTGTTTCCAGCCTTTGCTATATCCATTTTCAATAATAGTTAATTAATCAACCAATCATGCTATTGATGTTGTGACGTTTAACTTGTAGATTAACATTTGAAAAATGCATTTTTCGGCAACTTTAAAAAAAATGAACACATGCATCTTGCCAGTTACAGACAGAAACACAGAAGTAGTCTATTATTATAAGCGACTAACCGTTTAGCGCGTAAAAAAATCTACTTAGGACGAATAGCAATGGAAAGGATCCGACATTCAAATTTTGGTGATCCAAGCAATGACGTGGAAAAATTTACTTGCACTTTTATAAAAAATATGAGAGATTTTCGGCTGCTAACATACAAAATATTAAACACTAGCCGGGGGACCCGCATCGAAACGCCGGGTTAAGCCAAAAGTAACGGTGTGACTCTAGCGTAAATGCCCTGTGAAGTGCTTAATAAGACCTGAAAATTGGTCACACATCCAGGTAGAGCGCCGTAGGTACAGATATGCAGTATGTTGTTAATCGAGTGAAGCACACAGTGCAACCCGTTGTTACTCTGACATAACAAACGTAATCGGTGAATATTATTTTACTTAATGGAATAAGGTTCCGTGAAAGTTAAAAAATTATTAGCGACACCAGGGTGAGCGCTTAGTACAGGTAAGCCGTGTTGCACATTCGCATAGTCATAACACCCAGAAAAAAATTATTTATCCTAACTTTGGTTTAAATCAAAACACAGTAAACAGCCTGTTGGTATCCTGGACAGCAAAAACAATCACTGTAAAATTTAAAAATAAAAACACAGTTTACAACCTGTTTTTACCCCGGTAAAGCAAAACAATCGAGCAACGTTGCTTTATCTTGCGGGAAAAATTTCTGTAAGAGTTTAAAAATTAATTGTGCCACCGGGCTGAGCGCTTAGTACAGGTAAACCATATTGCATATCCGTATAGGCATAATACCCTTTTTTCTATAAAAATTTATCTCAACTTTGGCTTAGATAAAAACGCTAGAAAAAATCCAATGTTGCGTATTCATAAAGGTTTAATACCCTTTTTTAAAAAAATAGTTATTGCATCGTTGGTTTAACACTATTTGGTATGGGCTTTTTGACCCTTCTAAGTATAGGGGGGCATAAAGCGCCCGCGAGCTGTAACTTTTGTTCAGTTGGATTTTAAGTGACGAACTTGCCCCAAAGGAGCATCAATATGTTGTGACTGAATTAGTGACAAAATATTTTGGTTAGCATTTTTGAAAATTCTTGTTTTTGATCTTTTTAAAACTATTCACAATACTAGTCATTAAAAAACTAATATAAGAATGTAGGATATTATTAGGAACATTTACAGGTGTTATGAAGACAAACGATTTCTCTAGGGAGAAAATGGAAATCGATCAGAATTTAATTTTTTTTGAAAAATCGATATTACAGAACCTTCGTGTTAGGAACTGTCAAGGAATAAAGCTTGGTAGATCTATAAGCATTTATGTCAGTAACTACTCAATCAGTGCAAATTGGATTGACATGTGACAAAATGACCTATGACGTCATCATATGACGATAGAAATAAAAAAATAGAAAAATACAAATATTCTGGTCTGTAAATTACCAATCTCCCCGTCTGCAAATTACACAGTATGCATGTCAATATTTTATGATCACTTTTTGTCACTATCACATGCATAATCACATATTGATACAACTGGTTATTTTAGAAAATATTTATTTTTAGCACTACAGCAAATGTTGATAAATAAAGGACAAAGTGACCTTTACAGGACAATTTTTGTAAAAAAAAATATTTTATTTTCCGAAAGTCTAATAAAAGTTAGGAAAAGTCACAAAATTTCAAGGAATTTCATCCCTTAATTAGAAAGTAATGAGACTTTGAAAATGCGCGGGCACTTTATCCCCCCCCCTCCCCCATACAAAATAAGGTTAAATAAAATGTTGGGAAACAGTCCGTTTTTGACACTAGGAGTATCGCTTAATATAGATAAATTGTTTTACAAATTCGTATAGGCGTAATATACTTTTTCAAAAAACTTCATAGCAACTTAGGTTTAAATAATAATACAAAAACCGGCCTTTCGTTATCACCAGGTTACGCGCTTAGTACACAGGTATACACAGTGTCACACATGCGTATGTGTATGCGTAATATCCTTTTCCAACAAAACTATATTGTAGCCTTGGTTTAATAAACACACAGAAACAGTGAGTCCATTGTTAACACCAGGCTAAGAGCTTTGTACATGTAAACCGTGTCGCACATGCGTAAATGCGTAATACCCTTTTTCAAAAAACTTTTATCGCAACTTCAGTTTAAATAAAAAAACAGAAAAAGGCCAGTTGTTACCCTATCCAGTTAAACAAATCACTCAGCAATTTGATTTGGCGGAATAAGTTTTCATGGCAGCAATAAAAGATGTAGCTACCTAACTGCATATACCATAGGAATTATTAATTAAAAATTTTGTTTTAGCCAAACTGAATATGTCTACTTCACTTTTTAGCAAGAGCTAGCTGCTAGATAACATAAAAAAAATTATAACAAACTCAATAAAACTTTAAAAAGATAGGATTATATATGGGATAGCTATACTGAATAAAAACTTTCAAAGGATAGGATTAAATAAGGATAGCTAAACTGAATAAAAACTTTAAAAGGATAGGATTAAATAAGGATAGCTAAACTGAATAAAAACTTTAAAAGGATAGGATTAAATAAGGATAGCTATAGCTAGCAGGCGGCTACCAAAGTCTTATTCTTAGCCAAAATTTTACCAATGGTTGTTTGAGACTTAAACATGGCTAGAAAACGTGATAATATATTTATCTTAACAGGTGAAAACATTCAGAAAATAAGTATTTCTATAGGCACAAAGTATTTAGAAGAGAAAAAGGGAAAGAAAAACGTCCCAACTTTTAGAATAACCGTAGGTCAGATTGCTTTACCGAAAAAAAGCTATGCGCATCCATTTTGAACAAAATGCGGCTATTATTGAGGAGACTAGCCGGGAGACCCGGCGTCGAAAGCCGGGGTAAGCCACAAGTCAAGGTGTGATCCGGCGTTGAACACTCTATAGAGCTCTTAATAAGAGCCGTAAACTGTGTCACACAATCAGGTGGAGCGCTTTAGTACAGGTATGCAGAATTGTGTTAATTAAGAATTGTGTTGCAGCCAAACTGCATTTAACTACAGTATACTCTCGATAAGTGATACACCGGATAACTAGGACGCCCGCTATGTAGTACACTTTTTCTCGGTCCCTTGAACTTGCTTACCCTATTCAAGCAAAAAAACTTCTCATAACTGGGACCCCGGATAACTAGGACGCCCGCTATGTAGTACACTTTTTCTCGGTCCCTTGAGGCAAAAACTTCGGATAAGTGGGACATGCAATGGAATGACTTCATATTTTTTTCTTGAAACAGAAGACATTGCATTGATTTTAATCAAAAACTTGTCAACAAATCTATTCTACACATTGGTTGTTTCTTCACGTGTGCAGTCATGCCTCAGCTAGGTCAAAAAAGGAAGCTGAAATCTACACCGATAACCAAAAAGTATGTTATACTCAAGGATTTAGCCTCAAAGTCCTCTTGTTCGCTAAGTTTTACAAAAAATCTCTCGATAACTAGGACAAATTAAGCCTTTGTATGAAAACCCTACTTACAAGGAAATTCGGATAAGTAGGACGCTCGCTAAGTAGTACACTTTTGTTCGGTCCCTTGAGTGTCCCACTTATCGAGAGTATACTGTACTTTCACTTTTTAGCCAGATGTAGCTAAAAGGAGCTAGCTAGGTAGACCCAACTTCAACATAAAAATAATACCAAACTGAAAAAATATTTAAAATAATAGGAACAAAAATAAAGATAGCTATAGCTAGCTGCCTCAAAATCTACGTTTTTAGCCAGCTAAACACTTAAAATTGTTTTATTTAAGATTTATACATGGCTAGAAAACGTCATGTTATACTCACCTTAACATGTGAAAACACACAGAAACTAAATAATCCTATAGGATACAAAGTACTCAGAAGAAAAAAGGATCAAAAGGAGACATACTAATTGCAAACCATCACTTCCAAACCAAAATGACCTTTGTAGGGGTAGCATGTTTCCTCCGTTGGCATGTTGTGGCCGCGAAGCACTTGGATTGGTCATTAGTGAAAATGGAGCCTCGTGATTGGTCTATTACGCGTAAGCGATCAAAACAAAGCCGGTAAAAACGGGGTCTGCCGTGGATCCGAAATAAAGCTGCAGGGCCGCGGAAATTATCCGTATGTCTCGCTACTTGCTCCGCCATGTTGCGCAGAGACAGACAGACGACGGCTATTATAATAGAGACTAGCCGGGAAATAAAGATGTGACCCGGCGTTGAACACTCTGTGGAGCGCTTAATAAGAGCCGTAAACTGTGCCACACGGTCAGGTGGAGCGTTTTAGTATAGGTATACAGTATGTCATAAATCAAGTGAAGCGCATACACCATTATAGTGTTGCGACTGTAACATATTTTTCAAAAAATAAATTTCCTGCAACGATAGCTGAAATAAAAATAGAGTTTACAAACCGTTGTTACCCTGTCATAGCAAAAACAATCGGTCAATATTATTTTATTTTGCGGAATAGGTTTTTGTGAAAGT
This sequence comes from Hydractinia echinata, assembly GCA_030067915.1. Lineage (NCBI taxonomy): Eukaryota > Metazoa > Cnidaria > Hydrozoa > Anthoathecata > Hydractiniidae > Hydractinia > Hydractinia echinata. The sequence goes on from JASGCC010000060.1 coordinate 1,932,784, forward strand.
TAAGAAATTAATTGGCTGAGCGCTCACTACAGTTAAACCGTGCTGCACAGCGTATAGTAGGGATAATACCCTTTTGAAAAAACTTTCTCGCAGACACAGGGCTGAGCGGTTAGTCCAAGGAAACAGTGTTGCATATCCGTACAAGCGTGATTCCCGAGAAAATTTAAAAATTAATTGTCAAAGTGGGCTGACTTTTGTACAGGTAAACCGTGTTGCACATGCCCATAGGCGTAACAGCCTTTTACAAAAAACATTCCGTTTTTAACACTGGGCTAACCGCTTAGTACAGTTAAACATAGTTGAACAGGAATAATACCCTTTTCCAGAAAACTCCAGAAAATAATTTCCAAAAAATTTTCAAGAAAATCATTGCAACTTCGGTTTAAATAAAAACACAGGGAACAGCCTGTCGTTACCCGTCCAGCGAAAACAATTGCTCAGCCATTTTATTTGCAGAAAAAGTTTTCAGGGAAATAATAAAAGATGTAGCTACCTCTAGCTAACTGCATTTAGCATAACAATTATACTCTCACTTTTTAGCCAAAGATAGGAGCTAGCTAAATGGCTACAGTATCAACACAAAAATAAATGTTGGGTAGGATAAAAAGCTCTTATACCATACAGATTAGTAATAAGGAAGGCTCTAGCTAGCTAGCCTTCAAAATCTTCGTTCCTGGCCAAAAATCCTAAAACTGGTGCGTTTAAGATCTGTACGTGACTAAAAACGTGACAATATATTTATCTTAGCATGTAAAAATATACAGAAAACAAATATTTCCAAAGTAAAAAGCTTTTAGAACACAAAAAGGTCAAACAGATCAACAAACCTAACACTACTGACCACGACCACTTTCAAAACCAAAATGGCCTTCGTCGTCATGTTTCTTCGTTGGCATGTCCAGGCCGCGAAAGTCTTGGATTGGTTTTTTAAAGAATCAGGCGTTTTGATTGGTATATACGTGCGAGCGGTCAAAACAAAGCCAGTTAAACTGTCAGTAAAACTGTCCTATTTGTTTTCTGTGGCTCCTGAGCGGAATCGGCGATTGAGATTACAGGGGTAATTATTATTAAAAATGGCGTATTAAAATAATGCATTCATTTTGTTCACTTAACTTATTATTTAATTAAAGTTAATCAATTAAAGTAATTATATTATTTAAAAAAATAAATTAATTTCTGGAATTTATTTTAATCAATAATAAGATTTCCGATTAAACAACCCCCTGGTTCCTATAAACTCGCGGAAGGATCAAAGGAATATCGGTAACCCTTTTGAACAGACAAAATACGGCTATTATTATAGAGACTAGCCAGGAGAACCGGCGTCGTAACGCCGGGTTAAGCCACAAGTAAATGTGTGACCCGGCGTTAAGCACTCTGTGGAGCGCTTAAGGCGTGAGTATAGGAAAAAAATCGATTTTTTTTTAAAAAATATAGGAAAAAATCTTATCTTTCTAATAGTGCAAAAATGTTTTTAAAAAAATGTATTTAAGTTAGGGTATTTTCCAAAAATGAAGAAAATTGCCATAAATCAGTTTTTTACTATGTGATAATATCAACTATTTGTTCATACATAATCATCTTGGGTATTAATTTTTACTACTCAAGGTTATAATGATAGCGGCCTCCTGGAGGAAAACGATTTTTGTATGTAGTTGAAAGATTCTTTTTCTACAACATTTCCCATAAGAATATACTTTTCAAAGTTTTTTCAAGGTTTATTGTGATTTTTGCTTCTACAATTTTTGTTTGTTTTACCCATACTCGACTGTGTGTGATTGCGAATGTGAGCAAACACGTGCGGCATAAAAAGATCGGCAAAAAAACTTAGTCGGCAAAAATAAAAAGTCGGCAAAAATATTAGTCACTTTTTGTTGACTAAATTTTTGAATTTAGTCACTAATTAAGAATAATTGCATAAAACTTAAAAAAAAATGGCAACAAGGAAGAAAAACGGCAAAAAGGTGGTTGGAAAAAAAGTCGGAAAAAAAGTTAGGTCAGAAAAAAAAAGGTCGGAAAAAAAGTTTGGTCGGTAATAAAAAAGTCGACAAATATTTTAGTCGGCAAAAAATATTAGTCACTTGCCAAAATTTAGTCACTTTTTGCCGACTTTTATTTTTACCGATAAGGTATTTATGTAGAAGTATAAGAATTCTGTAAAAAACTTTAAACCTCTTTTTCACAGCGTTCATTTTTTAAGAGAGTACTTCGTACGTTTAAAACCTCTTTTACAAAACTATAAAGGCTCTGCGGTGGAGATCAGCTCTAGCGTGGTGAGGAATGTTTGATCTAAAAACTATTTTTTTTTTATTTCGTGAGTTTGAGTAGAAGGCGAGTTATGATGGGTTTTCCGACGATCAGAGGTTAAAAATTGTGGAAAAACATGTAACACTAAATATCTCCAAAAGTAAAAAATGTTAAGAAAAAATTTAAAAATCGTTTTTAGGTTAATGTTTTGTGATCCCAAAAAAGCAAACAGCAAACATGAGAACCTAGTAGTTTTGTAAATGGGGTTTCATTTGTAGGAGAGGGGTCGTTTTTTATTCGTATCTATTAAACATTCAAACTTTATTTTTTCTTAATAATTTTTATACCTTTATATAGGAAATCATACAAGCTTTTTAAAAATATATACATTGATGTATCGAAATAAAGTTTTGGTGAATTAATAGCATTTTAAAATATCACACCTTTTTTGCATACTCACGCCGTAATAAGAGCCGTAAACTGTGCCACACAATCCGGTGAAGAGCTTTGGTACAAGTATGCAGTATGTCGTAAATCAAGTGAAGCGCATACACCATTATAGTGTTGCGACTAAGATATTTTTCAAAAAAAACTTTCCCGCAACGATAGCTAAAATAAAAACAGAGTTTACAAACCGTTGTTACTCCGTCATAGCAAATATTATTTTATTTTGCGGAATAAGATTTTTTGAGAGTTAAAAAATTAATCAGGACACCGCGTTGAGCGCTTAGTACATCCCACGCGTATAGGATAACACCCTTCTGAAAATAGAAACAAAATAAACAGTCCATTGCTAACACATGGCTGAGCGGTTAGTCCAAGTAAACAGTGTTGCACATCCGTACAAGCGTGATACACTTTTCAAAGAAAAAGTATCACAGCTTTAATTTAAGTAAAAACACAGGAAACAGTCTGTTGGGGGAACCGGCATCGAAACGTCAGGTTAAGCCACAACTAACTTTGTTACGCGGCATTTAACTCCCGATAAAGCGACAATACGAGCCATACACAGCGCCACACATTCTGGTAGGGCGCTTTAGTACAGGTATGCAATATGTTGTAAGTCAAGTGAAGCACATACAACGTTTATATATATAGTGTTTTGGTCTAATATTTTTTCTCCAAAAATATCTTTCCAGCAACTTTAGCTGAAATAAAAACACAATTCACAACCCGTTGTTACCTTGTCATAGCAAAAAGAGGCGGCCAACATTTTTTTATTTTGCAGAATATATTCCCAAGAAAGTTCGAAAATTAATTGTCACAGTGAGCTGACCCCTTAGTACAGGTAAACCACATTACACATGCGCATAGGCGCAACAGCCTTTTCAAAAAAAACAGTCCTTATTAACAGTGGGATAAGCGCTTAGTACAGTTAAACAGAGTTGAACAGGCGTATAGGCGTAATACCTTTTTCTAAAGAAACTTGATCGCAACTTCGGTTTAAATAGAAACACAGGAAAAAGCCAGACGTTACCCCATCCCGTTAAAAAATTACTCCACAATTTCATTTTGTGGAATAATTTTTCATGACAGTAGTAAAAGGTGTTAGGTACCTAACTGCATTTAGCATAAGAATTAGTAAGAATTTCACTTTTTAGCCAGAGGTAGCTAAAGACCTACAATCTTGGACATAAATTAGTGGACAAGTATTAAATTTTAACTCCCCCTTCCCCCAAGCTCAGTGTTGGAGCCAAAACAGTGATTGACCTTCAAAATTCAACCTTGAAGTTGGGGGGAAGGGGGAAATTAAAAAGTCCATACATATTTTGTCCAAGATTTTCTCTAATTTTTAAGACTTAGTCAATTTTGGTTGGTTTGTTTAGGTGCAAGCTTTTGATTGTTCATGAGACAAGTTGCTAGCTAGGCCACTTCGTCTTCATATTCCATAAATGCCAAAAAGTTTCAATAATTTCCTTGTGTATCTTATGTAAACAAACAAACAAACAAACAAACAAACAAACAAACAAACAAACAAACAAACAAACAAACAAACAAACAAACAAACAAACAAACAAACAAACAAACAAACAAACAAACAAACAAACAAACAAACAAACAAACATAGAAGCATATGTGTGGTTAGCGGCACCAAAAATCCGTTTGTTAAAATGCGGGTTTAGCGGCACCAACGTTTTCTTATCGTAAATAAACCCTGGGTTGGTTTAATTGAATAAATAAGTCAATAAACACTCGTTAAGCCAGGTTTGGTTACTTCTAGTACTTCGGAAATCCGGTGCCGCTAAGCCCTCAAAAAAACATTCATGGTTTGTAAAAACACTGCCTTAGCGGCACCAAAAAATAATCAATATAATTTTATTTTAATTACTTATTGTAAAACTTTTATGGCTTATAAACAAGATATTGAGTGAGCTTTTATTCCTAATCACATGTTTTCGTTGTATCTTAACCCGGTTCCGCTATACCCTCAAAATGCCATTGCCCGAAAGTTTGTTTATCTTTTGGATATTGACATTTTGGGTGTTTAGCGGCACCAAGCAGAGCAAGATTAAAGTTGGACACTGAGGTATTTTTAGCCGACATTTTTTATTTGATAGCAAAAATAAAGGACAATACTAAAAAGGTAAACATATTTTTAGTTGGATTCTAAGTAATAATTTAATGCAGAGCAAAACAATGAGTAAAAACTTCTGCATATCTTTTCGATCCACTAGTAGAGGCACTGACATACAGCAGGTTTCTTTGTTTACTTAAATTTGTTCTGCTAATTCAATACTCTCGTTAGGAGTGATACGAGTCATGAGCTTTTTTATTTTTGTTTAATAGCATGCATAGCAGAGGGAGGAGAATAAAGAACTGATTTAACTAGAAACTTTAAAAAAAGGTAAACATCACTATAATTTTTTTATAAGAAACACTTTATAAAACTGTGGACTCAAAAAAACCAAATATAATTTAAAGATACTTTTAAGAAGCTTTTAGGAAACTTTTTACCTGGCACAGTCTAAGAAAATGGCCACTACTAATAGAAGCTTAGGTGTACCGTAACACTAATTTTTTCACACTTATCGCATCCAATAAAAAAGTGTCCTATATTTGGATAAAACATGAACAGCTCCTGTTTTTCAATATTTCCTTCACCTCATTGAATGTCATTAACGAAAGACCCAAATAGAGCATAAGCGTATACGTCCAACTTCAAAATAAAAATAGTAATGTGTACGAGTTTGATAGAAAAAAATCAATGAGAGTTTTGTATTATGTTTTTTTGTTTTTGAAACCAAGCAAAAGGCCAACTAGTGAAGATTTCTAAAATTCTTAGGTCATTTTACTTTTTACTTTTCATCAAGATATACAAGAAAACATGAAATAATTTATCTATATATATATATAAAACTCGTTCTGTTGTCATTGTGGGTTTTTAAGCAACCTTCGGTTTGTCAGAATAACCTTATATAATACACTCAACATTTGTCCAAGACTTTTCAACTCATGATAATGTTGTTAACACAAACTTTTTGTATATTGTGTTTAATTGCTTATAATCAAGTGCAAATTTCGAATACATGGTTTATTGGAAAACTTGCAATTGGTTTTATTTATCCAATTTTATTTTTTTTATTTAAAAAAAGGTGCGACTGGTTTGGTGACATAACCTGTAACTTTTAACAAAAAGATAAAACTTTGACAGTATTCTGTTCTTAAATTAAATTAATAAAATCTTGTTCCATATGTGTTGTTATTATATATATATATATACACGTTTTTTTTTATAAGAAAACCGTTTTTTGACCTGTGCCTCAATTTTCTTAGCAGAATACCTGAATTACGTTAGGTTTCGTAAATATTTTCTTAATTTTTATTCCTCTATTCTGACTTACTCAAATTGAACTAGTTCCATGTTTTATTTGAAGTTATAGTTATGTATTTTTTGAAGACATCTTTATTTTTAATGAAAAAATAGACTTCTTTTGTTATTTTTAGGATAAAACTTTGTTAGGATGTATATATATTTCATTAAAAAATAAGAAACTTGACTGTTTTGTGTTTTGAAATTGTGGTTTAAAAACTGTGAATGGTCTCCAAAAATTGGATCTTAACATGCTGAGGCTGGGGATTTTCTTAAAATTTTCTTAAGATTTTGAGGTTTTTCGAGCCTCATTTTCTTATAAAAAAATCTTCTTATAAAAAAAGGACGTGTAGTCAGCATATATTTTAGCTAAAAAGTTGGTTTTATTTCTCCCATTTATTAGAACTTATTTCTGTATAAACTTTTAGAATTTGTGGCATTTTTGGAATATTTCTTAACAAAAAAAGCTTTTTCTAAAGAATGTGCTTTTCAAAATATCTTATGTATATACACGTTTTTTTTATAAGAACACAAAAATCGGGGATAGCCTTCCAATGTTCTTAATTTTTATATATCATAGCCTAAAACTGTTCTTACAATGTTCTTAACCTTTTTTTTTTATATCAATAAAAATATAAACTTAGGCAGCGTTTACATGAGCCCTGTAGTGAAATTTACCTGTGGTGAGTTTGCAAACCGGGCTAAAATCAACGTCTGTTCACATGACAAAAAATGAAATTCACGGAGGATGGTTCAACAGATTTAGTTAGAATAGATGATTTCAATGACATTGATCTGAAAATATTGTAAAGTTTAAAACGTGATATAAAAGTTATGTTTATATATTATAGAATTATTTGTCTTAAGTCTTTTGTTAATTTTAAGAAAAAGAATGATTTGTGATTTAATGTTCTTCTTTTTTTCTGACCTTAATTTTTTTGTCCAATCGCGTTGAAGCCTTCATAATGTTCTTAACATGTTCTTAATTTTTGGGGTTTTGAAGCCTTCCGTTCTTATAAACTTTGTTCTTATAAAAAAAAAACGTGTAAACTTTGTAACTAACCTTTTATGGTAAAGAAAAGGAAAAAAGTGGAACATGCTTTTCTTGTTGAATTCAAATATTTAGATGACTTTGCATTCAGTATGTGGAGTAAACTGTTCAAAGTATTTCAAATGGATGTCCACTTCATTTTCTCACATATTATGGTTGTTATTATAGTGAAACTAAGGAATGGAAAATCCTTGATATGGTAATAATTTTGGTATTTATTTGTATCATCTTCGGTTGTATTCATTTGTGTATTGTCTTTATTTATTATATTTTTTTATATGAGTCGTGAAAATATTTTTATAGGGGATGTTCCACGAGCTGTTGGCATCACCCAAATTTGACCTGTACACTTGGACAGAAATATAGTGGAAATGCAAAATGAAATAATATTGATGAAAGGTGTGCTAAAAAACGATCCTTTGTATTGTAGAGACCGATAGAAGTTTAAACATTGGAAAGATACTTGTTTTAAATGACAGTCTGTGTAAAAACACTAAGTTCCGGATACAGATAAATTATAGTGAACTCACTATAAGTGTCACTGTAGCTATAAATATATCATTTATGGAGCATATTTATTTTTAATAAATGGACAGCCTGAATCTTTGAGCGTTATCTTTTCTTTTTACTTTGTATTCTTATATATCACAGTATTAAAAACAATGTGTAGTCATTTTAGTAATTCTTTATGTAATTTTGTATATCATGAAACACAATAATTTTACCTTTGTTGTACTCTCACTGTAATTGGCATGTTTCTGCTAGTAACTCCCTTATAAATGCTTCTTGCCTTACCTATCTATTGAACGTGAAATCATAAAAAAGTTATAAAATGTAAGCATAGTAGTTTTGTATTTTTAGTTTATTCCACACATCTTTTAATAAGAAACACAATTTTAAGAATCACGAGACGGGCATTATAGGTAATTACTCGTCATCGGGGCTTTAAGAAATTATGTTTCTTATGGAAGAAAAATTTTGTATTCTTGATTTATAAAAAGACACATTTACTTGGGTTTGAAAACAATTTTTAGAGAAAGGTGACTAAGAATTAAAAGTTTCTTTTTTTTTTCGCGTCAATATTTCAACAGTACATTCAACAGACAACAGCCTTTAGATTGCATTTCAAAATTTACTTGATGTTTGATCCCGAACGAAAGAAAAAGTGTTGCGTAGTGCTTAAGATAACACCAGTCAACTCTCGTTTTTATAAGAGAAATGTTCTGACAATGAGGTTGTGTTCTACAGTCATTATTTCCGTGACTTCGACGTTTAACCAATTTAAACCGTTATGCATATATTTACTGTTTCTTAAGTAATACTAATTTTTAAGCAAATAAATTTGTGATTTAAAAAAAAGACATATTTGACAATTTATTATTGCAAATGACGTGAAATTATTAATATTACAAGCAGGTCGTTAATGATTTTCTGTCATGACTTTGGCGAACGCGTTTTATTTTTTTGTGCGGAGAAAGTTAATCGAGATAAAATTTCCACAAACGGCTGACATTTTTTACCTTTTTAGCTTTACTGAATGACACCATAATTCTAGTTCATGACAATAGCGAGGGTTAATGCCTTAAAAATAAGTACCATTAAAGTATTCTGATTGGTTTAGAAGTCATAAGTTTATTAACATTTAAAGTCCTAATTTATTATTTTTTTTAGCTAAACAAACCAATATTTCGAAAACAACCGATCGTTTTCTAAGATATACTTATGGTTTGACTTTAGTTTTAAGTGAATCGGAGGAAATCGCTTTATATCCAACTTTTGTGATGCTCTTTAAAAACAAAACCTACTAAAAATAACAAGTAATAAATGTCAGTCCAATATATCACATTTTTGTGAGGACAATCTAATCATTTATAACACTCACACCCGCCGAAATCAGAGTTGAAATTGTTGTATTCGAGACGCAACAAGGAATTTCGCGGTTCTGAGCACGAAAATTAAACCCGGGAAGAAATAAATTTAAAAGTCAGTCTGTTCCTGCGGCAACTCAAAAGTTGCTTGACCACACCATTGACAAGTGGTGCACAACTTGAAAGAGTTGCTCACTGTTTTTAATGACCATGTAAATATGGTAATACGTGAGAGCACCCTTCTTATGCATATCAAGTTTTTTTTTCTCTACATCAGAAAGTATCATCTATAAAGATGCCCATTGAGTAATATTGTCGTCAAAATTGAGGATTTCAAAAAAAGTTATGCATTTAAAGATACATCCACCAGCACTGTAAAATGTATTAAATATCAGTAAATCGAAAGTTTGTTTTGACAAGGGAACACAAGACAACACAAGACAACACAAGACAACACAAGAAGATGTATTTGTTAGAAAAGTGTTACGTTACTAGCTTTAAGAAGGTAATTAATATCGCTAAAAAGATTTTAAAGTTATTGTTGTTGTTTTAACTGGCTTTATATGCAACAAACTTGTACTTGCTAGATAGCTAGTTCAAAACGTTTGAAGTTTATTAAATTAGAAAACTTGAGTTAAAAGCAAGGTACGTACTTTTATCGAATAAATTATGGATATCCAATATATGTAGAGGATATTTAAGATGTTGTTTTTGTCATTAGTTATCATAAACTTTTCCGCCACCATTAGCTCGACTTTCGTGTACTAAAGTCGAAAACCAACAGCCGTTTCATAGCCCCCTTAAGTAATTAATTCTAAGGAGTTGCTTCACTTGTCGAAAAAAAACTTATATACTTGCTTTAATTATAGATTTAATAAATACATTTTTTACAAAAAAATCGAAACAGAGGAAAGCATTTCATTACTTCTAACATTATTGAAATGCGACCTATAAATCATCTTCAGATGTTACAATTTTCTTTTTTTTTCACTTCTATTTTTTCAACGAAGTTCCACACTAACCATTAAGAACTTACTTGAAACAATGTTTTTTTTTTAAATACGATGAGAATACCATGTTTCTCTTGTTTACGGAAGAAATCAAACAAATTTTTCATATTTATTCTTGACTCGACAGTACTAAATTGGTTGACACTTCAGATAAAGATGAGATCAACATTTTAGCGATTTTCTTTATATATGTCCTTTTGCTTCTTTTACCTTATTTACCTTAAAGTGTTAAAATAAAAATGGATGTTGCTGGTATAGTAAACTTACACAATCGATGCAAATGTATTTAAGCTCCTTATATCCTTGTTTTCCTCGTAGCTGTGATAAGTAAGTTTTTGGTAGCTAGAGTTGATAAACCTTTAACTTTGTCTTGTAAAAATATGTTGTTAACGGCACCTGTTTCTTACAACGCAAATATGTATTAAAATTCTGTATTATCTATCTCAGAGTTTTTAAATGTCAAAAAGATGTCATTTACAAAGGAAAAGGGACACCATTAATATAAAAGTGTTTAATTCTTAGCCTTCTTCATTTTTATGTTAAGCCCTTATGAGTTTGCTAATGTAAGAATTTATCAAACTGTTGTTGACATGTAACAATGCGTTTTTCGCGGCACCTATTTCTTACATCACAAATATGTATTAAAATTCTGTATTATCTATCTCAGAGTGTCCATATGTCAAAAAGATGTCATTTACAAAGGGAAACAGACACCATTAACGTAAAAGTGTTTAACTTTTAGCTTTCTTCATTTTTATCTTAAGCCTTTACGAGTTTGCTAATGTGAGAATTTATCAAACTGTTGTTGACATGTAAAAATGCGTGTTTAGCGGCACCTGTTTCTTACATCGCAAATATATATTAAAATTCTGTATTATCTATCTCACAGTGTTTAAATGTCAAAAAGATGTCATTTACAAAGGGAAACAGACACCATTAACGTAAAAGTGTTTAATTTTTAGCTTTCTTCATTTTTATCTTAAGCCTTTACGAGTTTGCTAATGTGAGAATTTATCAAACTGTTGTTGACATGTAAAAATGCGTGTTTAGCGGCACCTGTTTCTTACATCGCAAATATGTATTAAAATTCTGTATTATCTATCTCACAGTGTTTAAATGTCAAAAAGATGTCATTTACAAAGGGAAACAGACACCATTAACGTAAAAGTGTTTAATTTTTAGCTTTCTTCATTTTTATCTTAAGCCTTTATGAGTTTGCTAATGTGAGAATTTATCAAACTGTTGTTGACATGTAAAAATGCGTGTTTAGCGGCACCTGTTTCTGACATCGCAAATATGTATTAAAATTCTGTATTATCTATCTCACAGTGTTTAAATGACAAAAAGATGTCATTTACAAAGGGAAACAGACACCATTAACGTAAAAGTGTTTAATTTTTGGCTTTCTTCATTTTTATCTTAAGCCTTTATGAGTTTGCTAATGTGAGAATAAAGGAACCACTGCCTTGAAGTTATTCTCGTACAGGTTTGAATACTTCGTTTCTTGGTGATCTGACTGTTACGAGTGCTCGTCTTTTACAGCTTTTTTGATGTAACCTTCTTTTTATTGTTGACAAACTTAATTGATAGCCATGGCGATGCTTTAGCAACTCTAAGATTTCCAAATAAGTGAATCCATCGTTAAAATACTTAAATATATGCTCATCCATGTTGCTTGATTTCTAATGTCCTCTCGCTATATTTTATCGCTGCATGTGCATGTGCGTCAAGAGAAAATAAAATAGCCGAGTTAAAAAAAAAAAAATATTGAAAAATTTTTTTCAAAAAAGAAATAAATATTTCAAAAAAATTCAGAAGAGTTGCATAAAAAATAAAAAACGGAAAAGTAATAAAAAAATTCACAAAGTTTAAAAAACAATCCAGAAAAGTTGAATAAAAAAGCAAAAGTAAAGAAAAACATAGAAAGAAAAAACAACGATCGGTGAAAATTGTGACCCCTCGGGTCCATCGTAGAAAGCAGACATTATTAACGTAAAAGTGTTTAATTTTTAGCATTCTTCATTTTTATGTTAAGTCCTTATGAGTTTGCTAATGTAAAAATATATCAAACTGATGTTGACATGTAAAAATGCGTGTTTAGCGCCACCTGTTTCTTATATTGCAATTCTGTATATAAAGGAGGTTATCTACCTTAGTAAATTGAAGTATCAAGTAACGATGCATAGTTTATTTTAGACACCGCTGACGCAAAAGTATTTAATTATATGCTTTTCACATTGGCTTCTCACTTCTTTATGGTTATGCAAACTGAAGAATTTATCAAACTGTAATTTATCTTGCAAAATGTCTTATCTATCTCTTCTAGATCTATCTTAAAACGTTAATTTATCAGATCTACATGATGCTTGCATAGTTAATACTGACACCATAAATGCAAAGTATTTCATCTTATTTTATCCCCATTTTTCTCATAGGTTTTGATAAATATGTGATTGGTAGCTTAAATTTGTGAACTCCTTGCATTTCTTACAAAATTCCTTGTTTATCTGCATCTGTTTGTCAACTTGAAATTCTGCACTAAATGTTCTGTCGCATATTTTAAATTATGAAAAAGTCAAGTAAAAGAATTAATTTTGCCGGAGAATTAATTTAAGCAAATTTCTCAAATTTCTGTCAAATTGTTAGAAAATAGTTGACACTAAAGATATAAGGATGGTCGTTATTCGCGAAATTAGCAAAATTGTTTTCCGTAAACTTTAGGTATTTCCCCCCTTCTGTTTACACTGAAGAGCTTGGCATTGGAGAGGGCATGCAAGTCCAGGTAAATTAAATTCGTAGAGAAAGGCAGCCTAGAAATCAATATAATTAATATTTAAATTATAACAATCTTTTTTTATGTCTGTTACATAAAAGCCGTTAGAAAATGGTATAAATTGAGAATATCATGAAATTTCCTTTTTCGTAGAATTTACAAAATTCATTCTTGCGACATATCAGGACTTGCGAAATCTAACTCTCGCGGAAAATACCAAAGTTGGAAGTGCTTGGTCTCCCGCAAAGGTATTGAAAAACAATCGAGATTTGTATCGTTTAAATTAAATTATGACAAGATATTAAGCTATGACAAGATTTCTCTTTGGTTTTTTAGGACAATTTGTTGGCGGATAGATAACTTCATTTATAAACAATTCAATATCACTGACTAATAAATTAAACTCAAATCCACAAAACTGTGTTCATTCCATTCTAATGTCATTGATTTTTAACAGGATAAGGAATTCCAAACAAAATTATGAGCTAGTTATTTTATGTACTTACAAAGACATTTGATCAATTATACATACATTTACAAAGTGCAACTTGTACAACGCTCCTCCAACAGCTAATTGAATTCGCAGTAATCTAGACTAATTTTAACGCATTTACTCTAGAGAAACAAAAGTCAATGGATGAACATTGACGAAAGTTCCAAAGTTCCGTAGCAAAATAATGACTGACAATAAAAGTAAAGACGACAAAATAGTAATGTGTAGTGAGTTTCCCTAGAAGGATAATGGATAATGGATAAGGCGTCAAGGTATTTATTATCCATTTTATGTAAAAATTTGTTTATTTAAGCACGTAGTCTAAAGTAGCTAACACCAAAACTTTTGTAAATTGACACATGTATTAATTAACGCAATTTGGCGTATTTTTTTGTATGTAGTATGTATAGCTCTCAGAATTTCAAATTTTTATTACACGGGCAAACAACATTTTATATAAAGTATAGTAGACTATATTCGAACCTGCATATATTCAAAATTTTAGGTTATATGAAAAGATTGTATTTCCCGCTAAATTTTTTAACAGAATTTAACGTAAATTTCCCTCGGTTATTTGAAATTGCAGATATTCAAGGCTGTTATCTTACTCCCTGGACCCAATACTCACCCAGTTATTGAAAATTTAAGGCAAAAATAAGGTTTTTTAACTTTAAAAAAAAGTTTTGAAGATGAAAATATTCGTCTTGTTCATAAAAATATAACTATGTACAAAGCAACCTTTTCAACACTTCAATCATTTCTCCATTTCTAGAAAAGTAGAGCAAACAAGGAATCCTTATTCCTTGTCATGACCAAGATTTATAGCTTTTTCTGTGACTTTCGCTATGCAAATATTCAGTGGATCTAATTTGACAAAGTAAAATATGGTCTTTGCGTATTTTTCACTTGTTCCTTTTGGTAAATTCCCCACTACATTCTCTTTCTCATCTATAACAGCCACGGCAGTAAACACTATTGTGAAACAAAAAAGCCAGCTTTAATAAAAGATTTTTTAAGCATTCATAAGTTGTTTCTGGTATTATTATTAGTTAAAACAGTACAGTAGTATCTAAATATGTCTTTTTTTATAAACACCTCCAAAACCCGCCTGAATTTTTCAGTTATTCAAAATTTCGGTTACTCGAAGCAAATTCTTATCGCCCGTGGGGCTTTAATTAACTGGGAGTCTACTGCGCGATATTGTAAAAGTGTGTCACTTGTAGTTTTAATTTTACAGATGGAAAGTGACGATGTCAGGTTTCTGAACTGCTTTAATAAAGAATAACAGAAAAAAAAACGGAAAAAGTTTTCCCTGACATAACTGTGAAAAATATTATGTATAAAACTTTAAGAACAGGAATAAGTTTTTTTCTTTTAAGAAATACATTGCTATTTTTGACCCAATCTTTCAGGTTCATGAAAGCCTTTTTGGCATCCTATGACTTTTTATGGCATATAATACATTTGGAATAACTAAAATGTAGGCGCTAAAGCCTTTAAGATCACTAACTTTAACGATAAAAGGCTTGTCCTTCCGCCAAAACTAATATTTACTTTTTATTTTGAGGCAACGAATATTAATTACTGCTACTTTTTGAGAAAGTGTAGCTGCTTTTTACCTTTTACTCACGCAAGCATCGGCTTAGATTCTACACGCTTTTTAAGACACTTGAATGCGGGCGCCGATATTAAGATAAGGTTTGGTTGTACCATACATGATATAAGTTCTCTTTCGTAACCTGTCTGTAAATTGTGTAGTTTTGGTAATAATCACTGCAGTTTGCGATTGTTGTCCCATACCATCGCTTGTCCTGTTCGATTTTTTGGAAATATATTATCAGAACATTTTATGTAAAATTCCATTCTGGTCCCCCTTCAACTCTGTTTGGTTAAGAGCTATTTTTATGTATAACTTTGACAACAAAAAGATCAAATTAGGAAAACCGTTATTCGAAGGTATTTCTCTTGTGGGAATTTGTTATGTTCCACTCCATAATTTCATTTTGCACTTTTTTGTGATTCAGAAAAAGCGCACCAGTCACTTGTAAGCTACACGTTTGTGAATTAATGTATTTTGCATGAATATCCAATTCCTGAATTAGCCAGGACTAGGAGTTTCTTTAATTTTTTCAGCAAATGTATACTTAATAAAATATTTTAGTGACACGTATCAAAAATCTCACTGATATTATAAAGCAAATCAACAATACTTATTAAACCAACCAAAAGTCTTTTATTCATTCGCCATATATGGGCTACACATAGAGATAAAATAAATTATATCTATGGCCTACAATACTATTGTGTTTAAATGTCCTGTAAATTGCATGCAGATTGCATGCACGTATTTTTTACCATTTAGATTTTACACTTTATGGTATTATAAGTTAAGTAAAATAAATCTGCAGTGAAACCGTTTTGAACACAAAGAACACGGGTATTAGTATAAAGGATTGTTAGCGGCTCATGAAAAAAACCACGTGTTTGTTCGTCTTTTAATTTTACAATTTCCGTCACAACAAAGTTTTTTCGTGTGTTTTCAGAATTACATTTTTCTTGCGGCCAAAATAATATATGTAGAGATCTTAAATAAAAATTGCAAAACCTCCAAAATAAGTTTTAACGGAATATTCTGGTTAGTAGTTACTCAGAAGTATATGTTAACAAAAAACAAAACATAAAAAAGAAAAATCAAATGTAAAGTTTGTTTTTTTTCCGGTTCCGCTAAACCCACGTTTTAACACACGTAGAAATTTATAGTGTTTATGGCTAAAATAAAGCAAAGGAAAGCAAAGTAAGGAAGTTTATCGGCCTTGTAGTAGATGTGATGCATATATGACAGACTAAAAACACTTTTATTTTTCAAAAATTTTGGTTCCGCTAAAGCCACAATTTTACAATTGTGTTTGTTTAAAATTTGTGGTTTAGCGGCACCAAAATAAATCACTTTTAAATACTTAGAAACACTATTTTATGGGCATAGCAGCAATAAATTTACCGGCACCAAATTTGGTGCCGATAAAATAGTTGGTGCCGCTAAGGCAGTGTTTATACACACTTTGGTGCCGGTAAACACACATTGGTGAAAACAAACAAACAAACAAACAAACAAACAAACAAACAAACAAACAAACAAACAAACAAACAAACAAACAAACAAACAAACAAACAAACAAACAAACAAACAAACAAACAAACAAACAAACAAACAAACAAACAAACAAACAAACAAACAAACAAACAAACAAACAAACAAACAAACAAACGAAGCATGGCTTCGTGTTCTTATATGAATGGTTATTTATTTGGACGTAGGCCATAGTCGTGTTTCTTTTGTATAACAGACAAACAAACAGAATAATGCGTTTCGTGTTCTTATACAAGTTCTTCGTCTGGATGTGGGTTGCATATTAAGTTTTCCTATTGAGGTAATCGATAATTTAATTAGAAGTATGTCAACACTAATAGACATAGTGGTGAAGGCTAAGGGCCAGAGAATAAAGTGTTAATTTGAATAACGTCTTATGCGCATGAATCCGTGCACAGCTATTTACCGTGTGGTTCTCAAAATACCAGGTTGGTGTCTGGCACGGTATAATCCACCAGTAACAACTTTAGTGTAAAAAAATTTGCATAGTAAGGTGCACGAGATTCTTGCGTTTATATATATTACGACATCTAATTTATGTTGAGGTATTTACGACATCTAATTTATGTTGAGGTCTATTTTGTGTAGGTAAAGGTTGCATTTGTCTTTTAAAAAATTTATAAAGACAACAAAACTCTCTAAGACATTGCACATAAGGAAAACAGAAGATTTTTTCCACACGTTACCGATTGTAGCTAGATAGACACAACTTCAACATAAAAATAAATAATATTGGCCAGGATAAAAAGCTGTTATACCAAACTGAATGGTAATTACTAAGGCTAGCTAGCTGTCCGTAGCATGCTCCTTAAAAATATTCGTTTCTAGCCAAAAATCCTAAAAATGGTGTGTTCAAGATTTGTACCTGGATAAAAAACGTGACAATATTTATCTTAACAAGTAAAAACACAAAAAACAAATATTACAAAAATAAAAACCTTTTAGAAGACAAAACGGTCAAACAGCCTACAACCCAAACACTGACTACAACCACTTTCAAAAGCAAAATGGTTTTCGTGATGATGTTCCTTCGTTGGCATGTCCAGGCCGCGAAAATCTTGGATTGGTTTTTCAAAGAATCAGGCGTTTTGATTAGTATAATACGTGCGAGTGGTCAAAACAAAGTCAGTAAACTGTCCCATTTGTATTCTGTGGCTCCTGAGCGGAATCGGCGATTAACATCACGGGGGCTAATTACTATTAAATGTGGCGAATTAAAACAATGCATTTATTTTAGTCACTTAATTTATGTTTCTTAATTATGGTAATAAATTAAAGTAATTAAATTAATTAAGGAAATAAATTAATTTCTTAAATTTATTTCAATCAATTATAAAGTTTTTGACTAAACAAACCCCTATTTCCTAAAAACTCGCAGAAAGTTCAAAAGAATATCGGTAACCCTTTTGAACACACAGACAGACGACGGCTATTATTATAGAGACTAGCCGGGAAACCCGGCGTCAAAACGCCGGGGTAAGCCACAAGTAACTGTTGTTGAACACCCTGAAGCGCTTAATAAGGACCGCTAACACGGTCATGTGAAGCGCTTTAGTACGGGTATACAGTATGTCGTGAAACTGTGCGGCCTAGCGGTGAAGACCAAGTGGAGTGCATAATAAAAACGGCAAACAGTGTCACACATTTAGGTGGAGCGCTTTAGGTATGCAGTATATATGTTGTTAATCGAGTAAAGCGCACATAACATTATATTGTTTCGGTTGTAATGTATTTTTGAAAATATAACTTTACTGCAACTTTAGCCTAAATAAAAGCACAGTTTACATCCCGTGTTGTTAACCCGTAATAGCAAAAACAATTAGTCAATATTATTTTATTTTGCGGAAAAAGTTTCAGTAAACAGTAACAAATTAATCGTGACAGTGGACTTAGCGCTTAGTACAGGTAAACCGTGTTGCACATGAGTATAGCTGTAACACAATTTTTATAAAAACTTATCGCAACTTTGGTTAAAAAAAATTCAGGAAACCGCCTGTCGTTATCATGTTCAGTTAAAAAAATCTGTGTCAATTTTATTTTGCAGCACAAGTTTTCATAGCAGTAATAAAATTGGTACCGTTGTTACCCCGTCATAGCAAAAGGAATTAGTCAATATTATTTTATTTTGCAGAATAAGTTTCAGTAAACAGTAACAAATTAATCGTGACACTCAGGTAAACCGTGTTGCACATGGGTATATAGGTGTAACACAATTTTTTTAAAAACTTATCGCAACTTCGGTTAAAAAAAATTCAGGAAACCGCCTGTCGTTATCATATTCAGTTAAAAAAATTCTTGGCAATTTTATTTTGTAGCGCAAGTTTTCATAGCAGTAATAAAATTGGTAGCTGCCTAACTGCTGAACATAAGAATTGTGTTGCAGTCAAACAGCATTTGGCTACTTTCACTTTTTAGCAGGATGTAGCTAAAAGAGGAGCTAGGTAGGTAGACTCGACTTCAACATAAAAATAAATAATAATGTACCAAACTGAATAAAAACTTTAAAAGTATATGTAGGAATAAATAAAGCTAGCTATAGACCTTTTTGAATGTTTACATTTTCCGCGGTAAGCCCTTCTGGCTCTAACAACTGCGTGGCAGGCAGAAAGATGCGGAAGCTTGCTGAAGAAAGTTATTTTTCAGCCCATTTCTTTCTACGGAAATATTTTTGAGGCTTTAAACTATTATCGAGTGTAGATGGGTAACTTCTGACTGACATATATTCATATAAAGTCGTAATGGTACCTTTGTGCGAAGAAACAGACTAAAAAGGACCTCACTTCACCTAGCGCCCCCATCTTTTTGCCTGCCACACAATTGTTAAAGCCGAAAGGGCTTACCGCGGAAAATGTAAACATTCAAAAAGGTCTATAGCTAGCTGTCTTAAGCATGTTGTTTCAAAATCTACGTTTTTAGCTAGCTAGCTAAACACTTAAAATTGGTTTGTTTAAGATTTATACATGGCTAGAAAACGTGATGAAATATTAACCTTAACATGTGAAAACACACAGAAAATAAATATTCCTATAGGTACAAAGTATTTAGAGAGAAAAGGATCAAAAGGAGACCTACAAACCTCACAACATCACTGCTAAACCAAAAATGACCTTGTAAGTTAAGCATGGGTCCTCCGTCGGCATGCTGAGGCCGCGGATTGGTTATTAGTGCCAATCGAGCCTCGTGATTGGTTAATAACGCGTGAGCGGTAAAAACAAAGCCGTAAAAAACGGGGTCTGCCGGGGATCCAAAATAAAGCAGCAGGGCTGCGGGGATTTTCCGTCCCCCTGCGATTGAGATCACGGGGGTTAATTATTATTATTAAATTTAGCGTATTAACATAATGCACTTATTTTAGTCACTTAGTTTATTTTTTAATTAAGGTTAATAAATTATAGTTATTAAATTAATTCAGGAATTAAATTAATTTCTGAAATTTATTTTAATCAATAATACGATTTCCAATTAAACAACCCCCTGTTTTCTAAAAGGTCGCGGAAAGATCAAAGGAATATCGGTAACCCTTTTGAACACACAGACAGAATACGGCTATTATAATAGAGACTAGTCGTTAGCCCGTGGAAAAATCCACGGGTTCGCCCGTCGCAGCTAAGCTACCATTTTGCGTGACAGACAGACGGACAGACGTATACGGGCATTATAATATAGATAGCCGGGAAACCCGGCGTCGAAACGCCGGGGTAAGCCAAACGTCAAGGTGTGATCCGGCGTTGAATACTCTTAGGAGCGCTTAATAAGAGCCTAAACTGTGTCACACGATCAGGTGGAACGCTTTAGTACAGGTATACAGTATGTCGTAAATCAAGTAAAGCGCATACACCATTATGGCCGGGGTAAGCCAAACGTCAAGGTGTGATCCGGCGTTGAATACTCTGAGGAGCGCTTAATAAGAGCCGTAAACTGTGTCACACGATCAGGTGGAACGCTTTAGTACAGGTATACAGTATGTCGTAAATCAAGTAAAGCGCATGCACCATTATGGTGTTGCGACTGTAACATAATTTTCAAAAAAATAACTTTAACGCAACAATAGCTGAAATAAAAACAGAGTTTACAAAGCGTTGTTACTCCATTATAGCAAAAACAATCAAACAATATTATTATATTTTGCGGAATAAGTTTTTGTAAAAGTTAAAAAATTAATCGTGACACCAAGCTGAGCGCTTAGTACAGTTAAACGGTGCTGCACAGACGTATAGGGATAATACCCTTTTGAAAAAAACTTTCTCGCAGACTCTGTTTAAATTAAAACACAAGAAAAAGTCCATTGCTAACACAGGGCTGAGGAGTTAGTTCAGGTAAACAGTGTTGCCCATCCGTACAGGCGTGATACTCGAGAAAGTTTAAAAATTAGTACAGGTTTTACAAAAAACAGTCTGTGGTTAAAACTGGGCTAACCGCTTAGTACAGTTAAACAGAGTTGAACAGGCGTATAGAAGTACCCTTTTCCAAAAAAACTTCATCGCAACTTCGGTTTAAATGAAAACACAGGGAACAGCCTGTCGTTACCCGTCCAGCTAAAACAATTGCTCAGCCATTTAATTTGCAGAAAAAGTTTCAGGAAAACAATAACAGATGCTAGCTACCTAGCTAACTGCATTTAGCATAAGAATTATCGCTTAAGAATATTGTTGTGGCCAAACTGCATTTTTATCTTTATGCTCTCACTCTTTAGCCAAGGATAGGAGCTAGCTAAATGGCTACAGTATCAACATAAAAATAAATGTTGGGTAGGATAAAAAGCTCTTATACCATACAGATTAGTAATAGAAGGCTCTAGCTAGCTAGCCTTCAAAATCTTCGTTCCTAGCCAAAAATCCTAAAAATGGTGCGTTCAAGATTTGTACATGGCTAAAAAACGTGACAATATATTTATCTTAGCATGTATAAACATACAGAAAACAAATATTTCCAAAGTAAAAAGCTTTTAGAACACAAAAAGGTGAAACAGATCAACAACAAACCTAACACTACTGACCACGACCACTTTCAAAACCAAAATGGCCTTCGTCGTCATGTTTGTTCGTTGGCATGTCCAGGCCGCGAAAATCTTGGATTGGTTTTTCAAAGAATCAGGCGTTTTAATTGGTACATACGTGCGAGCGGTCAAAACAAAGTAAGTTAAACTGTCAGTAAAACTGTCCTATTTGTTTTTTGTGGCTCATGAGCGGAATCGGCGATTGACATCACGGGGGCAATTATTATTAAAAATGGCGTATTAAAATTATGCATTCATTTTAATCACTTATTTTATTTTTTTAATTAAAGGTTAATAAATTGAAGTAATTAAATTATTTAAGGAAATAAATTGATTTCTGGAATTTATTTTAGTTAATAATAAGATTTACGATTAAACAACCCCCTGTTTTCTAAAAAGTCGCGGAAAGATCAAAGGAATATCGGTAACCCTTTTGAACACACAGACAGAATACGGCTATTATTATAGAGACTAGTCGTTAACCCGTGGAAAGATCCACGGGGTCGCCCGTCCTTTATATATCGCATTTCGTGTTTCCGTAACAGGACGCGACTTTCGCGGACAGACAGACAGACGGAATACGGCTATAAGAGATAGTCGTGTAAAATCCACGGGTTCGCCCGTCCTTTAAATTTACCCGGCGCAACAAAGTGGTTAAAAATACATCGCATTTGATATTCGTGTTTCCGTAGCACGATTTTCTAACTCAGCGGGGGGTCCGCGCAGAGACAGACAGACGACGGCTATTATTAAAGAGACTAGTCGGTGGCCCGTGAAAAACTTCACGGGTTCGCCCGTCCTGTTTATACAGCATTGCGTGCATCTCGCTACTTGCGGTACCACTTTGCGTGACAAACAGACAGACGTATACGGGTATCATAATATAGTTAGCCGGGGGACCCGGCGTTGTAACTGTGCGACGTCTTGTTCAAAGCTCTGTAAAGGGCGTAATAGGAGCCGCAAACTGTGTCATACAATCAG
The DNA here is from genome assembly GCA_030067915.1 of Hydractinia echinata. Lineage (NCBI taxonomy): Eukaryota > Metazoa > Cnidaria > Hydrozoa > Anthoathecata > Hydractiniidae > Hydractinia > Hydractinia echinata. The sequence goes on from JASGCC010000060.1 coordinate 1,955,162, forward strand.
GTGGAGCGCTTGAGTACAGGTATGCAATATGCCGCAAATTGAGTAAGGCGGACACAACATGATAGTTTTTCGTGTATAATATATTTTTTAAAGAATTAATTTAATGCAACTTTGGGTGAAAAAACAACACAGTTTACAACTTGTTACTCCGTCATAGCAAAACCAATCATACAACATTGCTGTATTATGTAGGAAAAGTTCCGGTGAAAGTTTAAAAATCAATCGTGACACTGGGCTAAACACTCAGTACCGGTTAACAATGTCAAACCCATGTGTAAATCCTTTCCAAAAAAACTTTATCGCAACTTCAGCTTAAATAAAAAAAACCAGCAAATAGCCGTTGTCAACACCAGGCTGAACGCTTTACTGGTAAACCTGGTCACACATGAGTATAGGCGTAATACCATTTCCAAAAAACTTTATCGCAACTTCGGTTAAAAAAAATTTAGGAAACCGCATGTCGTTATCCTGTCCAGTTAAAAAAATTACTCAGCAATTTTATTTTGCAACTTAAGTTTTCATAAATAAAAGTTGTAGCTATCTAACTGCATTTAGCATAAGTATTATTAAGAATTTTGTTGTATGAGCCAAACTGTATTTGACTCCTTTCAATTTCTAGTCAGATGCAGCTAAAGAGCTAGCTAGATAACGACAACCCCAAATACAAATAAATAATAATATACCAAACTTAATAGTAACTTTAGAAGAATGAAAATAAATGATGATAGCCAGCTAGTTGGCTGGCTTTGATGCTTCCTTAATATACGTTTGCAGCCAAAATCGTAAAACTGGTTTGTTTAGGATTTATATAAGGCTAGGGAACGTGTTAATATATTCATCTTAACGTGTAAACATACAGAAAATAAATATTCCTATAGATACAAAGTATTTAAAAAAGGGATAGGTCAAGAGAAGACCTACAAACCTGACACCATCTCTTCCAAACTAAAATGGCCTTCGCAGCATGTTTCCGTTTTGTTCGGGTTCTGACGTGATTCCGAATTAAGCTGCGTCCAACCGATAAACAGAAATCCGTAAAAATCGAGTTCTGCGCTATATTTGCGAAAAAAGCTGCGCGCTACCACACAGAATACGGCTATTATTAAAGAGATGCACAATATTAAAAAAAAATAAATTAAAAAGTGAAGTATTTTGACAGCACTAAACTCCCAAAATAAAGGTTAATAATGACAGACAAAAGCGTAAAACGATCACATTGATCACTTTGATGCCTAGTGTTAATTTGGTGGAAAACTGTTTTAGAACAACTCAAAGATGTAAAGTGCTGCGCAAGACCCTGGCTGGTGGAAGACTCATTGTCAATTGACACAAGTAGTATAACATTTCATAACATTGAAAGATCAACTTGTGAGGATTTCCTGAAACTTGACATATAATGGTATCTATTAACCCTAACCTCAGTAAATAGTCTAAAACCACGTACAGGCTGGCTACTGCTGTTACTTTCAATTACTTTCTAATTCCTTGCATTCAAGTATTTTAAAAAAAAGGCTAAGTTGTTTCGAATAAATTTTTATTAGTGCTTTCGGTCGTTTCCGCGGCCATCATACAACATATATTAAAATACGAAGTTATAAGTAAACTAACCAAATATGGTAATACATTTTCCCAGACGAATATTTACAGTTTATGAAACAGATATGATGGAGATGACGGGATGTTCTTATTAATTACAGGTTTCTTCCTACAGATCATCAAGGTCTCCTTAATCTCTAAAAGAAAATTATTGGGAGTCGATGTGATGACAAAATCCTTAAAGGAAGCTAAACCGCAGAGAAAAAGGTATTCCTTGACGGCTGATAATTGAACAACTTTAACAGCCTGACCTGTCACAGGGGAAATTCCCAGATGTTCAGAGACCCTTACTTTCAAACGTCAGTTAATTTTGCCAAACACGGTCCTTACTTTTAAAAAATGTAGGCAAACGTACTGGGGAGCGAAACGCCACTTTAAGACTGCAGGCCGTAAGAGATTTATTAGCAGACTTGATCAGTCTAGTGCGTAGTTATAAGGACAAAGTTCCCAAATACCGCAAAAATATATATAATGGTTTCTTTTCTACCAAACAAGTTTGAGTTGAGAAATTGTGAGATGATGCATGATTCATGGACCATGTTGCCATCTGAATTCTAATTCTAGATGAATGGAAGAGGTTGATTACAAAAGATTTTTCAAAAACATTTTTTAGTATCTGAAGTTGATGGATATTCATTACACAGACGTGATGATGGCTGTAATATCAGCGTCAATAACGTTAATGTGGATAATCACTGGATTGTTTCTTATCACCCATGGCTCTACAAGAATTTCAGTTCACATATGAGCCTAAATCTTTCCATTTCTGTCACGTCTGGGAATATCTGTATATATTTATAGAGGTCATGATTGTGTCAACATTGAGATCAACGAACGTATTGATCATGATAAGGTGGAGACATTTTGGATGCTCAATATGCCAGTGCGCAAAAATCAGTATGGCGTCTATTTAAATTTAACATGCACCAGCAATCTCGTGTTATGCATAAATTTCCAGTTCACTTGCCTAATAATTATATTGTTTATTTTCAGCAGGGACAAGCTGAAGACACTGCAAACATTTTTACAGGTACAAAAAGAACACAAAACATTCGAATATCCATGTATAAAATATTTTTAAAATATTTTTGAGCCAAAATTTATGCTTCGTCAGAAGAAGACTCTATAACACAATTTCGAAGCCGTTTTGCTTGTTGCTCATGGTGGCGATGAATGGTGATATTAAAAGCGCAGTGGATTTAAAATTATCAACATTCCTTGCTGTTTTTTGAGTCTATATGTAGCTAGCTATGTTACCAATTCTTTGTCGAAGTTGTTTGTTTACATTTGTGACAACCGCTTTGCTACGAGGTTAAAAGTTATACCGTAGTGCAGGCTTTTTAGCCAATCAGCGCATCGGATTTCCCGTACAAACCGTTTAAAAATAGCTATCAGTTAATACTCACCAATTTGAATGTGGTTAAAGAAGTGAATAACTATTCGAAGTTGTGGTTAAATGTAACAAGCAATGTCTAATGATAAAATTGTAATAAAAAAATCTGTAAGATAGAATGTTACAAATTTATCCATTATGCGCCATGTTTGTACCGTTAAACTAGGAACCTTATAAAGCATCCTTATCACCACAGATTTATAAAAGAAAGATATGATAACCTAACTGACAGGAGTTACAATGTTAATAAAATTGGGCTCAAAATGATTTTCATGAAAAATATGCCATGTTGTTTCAAGGTATTTTTTTTCTTTCATTTTAAGACATTTGTTTTCTCAATGTTCAAATACTTATTAACATTCCTCCCGCAAAGTTGACACAGATCGCGATCCACGTGCAGAGGATAAAAGCTTTTGCCCGAATGATCAAAATAGCTGATAAAATTTTAAAGCATGCAGAAAGTTGGACGACTTCCTCTTACACAGGGCTTTCTTAATAATCAATATGTCAGAGTTTTTTTTTTTTTGCTAGTCATTCTTCCTCCTTTGACACACCATGTTTCTAATAAGTGCTACAAACAATTTGGTTTGAACTTTATCTCGCCCTCCTCAAATACGCAGTTTACGAATGTGCAAGTAATGCAACTAGAAACGCGGCTTATGTTTTTATTAGTATCTGGGTCGGTATTATATCAACAAACGCGGTAAATTTGCGTCACGTGTGACTTCAAACCGACTGCGGTAACAAATATTCAGTTGAGTTTAAATGTTCACATGAATCCTTAGCCGGAAAATGAGAGAGTGTTACGAATTTTGGGAGAAGATTTAAAAGCTTCCCATTTTGTGCTAAATGTTGTAAAAACGGATATTTTTTGCCAGTTGTCAAAGAATCACCACATTCTTTAACAAAAAACAAAATCCGGCTTAAATCATCTTTATTTTGTTGAAGACACCACATTAAAACTACCAAGATAAAACTGCGTGGAGGAGATTGAAGTAAGGCCATGTATTTGTCACTATCGCCGAAATTTCCAAATTAAGGTTAGTTTCAGACCTCTGACAAGTAAACAAAATTTAAGACATCAAAAAGTTTGAATACGAGAATCTTCAAACAGTTATTTGAACGAACCTACTTTTTCAAGACATTCGACCTAAAAGACGGATAACATCACGTGCCAATAGCCAAATCCTACAGAAAGTATTTAAGTTTCGCTTGGAAATTTACTGAGGGAGACACGAGGTATTGTCAGTTTTCCATTTTACCTTTTTTTGGTTTAGCCACAGCTTGCTATGCATTTACAAATGTCTTGAGACCGTTTATTACTCGATAAGACCCGTGGAAAAACCCACTTAGGCAGAGGAAAAATAGAAAAGAGCCATCCTTTAAGTTTGAGAAACTTACCCAATCAGATCCAAGGTTGTACCTAGTTACCCATTTGGGGGGGATGACTGATGTCACCACCTCGTTTCCATGTTACTTGGCCTTAGAGTTTTAAGTGCATTGCAATGTCTTCATTAACTTTAGTTTAACTTAAGCTATTGATGTTAGATTACCTTATTGACGTTGTGCCGTAACGTCAGAAAATTTAATGAAAATGAAAACACCCACTTTGCCTGTTACAGACAGACACACACACACATACGCGCATGAATGACTTATGGGGACATCAGTGTCAGTCAGCGTTATGGGACAATTCGCGTGATTTTTTTAATTTACTTTTATTTATATTTCAATGAAAATTACTTTGTGGTAACTAAGGACAACATGTAGTGGTCTTATTACAACATACATCGCTTAAAAAAAACTTACAAACTCAAATAAATCGATTTAAATCATACAGGTGTGAGTTAGTGTTATGGGCCAATTTTTATTAAACGTATGTAAATTTATATTATACATATTGTTTTATTACCATCATATTAGAAATACTTTTTTTTGTCAAACATATTTCTCTGTCCCATAAGTTGTGTGTGTCCCATAAGTTGTGTGTGTCCCATAAGTTGCGTGTGTCCCATAAGTTTGTGTGTGTCCCATAAGTTGTGTGTGTCCCATAAGTTGTGTGTGTCCCATAAGTTGTGTGTATATTTCTTTAGACTTCGGCCACGTCGGCACTTGCCCTAAGTAGAATTTTCCAATGGGAAAATTCTGTGTATCTAAAACTAGTTATTGGTCTAAAAGCATTGCATAATTTTATTATAAGCGTTTAATAAGGTTCCTTTGCGCCCAGGATCCGATTTTATCTCCACTCAGGAGTGTTTGCTAAGGCTCGACTCTCCTTCGATGTGCTTTGCCGAAGTACTATGTTTTTCACAAAGAGTAGTTCAACAGCCAGAAACCTGACACGTCCATATACACGTATGTGACGGAAGTGCACCCAACGTCAGTATTATTGCACACTGACACGCAGCATATAACAATGTTTGTGAAACAGTATTATATAACTACGGAGGTGCACAACTACTCTCATGTTGTATAACATTAAGGTCGTGCCAGCGTCAGAAGTTACCTGGCCATATACCTTCTATAGAGGTATACTTTTCCCTTTTTGACAGCACAAATGTATCATATTATACAACATGGTGGATAATAAATATAACTTCTAGTAATTTTCAGATAAAGAGTAAAGATAATTTTCAAATCCAAAGCAAAAGTGCTTTAAAATTAGATTCGCGACATATTTATATATTTCGATATGATTGTTTATCATGTCGTGGACCTGAGGATTTATGTTCGGCGACGTTTCGAGAGATCCTTCTCTCATCATCGGGCGATGCGAATGAGATGAAACATTCGTTTTATAGTATTATTTCGGATCGAAATATCCGGACCTTGATGTAAACACTTCACATCTGGATCGTTCCATCAAATACTCTTGCTCTAGAAAAGCAACATACAGCTGACCATGAGAAATACATAGCCTGCGCAACAATATTCCAACCTTTTCAAATGTTTGACCTTGTGCCTTGTTTATTGTCATAGCATAAGACAGCCTTAGTGGAAGCTGTCTGCGACGTAAAACAAAAGGCATATCTGTATCCGAAGGTGCAAGTTGTACCCTTGGAATAAGTACCCTATCTCCAATGGCATTGCCAGTGAGTACTTCAGCATCGACACAGTTGTCATGAAGACGTCTTATAATTTAGGCGAGTGCCATTACATAAACCATTTTTTATGTTTATGTTTCTTAATAACATAACAATGGCACCTGTTTTTAATTTAAGGCAATGAGGAGGCATAACTGAAGGTGTGACACTATTTAAAAAATTCTACCGGATATTGATTCCATTCCTCCCTCATCATCACACACAACATCATCTGCACTAAAATAAACTTTTTCTACACCAGGCAACAGCGCCAACACCTGATCATTAATGATAAGTGAGTCATCAATTGTAGGTGTTAGTACCATAGAAGATGCCATAATTTCCGGTGAAAGATCCCTAAACAAAGTATCAACAATACATTCATTTTGTATCACACATTGGGGATGGCACTTCAATTGCACCTTGGAAAGGTTCTGGCTCCCGAACAGGTAAAACACCTTTCCCAAGTTGCAGAAGCCATCCAGCAAATTGTTGTTCTCCTGGCCTTGTTCTCATGTTTCGATGTAATCGAAATTCTTTAACCAAGTGCCATAATGGAGAAACTTTTTAAACACATGTCCACAATTTCAGTTGGGTTTCCTTTTCTGACAACAGGCAGTAACTGTGAAAAACCATCACCTAAAAGAACAACTTTAACTCCAAATGGAAGCTAATTATTACAAATATCTTGTAGAAGACGATCTATTGCATGAAAAGAATGCTTAGGAATCATGGCAGCTTCATCAAGTAAAAAGAGACTCTTTTGTCGCAATTCTGCAGCAATACGCAGAAACCGGGGTTATGCGGCATGTACTGTTCTCTACAATAGGAACAGTTTAAACCGGAATAGTCCTATGAATGGTGGTACCCCTTCTTTCAAAAGTGTTGCTGCTATGCCAGTAAAATGCAGCAGTTCCAAACTTGAAAACCTCTACCTGTAAGTTCAGAAATAAGGTAATTATAAGTAAAGGTTTTACCACTACCACCAGCACCTTCTAAATAAAACAGACGGTTGTTTTGGGCTGCATTGTTAGCAACATTTACAACAGCTTCTATGACTGCATCAGCCAGTGCAGTCTGTTCGTCAGTAAGTTGAGTCCTTAGTTGAGAAGCTCTTTCAGCCTCCATAGCTACATCAATGCTTTCAGCTGGGGGTAATTCATCTAAATGAGGAAGATTATATTCAGTAAGAGATTTACCAAATTGCCTAAGTACAGAATTAAGATCTTGAAGCAGCCTGTACTCAGCCTGTTCCTCATTCATTTGGCGAATATAATCTTCATACACTGCATCCTTGTACTTGTCCACAAAGTAAAAGGATCAGAAAGGTTCGCACTGAGTAAGTATCACGGCAAAGAGTTGCCTCAATTGTCGAGGCATCTGAAAGTTAACAGCTTCCCTGCAAAGTATTGTTCCATTCAGTATCATCTTGCAGGAGACCACGCAGTAAACAGGCGTCACGAAATGTTTCAGCAACATTGCCATTGACAGTTCGTAAATCTTCAAAAGAAGTTGCAACCAGGTGTATGCAATAGCAACATACGTAAGTAAAAAAGCTCACCTGCGCGAGGACTTACACTATAAATTCGGGACAACAATTTTACCATGACCGCGTTTGTCTTGGTTTCCAAACTTTGTTCTTATGAAAAACAAAATGAAGAGGAATATCTGGATACATATATTGGCGAGCATCATGATTCTCTGCATTTAACACAAACCAAGCTGTTAATTTTGTAGCCTGATCTGCAGCTCTGTGCAAAGCCTCTCAGCCTGTCCCTTGCTGAAAAAAAAAACAAATATGGTTATTTGGCAAGTGCACTGGCAATCTATGGACAACATGAGATTGTTGGTGCATGTTAAATTCCAAAAGACGCCATATAGCTTCCGGTGCACTGACATACCGCGCATCTAAAAATGTCTGCACCTCATCATGATCAATACGTTCATTGATCTCAATCTCGATAATGGTATATATATATATATTATTATTGAGCTGAAACTTCGTAAAGCTTGAATGAATGTCATATCTTTATATATCAAGGTTTTATACTAAAAGCTTTAACAACATGATAGCTCATTGATCAAGGTTACTATCAAGATTTCAGCAAAGCCACTGTGATTAACCAAAACTCAATTATTACTTCCTATCTTGTTGTTCGAAAACATGCTGTTCATAACTATTGATCAATCCAATAATAATTTAACTGAAACTGAAACTGAATACCTGATCATCTGAAATGGGGAATGTTATTTGATGCATTCACCACGAAAGTATTTTTTTATATATTTATGTGTAGCTACTTAAGCATAATGGACTACGACACATAAAATTCATAAAAAACTTAAGAATTTCCTTGTCATTTCCTGCCACTATGGGCATGGCTAATTATTTTAAAAAGGTAATGCCAGGCCAGGTTAGAAAACATCCTATTGTGCTATACCCACCTCAAATTATCCTGAACAGACATGATTGAGCAAAATATAATCTCATATGTGTGTTCTGACCTGGCTTGTCCATCTTATTGATTAGATTTATCTTCCAATAATCAGAAGCTTTTTGTCGATTTCCCATACACAATTTTGTATTTTCTGCCTTTTCCAATTTAGATTTAAATTTTAGATTTTAAGTCATCGTATAAAAAGTCTTCAATGTCTTGCGAAAAGCCTTCTGTATCAATTTATCTTGTTTGAAAAGTTGATTATGATAAATTTTTTTTTCCTGGCGTAATAATAGGATAGATTTCCATCCTTTTTTTTGGAATATCACCTTACCTCATACTTAGTTGATTTATGATGTTTTTTCTAAATTTTGGCGTAATAATAGGATAGATATGTATCTTTATTTCCTAAATGTGAAAATTCCTCATACTTAGTTTATTATGATACTTTTACTAAATTTCTGCGTAATAATAGGATAGATTTGCATCATTTTTTTTTTAATGAATTGATATATACATAAAAAGTTGTTTGTACGAGTCTTCATTATACGAATTATATTTTTTCTGAATTTAATCAGTTGCAGTTCATTTGTTTCGAAATATTCCCAAAAAGTTTTTTGCAGAGTATTGAATCCCTCTTCAATAAATGCAAGTAAATGTTTTACTGGCATCTATTGTAATTGGTGTTACTAAAGGAAGAGACATTTTCAATGCTTGTTATGTTTAGCTCCTCAGTTGTGTTGAAAGTCATTTCTTCAATTGAAACAGTTTCATTAAAGCTTGAAAAGCCGCTATTATCAGCTTGATTAGGTGTATTGATCTCTAACTTTTTATTGCTGACAACTAAATGAACAACTGTTCTATAAATTAATAAATGTTTGAATGGCTATAAACGTTTGCATGAGACACTTAAAATTATCCGTGTTTGTTTATAGAATATCAGTTTTTTTCAGGCGATAGAGGCAGCCAGAGATACCATTTTTAACTTTTGTTTACTTCCCGTTTTCAAATAGTGATTGGCTAAAAAACAGCGTGTCACGTCATTTTTAACTTGTGCAAAATACTTGCGGCAAGTTCATAACAAATTTTGCTCTTGTAAAGTTTATATTTTCACGTCCAAACTACAGCTTTTTAGACGTTTAAAAGTCTTTCAATAACCTTTCGAAGATTTTCTAAGAATTATTTATTCTATCCACAACTAGATTAAATTGATGAATCGTGTAACTTGCTTTGGCGTAAGCCTCACGGTGTTCGCAGAAGTAGGCAATGTGTTTAAGGAATTTGACACAAAACTGGCGATGTTGCACACTTGTTCGGTTTACTTTTATTGGCTAGAATTAGACGAAAGGTTCCGACAAGTTAATAAGAAGCATTTCCAAACCGAGATTAACGTTAAAAAGTGATTTCCTAGATTTATTGGACACTTCTTGTCATGGGGAGTGATAAAAATGTAACATTTTATCCAAAATTCAGGCATTTTGGTTTCGATTATCTCTACGTCCTCTAATATAAGCGAGATTAGTAATTGGGATGAACAACCTTATTTTTACAAAAGCGGCACTTTTTAAACTTGTTTACTAGTGCTAAATCTCGAAATTTAGTGTTTTTGATTCCTAACTTTGAAGGCTATCTACATAGTGAAGATAGAGCTTTACGAAGTCTAAGCAATGGAAAACGAGAGAACCATGGTCACTTTTACTAAAATAAATAGCCCAATGAAAAGAAACATGTTTTTACAAACTTTTTTGAAGAAAATTTTGAGCGAATTTTTGGCGCACAAAATGGCGGGGACGCGCCTTAACGAACCTGAGTAGGAATTTCTGCTGAAATAACACTGTCTATGTCATCTGCATCCCTAAGTTTGTCATTGGGATCTAAATGAATTAACAAATGACAATGAGGCAAACCCCTCTTTTGAATTCTATAACATACACATGTGCTATAGTCTTACCTAGAACTCCCATTTCAGTAACATCTTTAAGGAGTTCATTTAATTTCAATTTAAAAACTCGAGAAACAAATCAGGCCGATCGTGTGCACGTTGGCCTGGAAACAAATTTTCTGTAATTTCACGCCATTTTGGATTGCACGTAAAAGTCAGAAAAAAATCAGGTTTTCCAAACTTACCAATGACGGCCATAGCATCTTGATAGTTTTGAGCCATGGCACGTGGACTTCCTTGAAAACTTGAGGGAAGAACAACAATACGACCTGGTTGAAGGCCTCGCTCTTCAGCTCGTGCATTCAAATGGTCAGCTAAACCTTCATAACTATCAACCCGAAGGTTGGTTTGATTTGCTCGAATGTAATTTAAATTATTACCTTCAACTTTAACATAAGAATCAACACAATACTGCTGAAACAATTTCTTACCATAATGAATCGGGCTGAAATATTCCCGAGCAGCTAAACGGTAAGTGTAATACTGCAACATTGTAGTAGTGTTGCGAGTACGGGTTGCACGTACAGCAACATGAGGTATCCTATTATGCCAACCTGGTTCACCCCTTGGAAAAAAAAGAGGATACACCATTGGCTCCAAGTTTGCAGACATTGTGGAAATATTCTGTAAATCACCTCCACGCGGATAGATAACAACATCCCTGTTTCCAGGAGGTGCTCCATCTTGGCCAACAAATATTGCCGCAACTTCATCATGATGTGGCAAGTTGTAGCGCCTTCGTCATTGCCAACTCTCATGTACATACGTACTTCAGATGGAGCACGGTTTTGTGCTGCTGCCTGACTTAATTCTTCAGTTTCAATTTCAGCCATGTACCTATAGGCAGCAGCAAACGGGCTTACTCTGTCCATAACATCTTGAACAGTTTGCATCACGTCTTCACGACGGCCATTATTTTCTTGGCGTGTCATTCTTTCGTTGAGTGCTCTACCTGCTTCATAAATATAAAGTTGATTAAAAACAGGGGTTTGTCCTTGAGGAGGGTGAAGACCCCCAACACGATGCCATATTTGACCACAGATACGAAAGCATGGTGGTCCACGGCCAGGTGGGGGGGCGAAGGTTTGCTCCAAAAGAAGCAAATGCAACGGCACTATTATACTTACGTATATTTGCCTGAAGGTTTTTTGCCTGAACAGTATCTGTATTTGTTAATAATTCCCTAAGCTGCTGAGGGTAAGGAGATAAATTATCTAATG